>CM061920.1:183972003-184459676 GCA_031002005.1 Vandiemenella viatica
CGCCTCAAATTTTTTCCGTTTATCTATCGCATGTCTCATTACAGCCGGCTAGGAGCATGCGCGCAGGTATGACGTGACCTAGTGCGAAGGCCTCATGTCCGTTTACACAAGGGGAGGTTTTCAGTGTGGAAATCGCAATCGTAGAACGAACTAGTCTGGTAAATAGTATGTCACCTGTGGTTTCTTGCCCTAAAGGAGTTCTGCTTGGTGGGCCTCCGCTTAAGAGAAATCGAGGATTAAAAAGTGTTTAAATTGTATGTAAATGTCCTATACTTGTACTTGTAAGACCGTTAGTTTATAATGTCTGTTTAGCCGTGCTCGTTGAGGCGATGTGATGTCGTATAAGGTCGTATCGTGTCTAGTACAGTTCTCCGCAGTAAATATGTATACGAAGCTAATTATTCAGCATCTCGTCAATTCTGATAAGTTTTTCACAATGTTTTCATATTTAGTCTTTTCTCTCATAATAAAACGTTTTCTAGACACTTACTTGAAATCATTTTTCAGCGCAGGAACAAACTTTACTAGGCACGAATCTCGCTTAAGGAAAGTTAAAATCCAAATGTAAATACGATAGTCACCTGAAGATGGATCCACAGGGTACGAAATGCTTTGTGTAATACAATAAAAGTTGTAATCCAGTGACTGATGGCTGTTTCTCATTCTACCTTTGTCTAAAGGTTACCTAATTAGAGGTCTTTCTCAGAATATCGGTTTGATGGGAGATTCCATCAGCCATCGGAAACATAGGATGAATACAGGAGAAATTCGGCTACTGAATAGCGTACTGTTTGGTGATATATGGTATAAAAATTATTATTACTTTGTTTCTACGTATGGCCAACAACAGCGAGGAATGGAGGGTAGCACCACTGGAGTCAGAGGGTACGCCGCGCGGTGTATGACGAACGAGAACTTGAATTTTTTATAAGACGGTTGTAGCAACAGACTTCTTGAGAAAGTGCTTATGGCGAAAAAGGTACACCATCGGACTTCGATACAAGTCAAATAGTTGTGACTTATAGTCTAGTATGATTTGTAGACATACGTTTCAGCGCGATGGAGAGGGCTCATGCAAAATTTTTGTGTGACTTTAGGTATCCGTATAGACCGTCTTCTCGACACCAATAAATTTTCAAATGACTATCTCACCTTTAATGCTGTGATGTGTAGTTAGAATGAACTAACAAATCTTCGACAACCGATCTGTTCGCTGCACACATGGGTTTTTGCCACAATTTTTTTTTCCTTATTGCTTTACACCTTGTCGACGGCTAAGGTCATTAGAGGCGGGATGGGACTGGGGACAAGGAACGGGAAGGAATTCGGCCATGGCCTTTTTGAAGGAAGCATCCCGGCATTCGCCTGGAGTGATTTGGGGAAACCATGCAAAACCCAAATCTGGATTCGGTGATTCGAACCCGCATCCTCCAGAATGCGAGACCAGAAGCCACAATTTTAATAAGAACTTCATGTTCTCTCAAACGTTTTCTATCTGATTGCAACTTCAATTTGTAATTATGTGATTGTCTCATTTTCGCTTGGACTTATGCCTCATACAGAACTGAATCATACGGCACATATACTTCTGCCAAAATGATCTTTCAATTTCATTGTTGTTCTTTTTTTTGTTGGTAATATCCGTAATTAAGTTTGTTTGCTGTAGCTACATGACTAAGGCTAATGTTTATTTTTGTCGAGGTAATTAGCTATTTCACTAATAATTATTCCGCTCAGTGTCCTATCATTATCACCCTACCAAACATTTACAATCAGAAACTCAATAATAATAACGGTACTTTTAGTGAAGCAAAATAAATAGCAACATTAAATCTGATAGCGAAAGCAATAAAAAAATCGTTTCTTCTCTATATAAGAAATGGCAGGTAGGTGAAATCTTGATAAATAGAACAGCGTCACTATTAGAAAATCTAGCAAATTGGGGACCGGCAGGAGTGAAAATGATAGAATAATAATTTTAGTGAAGCAAACTGGCCAAAAAAAAAGTTGCAGGATACTCAACTTAATTTTGAAATTTTGGAAGTTGTTATTCTCACTCCATCTAATACTGGATGAGAGGAAGATAAAATCTGGCCCAAAGTATAAGTTTTCAGAGTTTCAAAAAGCTTTTGTAAACGCATATTGTACATTGTAAAATGCTGCTAAGGTTCTGTAGACTGCGGATTATTTAGCGTTTTTTTTTTTTTTTTTTTTTTTTCCTAATACTGCGCTGACTGAAACTAGGGGAATTGAAGAAATGATAATACTGTATAAAACTGGTATGGAGTGCAAGCGCAAATTCACTTAATTTGTATATCGAACAAAGAGTGGAGGAAATAAAAGGGTAATTTGCAAGAATTAGTTACTGTTTTTAATGTCACAGGAATTTTTCTACCGTAAAAAGGAGTATAATTAGGAGTTGTGAAATTTTAGAAGCTGCGCTTGGATGTCGTAGTTCTGCTTCACAGTTGGATAAACGTGACGTGAAGGAAGAACAACGCATTTAAGTATTGCTTGCAACTTGTTGAAATCGCATACGCATCTATATAAACACTCGGGATTGGAAGATGGATATTAGTCGTTATATTTTCTCCGTTGAGGACGATTGTTATTCAATCGTC
Source organism: Vandiemenella viatica (assembly GCA_031002005.1). Taxonomy (NCBI): domain Eukaryota; kingdom Metazoa; phylum Arthropoda; class Insecta; order Orthoptera; family Morabidae; genus Vandiemenella; species Vandiemenella viatica. The sequence continues at coordinate 183,974,625 of CM061920.1, forward strand.
AAATTTTGTTATTGAGGAACCAGTGTTACTTTACTCGTTAATTGTTGATTTATTCGTCGGCAACCCTTCATATTTCGTTTGTGGGCTGGTGTTATCTCTCTTGAGTTAGTCGTTTACAGTGATACTTCAGATGCGCATTGTCATTTTCTTGTTCATTCGTCATACGTCGTCACTTTGACTTGTTCCTAGTTTGACGTTCATTGTAGCTTATACATTTCAAGCTGGCTCAATAGTGAAAGTGAAGGTCGAGATAAATAGTTAAATCGCTGGATCATTCCCAAATATAGAGAGAAAATGGGACAGAAACAAGGTAACCTCTAACTATAAAACACAAACGCAATTTATTCATCACTCACAGTTAATCTACCGACCTCTCTCTCTTAAGCTGATTAGGCCACAGTCAATTATCGCCAGCGTGAAAAGCAACTTCAACTTCGTTCTTCTGAATAAAACGACGCAGATTGTTCGCTTAGATCGAGATTAACATTGCGACTGCAACAAATAAATTAGATTTAAGTGGATTCTACTTTAGGGACATCTTTAGTTTCTTGGCGTTTCTACATCACATCAAAATAAAACACACTCTATTGACACTTGCGACCATGGGACATAATATCATAAAAATCCATCCATTATTTTTCGTATGAACCGCATTCAACAAAAACACTTTTATTTTAAATTTCTCAGCTTCTAGACTTCACATGAGAATAGAAACATAACGTCCCCTCCCCCCCCCCCCCCCCCCCGAGATCAGGTGCTGTATATTATTCCAAAAATCATCAAGATCAGTTCAGGCGTTTTAGCGTGAATCACGTACTTTTTTATGGTAGTTGATTCCATTACTGTCGGTCATTATCAGTGTCACAAACTTATTTTTTCTCAAATGTCTTGAATGTACAGACTTTCTTACGTTTATGGTACCATTATATTTATATATAATAACAAGCAACAATGGTGCCAATACACTTCCCTCACTTTTACTTCAGTTAATACTGCGTTAATACTATCATGATTTAAACCTCAGTAGCTCATTTTTTGATTCAAGCCAGTGGTTTTAATTTTAATTAGTACTATAATATGGCTCTATTAGAAGCTACGCACAGCAACATAGTAACAAGCTGTCACTATGACTGTTAGTATGTTGAAATGCATCAGACCTTTGCGAGGGCTGATGAACTAAACGACAGCAACATTGCATCAGCATATAAGATCCTTTGTGGCATGTGTACCTTCCTCAAGCACCGCAGTTATGATACGCCTTTCATAACAACTTCTTAACCATGGATAATTGATTCTACTAACTTTATTTGTATTAACATCATTTACCCACCTAAAAAACATCGATAAATTGTTGCAAAAATGTTTAAAGCAGTTTTCTGAGGAAATAACTCGTTTTTGTCGTTCAACACTGTTTCAAGATTCTGCATGCGTCTAGTTATATTTATCGGAAAGTTTCGTTGTTTTCACAGCGTCGACAGAATGTGTATTCGAGTTTAAAATACGCCGCCGCTCTGCGCCAGCTGTAAGAGGTTAGCGGAGAACACGTGGCCGCGCTGGCAAGCGAGCAGCCAGCGGCAATAGTCGCGAATTTACGCGCGGAGATTTTTGTGGTCTTTGAGACAGTTTTCGTCTCCTTGCAGATCTCTGTAATTAAGAAGGTGTTGAAAATGTTACAAAGGGCTTCTTTTTTGTTTGAAAACACTTCAACACTGTTGCCAGACAGTTTCGTAACATAACGTGTTTGACTAACTGTGTCACTTCTATACAAAAAGCTGGCGGAAAATCCAGCGTTTCGAGACTTGTGGTCGCATGACAATTTAACGCCTACCGGTCAATATATTCAGGCACTTTACGGTTGTGTGAAAGGGTCAGCCCCTTTGTTAGACAGTGGCAGCAGCAGAATACTTGCTTAAAGGATCTGAATCGTTGCTTTGACGCTTCGCTGCATTCGATTTGGATACGCGTGGTCGCAAGAGCTTAAACTTTACCCATGGATTATGTTCTAATATAATTATAGCATTTAGGCAGTTGTTTCTGAATTTCCGGATGATACCCTCAAAAACTTAATAACATGACAATTCGCGAACGGAATCAATCGAAATTTCCCTACATAAATTACTTATTATGAGTTAAATATTTCTTGAATGCTGCACATGAAAACCGGCTCTTAAATTTTGATCTACCAAATGAATAAAGCCCTAGGTTGTTGTCGTTCGGGGAAAAATTGTGGATCTTAAAAAAAAAAAAAAAAAGTCGCCGGCTAGACTAGGTGCGGGGCCCCCTAGGAGGCGCGAGGCCCCCTAGAAGGTGCGAGGCCCAATAGAAAGCGCGAGGCCCGTAGCATCTGCTACCTCCTGCTACGTGGTTAATCCGGTACTGAATAAAGCTTAATATATTTCAATGTGGGACATATTCTAAGAATAGAACACGTTTCTATTTCTTCATCTGGTAGTGCGACAGAAGGGATTCACCGTAATGCTTTTGGAATTGACCATAATTTTCTTTCTACATGTTAGTCGTACAACTTTTTCCTAAAAATGCATTTCTAAAACGCATCTTAGTATGTACAAAGGTAGATTTATTCCTGAGATGAAATTAGTGGAATGATGATATTTTTGGATAACCGCGCGACCTACTCTTCCCGTTCAGTCTCTCAACAATCTCACCGGACATCCATCTTTGATTTTTTCAAAGACTTTTTAGATTTCTATATCGTAACATCTCCGTACAGCTATGAACTTCAGTGATAATAACAGGCTGCATCTTGAATAACATGATTAAGTTAAAAAAATAGCTGTATGGGTATGTCTACAAAAACTTTTTCTATGTTCTGGCTACATCCTACATAATACTATGCTGTACTATTTCACTGACAAGGCAACAGCTTTCCAGCTTCATGAGCTTCCTCGTGCCAAATTGTGTTCATCATTTCCCCTTCGGCTCCATAATAGCTTTTTTTTTCGCTCAACCGATCCTTCGTATCGGAACTAACGATCATCAAGCCTGCAAGGCTCGCAATGCGATGACAAAAATAGAGATACGCAAGCCTAGATTTTCACTAAGTAGTAATGCTGTAGTGCGAAACTGAGGGGTCATCGTTTTAATACGCAATTTAGATCAAAATTGTTTGAGTTCCTCTTTTCCTATAACATTCTACAAATCTTTGCTGCAGCAACTTGAATTTACTATCCACGTATGGTCGGCAAGTTTTAGAAACGAATACCTTAGTTATTAAATTTTATAACTATCACCAATAAACATACAGAAATAATTTGTGTTCGACACTAGGAAGTGCCGTCACAGGACCGATATTCCCATAAACTTTATATCAACTTCTCTCCGATTAATAGACAAATCTTATAACACAGTATACTAATGACAAGCGCTAGCAACCTATTATTGTTGCTTCAGAATTTATTCTTGAACAATATTAATTACACACATTACTTCACGTTACCTCTTTTAATCCTATTGAAGCGAAGGCGTATATAACTGGAAGACACGCGTTACTACTTAAACGCTAAATGGACAGGTCCAAGTCAAATAAGCGAAATGGCGTTATATTAACGCTACCAACATTAACTATGAATCTGGTAAGGATGAAACATATGTTCCAGTGCCCCAAATGCCCAACCTCCTGCAAACGAGGATGATCTGATTCCAGCAACACCCAATGCAGTTAACTTTGCGAAATATTGGACGAAATGGGCTACAGTTGTTAATTTACACAATTTTTAGCTATATGTTTGATGTTTGTGAGTTGAGAATAATAATAATTTACAAATCACAAACAATAATACGTTTATGGTTTGCAGTAATGTGGAGGCAGATTTTTTAATATAAAAATATGACATTTACTTTACTGAGTTTACTTAAAAACAAATGTTATGCGATTGAGCAATAGTGAATATCCTCATTTGACTTACGGTTTTACTGTAATGTAAATACAGTGTTACTGATGAGCGGTGGTCACAATCAACAGCTGCAGGTCGTAACTATATTCCCGCATCAATCACTTTTGAGCTGTATGGTCGTCGGATAATTCTAACCATATTCCCAACTCACACAATAGAGGCTTCATTAATGTTTGGTACATGCTTCTTTTTTTTGCATTCGCCTGGAGTGTTTTGGAGAAACCATGGAAAACCCTAATCTGAATGGCCGGAAAGGGATTCAAACCCATTGTGACATAACAGTTTTTTTTTTTGATAATTGATCAATTTTATCTGAAACCAGATCAATTATCACAAGGTTGTTAGTTAGGGAGTGTAACATAACCGTTGAAATTACGGATATAATTTTAGTATAAATTGTGATCTGAGAAGTAAATGTAATGTCTTTGGTGGAGCGATTACTTAGCGCGCTTTGAAACAGTCTTGTATTGGCGACGGTAGAGTAAGCTACGGCCAGCGAGAGCTTATATGCCGCGGCCGGGAGCATGTGTGTGTGTGTGTGTGTGTGTCGCTTAACCGAGGCTCAGAGTTGTAAGACATTGTGTGGACATTCTGGAGGTATTTCTGTGGACTATGAAGGTTATTTTGAATGAGCTGGTTTCCCATAAACTGTGTATGTTGAACTGCTATTGATTTGGATCACATCGATTGTGTAATAATTAATTACGGGGCTTGTACTGAATGTTACAATCCTTGATTATCCTCGAACCTGCATTCTTTGGAGAAGAAGTTTAGTTTTTAAGTATCTGCTGGCTTGCTTAGATATTTGTAGTTTCAGAGGAATAAATGTGAGTGAACTGTGAAAGCTGAAATGCTGTGTATTTCTCAGTACTTTCTTACTTGTTTTCTCTGAATACAATTCTAGTTTATCTAACTAGTAAAGATCAGCAGATTGGCGACCGCACGGCTGACCGAACTTTTTATTTATAAGTGTTAATTCATAATTAAATCTAAAAGCCCCAACAACAACGACAAAACAACTGTGAGCTTGCACCATCTATTCCAAAATGCGAGGTCAGAGCGTTACCGCTCACCAATCATGCTCGGTAAGAGCAATTGATTTCTGTTTTAGGAAACCGACTGAAGAAAGACCTTCCCCCTTCCACTACTGGTGCAAATGTTATTAGACAGGAAACTAGTTTATTGAATTTCTTATCAAGTAATGTTACTCTAGCGGCTACGGAAATGTTACTTGTTTTTCGGTTGGCCGAAACCGCATTTATTGCCCTTCTTCCGGCATGGTCGCGCGATTTGGTAACAGTCCCCATTGTTTGGAGGTATTACGCGTCCTTTATTTAATAGAAAGCCAGCCCAGTAAAATGCCAACAAAGTTACCGCCTCAACAGATAAGGCAGTACATTATGTTTTTCATAACACTCAAAACGATATTATAGTTTGAATCCTGCTAAGAAATAACTGGTGACGAATGCAATTGGTTGAAGTAAAATAATCTTCTTGAAATAACAGTTTTAAAGAAGAATATATTATATGTATCCCTTTTTTAATGCAAACTTAGTGCATTATTTTGAATTCAAAATCACAAGGGAAAAAGACTTAGGCATAGTAGCCTAATTTGGTCCCTCTCGTCGGAAGTTGTCGTCTTCAGGTTTTAATTCCCCACCCCCTTTCCCCCAACGTTCTTGTCTTCTTCTGCTCCCCTCTCATTTATTCTTAATTTTTATTTAATATTACATCTTTATGATTTTATGAGCGCCAATCTATCCTCTATTTATTTTAAGTGCGTATTCTTTTTCCAATGTCGCAATCCATTCGTTAGCTCCTGTGTATGGATTCCAGTGGTAACTGAACGGTCGATATTATAATAATTATTCATAGTTTATATTCACAAATTTGTTACATTAATTCTGTCTTTCAATGGAATAATCGACATAGTACTTCTACACTGAAGCGCCAAAGAAACTGGTACACTTGCGTAATATCGTGTAGGGCCCCCGCGAGCACGCAGATGTGCTGCAACACGACGTGGCATGGACTCGATTAATGTCTGAAGTATTGCTGGAGGGAACTGACACCATGCATCCTGCAGGGCTGTCAATAAATCCAATAGAGTACGAGGGGTGGAGATCTCTTCTGAACGTCACGTTGCAAGTCATCCCAAATATGCTCAATAATGTTCATGTCTGGGGAGTTTGGTGGCCAGCGGAGGTGTTTAAACTCCGAAGAGTATTCCTGGAGCCACTCTGTAGCAATTCATGTGGAGTGTCCTGCTGGAATTGCCCAATTCCGTTGGAATGCACAATGGACATGAATGGGTGCAGGTGATCAACCAGGATGCGTACGTACGTGTCACCTGTCAGAGTCGTATCTAGACGTATCAGAGGTCCCATGTCACCCAACTGCACACACTCCACACCATTACAGAACCTCCGCCAGCTTGAACAGTCCCCTGCTGACTTGCAGGGTCCATGAATTCATCAGGTTGTGTCCATACCCGTACATGTCCATCCGTTCGATACAATTGGAAACATGTTTCCAATCATCAACAGTCCAATGTTGGTGTTGACGAGCCAAGGCGAGGCGTAAAGATTTGTGTCGTGCACTCAGCAAGGATACACGAGTGGGCCTTCGGCTCCGAAAGCCCATATCGGTGATGTTTCGATGAATGGTTCTCCCGCTGATACTTGTTGATGGACCAGCATTGAAATCTGCAGCAATTTGTGGAAGGGTTGTACTTCTGTCACGTTGAACGATTCTCTTCAGTCGTCGTTGGTTCTGTTCTTGCAGGATCTTTTTCCGCCCGCAGCGATATCGGAGATTTGATGTTTTACTGGATTCCCGATATTCAGGGTGCACTCGTGAAATGGTCGTACGGGAAAATCCCCACCTCAACGGTACCTCCATATCTCTGTGTTTGCATACGCATGCCTATACCACTTTCTTTGGCTATTCATTGTATTCTAACAATATATTTTGCATCTAGTTAACGTTCTTTCAAATGTTCAGAATTACACTACACTCTTGACTCTTTCATCAGTTCACTAACTCTTAACATGACAGGGATGTTACACATATTACATTTTCTAATAATTCGTTAGCATAAATTGATCCTTTACTAAATCCACACTTACACCATATTTTATATGAGAATTGTTTTGATCCAACACACTCGCCGAAAGTGAGGGAGTTGACGTATTCATTGTAGCTAGGGCTCTCTGCCATCCTGATCGCCTTTTGTCTGCAACCCGTGCTACCCAAGTCATCACGAAAAAACGTTGTAGAAGTATCACTGACGTACTAGTAAGTCGAAGACTTTTCCCGATTTGACAAAAGGGACCAAAGACAAGGCACCTGCCTACTTCTAGAACTAACAATGACATCTCGGTGGAAATTCACTAAGTATGAAACGATAGAATAAAGCTTTTAAGACCTATAAGGCAATGAAGGAGACGAAGTACTTTCTTTCGATGGTGTAGAGCTAGGGTATTGACCAAAGGGGTGGTGAAGCTACATCGCACCCTGAGCCCGTCGTCCCACACCCTCTCCCCCTCCCCTAAATAACATGTATTTGCGCTCTCCTGCGCAAAATTGGGACGCCCGCCATTTTGGTGAACCTATTTTCTAGACTCTCTGCCTTGCTGGCTGCACTGCCGAGTTCGCAGAGATGTTATTGATTTACCTCCCTCTACGCTTTCGTTTTTCTTTCCCAATGTTTGCTTGTCATGCCCTGCCACTGGCGACTGTAAGGTGGCCTGCTAGAAGTTGAGTGACCTAAGCGTCGTCCTCTGTACCCGCCTTTCTGCTGCCTGTTATCATCCATCTTTCTTAATGCTGGCTGCCAAAATTGCTTGTTATTCTCCTAATTACATACAACACTCCGCAATTTCTTTTGGTTAATTTGTAACTATTTTTCCTATTTAATCACTTATTATTTAATTCTAGTTTGTATTTCTCAAGCGTCCGTGAGAGACTTTTGCGAAGCACTGATGTTAATTTTGGCTTTCTACAAATTCATGTGGTTTTGAAACATAAAAATCCATTATAATATAGAGGTAAACATTTGGATAGGAAAATAACCACCGCTTATGAAGGTAGAAGATTGCTCCGTCGTGGACTCATGGAAAAATACGTAGACGCATTCAGCGATGAAGTTGAATGGCTCCTACCCCTTCGTCAGTAGAATGAGGTAGCTGGCTGATGGAAGACAGATGGAAGCTGGCTGGTGGAAGACAGATTGAAGCTGGCTGAGTTTGCTGCCAACTTCATTCTACCTCGTTCTATTGTAGAAGAAGGAAGCCCGAAAATTTAATCGCTCAATGAACCTACTTTATTTTGCTGTGTGTCCACGCCATGCATTATTTTACTTTGGTAAGCGCCTGTATTATATACAGGGTGTCAGGAATGAAAGGATAATCCTGCAACTTCAGATAGGTCACATCATGTCCTACTATATAACAAAATTTTATTTTAGTAAAAGTCTTACCGTTTTCCAGATACTGATTTTTTTAAATTTTTTTCCGAATAATGTTACTTTGATCAGTTTATTTCATGCCAGTGAAGGTAGACCTGATAGAACAGAAGTATTAGATTAAGTGGAAGCAGGTCCCTCTACTTCCGTGTGGAAAATAGATCGCAGTACAGGCATTCCAAAAAGCACTGTTCACAAAACCTTTAAAAAAATATCAATTGTACCCATATCACGTGCAGCAGGTGCAAACTTTGCTACTTGCCGACCACCAAAGAAGAGTAGAGTTCTGCCGGAAAGTGCTGGGAAAAATTAATGCTGATGGTTCATTTTTGGACACGATACTGTAGAGCGACGAGTCTTCGTGCAGAAGACAAGGCTTGAACTTGGACAATCTGCATAGCTGACAACTAGAAAACCCGCACGCCATACACCATGACCGCTCTCGAACACAATTTAAGATCATCATTTGGACTGGGATATTAAACTGGCAAGTGATAGGCCCCTATGAGCTGCCACAAGCTCCAACAGAATATTTTGACTTTTTACAAAATCAGTTGCCGATTCTTTTAGAGGACGTGCCGCTCGCAGCAAGGGAAGAAATGTGATTGCAAAACGATGACTAGTGAGCGGTCCAAGACGGACCTTAATGAAAGGTATCTAAGAAGGTCGATCGGGCGCCTCGGCCCTATCTTATGGCCACCAAGGTCGCTGGACCTGAATCCCTTGTTTTTTTTTTTTTATTTATTTGGACTGCCCAAAAGATTTAGTTTACGCGACTGAGGTAACTTCGATTCCGCAGCTGCGTGAGAAAATAAAAGCAGCTGCGGAACACATTAACCGCATAGGTTGTGCTCGCTGAATAAAAAGTTTATATATCAAAAGATTTAGAACGTCCATAAGAGCAAATGGCTGTCATTTTGAACAATTTTTATAACTAACGAAATAAAAAAATATTACTTGCATTTATTCTGTCTATTATTACCATAGAAGAAACCTTTTTTTATCATTATCATAATTTTTTACTACATATTTAAAATGCACAATGGTCTCTTTAGCAGATTGAACCGCCATAAAACAATCATTTTAAAAGAAGCATAAAATAATTATACCATTTAAGATTTTTATAAGGTTTTTTAACGTTGTATTAGATGACTCAAAGATATCTTTGAGTAAATTAAAAAAAAAAAACAGAAATTGCATGGAATAAACTGAATAAAGTAACATGTTTCGATAAAATATTCCAAAAAAATCAATATCTCGAAAATGGTGAGACCTTTACTAAAATAATAGGACATGATGTGACCTATCTGAGGTTGCAGGATTATCCTTCATTCCTGTATATGAGTGGACTATAATGACTAGCATAGTAGTAAAAGGAAAGAAAATCGAAGCCTGTAACTGGTGATTGCGAGTAGCGATTGGCTTCTTAGCGGTCGTTCCTCCTTCCGCCGATTGCTCGTGAAGAATTAATGGCTGTGGTGGTCGGGTGGGGATTGTAGGAGGGTGAATATTTTACGCGCGGGGATGGCTTAGCCGGTGCTCACTTTGTGGCGGGACTTATGAATAAGTAGAAGCAGGCGGGGTCTCCCTACATGCACAGCCAATACTCCAGCTCTAGAGCTACACGTGTGCCTCGAGAGTGTGCCTGCAAATTGAGAAACTGCACTCTTCAGTAAGCATGCCTCTGTACTTTCTAAGTGTTAAATATTGGTTTGACTTCCGTGGAAAGTTAAGTTTTTGGGATACAAGGTATCAAATATTTCTTGTTTGGATAATACTGCTCTTGAAAAGGATAAATAAAACAGTTTTCAAATGATGAATAATGATACAAAGATTTTCATGTCTTGATCGCAGCACATCCAGTTCGGTGTGAGTGCATGTTACAGAAATGGCAGTAGATGCTTTGCTTCAGTTAAAAAATTTGGATCTGCCACGTGTAAAAGAAGAACCACTACACGAAAAACACAATTATCTATCCCAGGTTTACTACTGTTTCCTTCAGTTGCTACGTGACATAAAAAACTTTGCATCGGCTTACCACGCATAAAAATGCTTATTTCTTCTTAATAATCTATTTTCACGACTTATGTTTTGGAAGTGTGAACATTGTCTCAGATCCATCGCTTTTGTGGTAAAAAATCTGTGATCATTACATTTCGTATATTCAACACTTGAATCAGTAGATTATAAAAGTTGATGGATCTGAAAGTGCTAACATCATAGTATCTTTTGTAATTTACTGAAGGAGCCCAATCAGTACTTGAATTATACTTAAAACGGACAATGTTTCAGAGCCATGCTACAGCTTTTGAGATACATCAGACGCTTTCTTATGAAACCTGTATGTAAAAGCACTCATATCTTGGTTTTGCCCTTCTGTTTAGTGATGTTAGTAAATAAACTTTCTTTCTATCTTGTGTCTTTTAAGTGCAACTCCATTGGTATAGCCCAGGGGTCCCCAAAGTGGTCGGTATCGACCCCTGGGGGTCGATAAGAGTTCTCCGGGGGTCGATTAATACCCGGGGGTCGAAAGGGGGTCGATTGATAAAAAAGAGGATCAGTTAAATGGTCTAGGAAAAAATGGGAATATTCCAACAAAAATCCAAAATAACTGACTAGCCCCGTTATAACTTGAGTCGCTTTAGGTATGTGTTAAGGAGAAAACATACTGGAGAGGAAAGCATAGCAACGACGAGAGCGAAGTACAAAGCAGCGAAAACAAACAAACCAATTGGATTGTTGCGGTGACTCTTACTGGGGCGCAAAGCGGTGAGGTAATAATGGAGCAAAGCTTATCGTTCAAACTGTTTGATTTCGCCGCTTTATTCTTCACTCGCATTGCTGGTTTGTTAGTGGTTGTTCCTGTGAGAAACGAATGTAGACCAATTTACGAATTGTGTCTCTTCTAATGTCCGTCTTTGGGGTAAGAAAGAAGTTCAACATCACAATTATTTTATTTTACCTAAGCTACGAGATGAACTCAACAAGTATTAAAACTTTATTTTTTATTTACTTCGGGTATTTAAGCATTTTATATTCGGGAGGACGCTGGTTCGAATCACCGTCCAGGCATCCGGATTTGGGTTTTCCATGGTTTCCCCAAATCACTCAAGGCTAATGCCGGGATGCTTCCTCCAAAAAGCCATGGTCGAATTCCTTCCAGTTCCTTCTCCGCAGTTCCATCCCGCCTCTAGTCACCGCGCTGTCGACGAGACGTAAAGCCACTCTATGTATTGTATATCTAAATGTAGATTTTGTCCTTTACATAGAAGATATCGTAATATACCGAAAACCATTAAATTTAGATACTTCTTTTTTATCTTTTTCCTATCTAATTCTATTGAATAGGTTACTTTTAGATGTAATTATTATTCCTTCAAGTCTAGATATCTATTGTTAGCAAAAAGTAGCAACAATGCACTCTGAGCAAGAACAGGCAGTTCTTTATAGATTGTGCGGTAATAAGTTGCGTCTCTTACTGCTGCTGTTTTGTTGTGCTGCGATCGTATCGTGTTGTTCATATTATAAATCTGAGTTTAATACCTACGATGTCGTCTACCAGTGCTAAGAAGAAATGCAGACAATATTCACACGAGTATTTGAAATATGGTTTTGTGCCATCTTCTGCTAATGAAACTATTCCTATGTGCTTGGTATTTGAAAAACTTTCAGCAATGATGCTAAGAAGCCGGCGAAAATAAAAGACCACTTGGAAAGGATCCATTCTGATAAGAAAAACAGAGATTTTGAGTATTTCAAAATGCTAAAAGAGAAATTGAGAGTTCGGCCAAATTTAAGTACATATTTGAAGTCATCTGCTAGCGCTGATAGTGAAGGAGGACTGAGGACAACCAAAAGCATCTCTCTTAACATGGCAAAGAAAGGCAAACCGTACACTATTGGTGAAGAGATTATAGTACCAGCTATAAAAGATGTAATTGAAAATATTATGAAGAAAGACTCTCAACTATTTTTGAAGTGCATACCATTGAGTGCAAATACTATGCAGCGACGTATAGAGGAAATGGCCGATGATGTGGAAAGAACTTTGACCTCTGAGCTCCAGCATTTTAAGTTTGGTATTCAACTTGACGAATCAACTTTCGGAAGTTCAAATCTTCTCATGGTTTATGTTAGGTTCCATAGTCCATCCCTGAATGACACTGTTGATGAATTTCTGTTTGCTAAATATCTTCAAACTGTTTCAAAAGGTGAGACAATTTTTTTATGTTTGCAAGATTATTTGAACAAGCACAACATTCCTTTCGGGAATATTACTGCAGTAGCTACTGACGGTGCACCTGCTATGGTAGGCCGTTATAGAGGATTTTTCGTCTTTCTGAAGGAAAAGGTTCCTAATGTACGTACCGTTCACTGAGTCCTACACAGGCAGCATCTTGTAGCCAAAAAATTGAGTGGCGACCTGCATGATACTCTAAAAGTGTGCATTACGTCAATTAATAAAATTAAAGCTCATCCTCTCAATTCCCGATTGTTTGCGAAGTTATGTGAAGAAAATGATGAACCTTTCAATCAATTACTTTTGCACACTGAGGTAAGGTGGTTGACAAGAGATGATAGTTTGCAGAGGTTTGTTGACTTGTACGACTCGTCTGCAGAGTTTCTTAAGAATGTGGATCCATTACTATGTGACGAGTTAAAACAGTGCAAGAACCATCTTGTTCTATTTGGCAGATCTTTATTCGAAATTTAACGAAGTACAGAAGCGTTTGCAAGGAAAAAATGTTACAATTGTTCAAGCTCGAACAATTATAATGGCCTTTCAACTAAAAATAAACCTGTTAAAATCTTCACTGGCACGTAAAAATTTTAAATATTTTTCAAACATTCGACTACTAAAAGAAAATGAAGAGATACCCGACCGTGATTTGGAGATATATATTAAACATCTCGATAAATTAAGAGAATTCAAAGCACGTTTCGAAGACTTGTAGAACATGCATGTTCCTGAATGGTTTGCTTCTCCATTTGATGTTAAGGTTGATAATGAAGGTAATGAACGTGGCTTAGAAGATGAACTGATTGAAATATGCGTAGATCTGGAAGCTAAAGCGTTGTTTAAAAATAAAAATCTCAGCGAATTTTGGAGCAATAACAATATTGCTACAAAATACCCCAAGATCAGAGCAGAAGCCGAACCTTTCTTACTTGCATTCCCAACTTCATACATGGTTGAATCTGGCTTTAGCCACGCGAACGCTATTTTGACAAAACAGAGAAACAGACTGAACTTGGAAAACCGTGGTGATTTGCGACTAAAACTTACCAATTTTCAACCGAACATCAGTAATCTTGATGCTGCCCTTCAGACCCATCCATCTCACTAATATCAGCTACTTTAATAAAAAGGTATGTTAACAGTAGTCGTAAAATGGCAGATGTTTTTTCATCGAATATAATTTATTTAAATTTTCAATGATTATTTTGTGTTTTACATTTTATGACACTTACGGTTATAGGCTAGTTTCCATCTATCTATAATTTTTTAATTATTTTTACGGTTATAATAACAGTGTAAAATATCCCTTTTTCTGTTAGTGTTGTTGGGTGGATTTTTTAAGGTGTGGGAACTATAAATACTTTCTTTGTGTTGTTATGCAAGTCTCCTTATCGCTTAGCATCAAAAATGCTAAAAATGATTTAAAATTTTCATCAGTGGCGAATCCAGGAATTTTTCGAGCAGGGGCAAAAACTGTAGGAATGCCGCCCCTTGCAACATTATTTGCAGCTCCCATTTTTGCCGTCTGGCCCCAAGTGTCGCCGCCTCGATTGTCGGCCAAACACATTGTTGTCGCCGCCCGGCGCCCAGTGTACTAGTAGAGCTAAAAAAAAAAAAAAAAAAAAAATCCGTGACTTAAATCGCCGCCCTGCAAACATGATTTTGCCGCCTCCTTGAAGTTGGCGCCCCGGTGTACACACCCCCCCCCCCCAGATCCAGCACTGGTTTTTATTAAACGTTTAATCTGGGGGTCGATGAGAAGACAAATGTTCTGTGAGGGGGTCGACGTGATAAAAAGTTTGGGGACCCCTGGTATAGCCAAACGTCGGAAAAAATATCATTACCTCCGAAGAATCATTGACATGAAATTTATGGTCTGTAGATCTTGGCAGCAACTTTATTTCTTTAGAACATGTGGCAACACTGGAAATAAACCACGCATTGTTGTCTCATAGTGTCGATTGATCGTAGCTCTAGATTGGGCTATAAAAATCTGTCATGTCACACTTGAGAGTTTATTAATTACAATATTTAATCAGCTATGGTGGAGAAACGGCAAAACTTTGAAACACACATCCCCGGTGAACGCACGGACAATTCCTTCAATACGTCATAACCGAATTTCTTCCTGTTCTTTGCCTCTTATATTCTCCGCGCACTAATAACCTCGATGTCAACGAGGCATAATTTCCAAAAACAGAAACACATGTAGAAAAATTGTATTCTCAAGAAATATTATTTGGATTCTGAAGGGAAAATCTAGGACTCCCTAGAAATTCCGTTTTTCATCAAACATACGTAGATGAGCAAAAGTTGATTTGCCTCCATTTATGTATACAGTACAGACAAAACATTACTGACTGCGAATGTACGAATTCGTTGAACACGAAAGAAATCTCTCGTCAAGCGTTACAGGGGCTCAAGGCGTAAATAATACATTGCGCGTAGCATTATAATAACATCAACATTGCAATATTAATGCCTCCACTCCTGAGATAGTTGCGTGAACCCTTGGTTACTTTAGAAGATTTCCCACCAGGCTCGACTCTCCGTACAAGCACAATATTGTTTTACATTATATCACCTTTTTATGCCCTCTGAAGTAAATCAATATTTTCCGTTGAAGAGCAATCTGCCATTAACCTCTCTTTAGTAAAGATCGAATTCTGGCCTTGTTGTAGGGTCTAATGAGTTCTACAAATTGCAATGTTTTCTTTAAATGTATTGCAACAGGTTTTTAACATCACACTAAATTCAATTTCACTTTACGTTTTTGTAAATTTTAGCATTGAGAATGGAACATTTTCGAACTACGCACTAACAACAATCATTTCGACTGTGCGTTACATTTATATATGATAGTTTCTTGTTATTTTATTTTTAGAGATTTATAAAGTAATCAAAAAACTGTACGGTATTAGCTTTACTCCTTTTACTGTTAAAATTTTAGGTACCTTCAAAAGGTGTTTGTGTGGAAAATTAAAAGTGTATATTTCGTTGGATTGGTGGTTTCAGTTGCATCTATGTAGTCATAGACACCTTTTTTATGTTAGTTTAATTTATGATCTATCGAAGCACTTACAGAAAAAATTACTTAGTCACTTACTAAGATCACATAGGTATACTATCAGTGATTTCAGCGCTACAAGACCAATAAATTTCAACACACTCAGAATTGTTGTAGTAACATGTCTACTAATATGAGTCTTTTTAAAAATGTAATTTAGGACCTAGGTTCTCTTGAATTTCATCAGACGAAACGTAACTTTTCTGCGGACTCCATAATGACTTCATTAATACAAAAATACTACAAACAAACTCTGTTTATTAATAATTTATAGTAAAACTGTGAAAGGATGAGGTGTTTCTTTCATCTGCATTTGTTTTAAGTCCACGGATTCACATTTAGGTCTAAATTCGCTAACTTGAATGTTATCAGTTGAGGACTTCTGCGAACGAAATAGTTTGAAGGCTGTGTAGGTGTTCTAGGACTGCGAAACTATGTGTTGTGCAGTTGTGCTTAGTGGAGCATACGGAATACGTTAGTGCACAATTCTCCCCTAGAAGGCTGAATCACGTCGGCCGAAAACGAAAATTCATGCTGGGATGCGGTGCCATCCCAACAGCAGGGAAACAATGAAGTTTGTCGTTTCAGATGGGACAACTAATTTAGTACACAAAGATATCATGTGGAAAATAAGTTATAAAGTTCCATATGTTGATTAAATTAGTAATGTTTATGCTGGCAACGTTAGAAGTGGAATTGTATCACATTACAGTACTATTTTCTTGTTAAAAGCTTTCTCAAAGAAACTATTATAATACAGATACAGAATGCATAGAATTTACCAGTCTCAAAATATCATGATCACAACTTTATGTACGCTGAAAATGATTTCTGATGTTGCGTAAATTCCACTTCTTTCTGTAATGAGACTGAATCTTTTCTTCCAAGATACTGTAATCATTTAACCTGTATCACTTAAACACCAGAATTTGCGAAATCCTTACGTTTAAAACTCCATCCGTCATCGTTTTTCGGTGTCAGTTTGAATTTTTTTTTAATTATGTAACGACTAACTTGCTGAATATCTTTTTTCGTGCAGATAAGTTCTACATTATGCCGTTTTTTTTATCTTGAATAACAATGAGTCTAGTCTGTAATTTGTCGCTAGTATTACGTGGGTTGGCATGCATTAGGAACAGTCTATGAGAAACGACCCGAGACGGCTAGCTGGCTTGGAGCCAATGGATTCAACAAGCGCTTCACAGACACCAAAGCAACGTCATAGAAGTATTTGAGATTACTGGACTGCGAAAAATGTATACAACAGTCACGCATAATTTCAGTTCATCGATTTCAATAGGTTTTTCGATTTTTCTTTTGATGAATATCCACATTTTTGTGAGTGATACTACAAGCAATAATGATTCGATTTATACCAGATTTTCTGTTTACTGTCATCTCTATTACATTTCAGTGTTTTTGATTAATAATTTATGAAGCTGTAGTGGAATGTTATTTTGTCGGAAAAAGGAATGACTCTGCTGAAATATGTTGTAGAAAAATTTTGATAATAAGGTGGTCCGACAAAATACAGAATCAACGCAACTTATAAACGATAGGTGAAGAAATTGGATGAATTAATAATCTTCCAAAAACAAAAGCTAGTATAGATAATCAGGAGATTATAGTTTTCTAATAAAAATAACGGTTGAATGAAGATGGGTAGAATAAGACAAATATCTGATTAAGACATACAGATAAGAAGACATACAGTACTACAACTCATGTATACTAGTCAAAGTTTTTAACAGTCGACTAATCTGATTTTAATGCGTACTATTATAAATGTGATTTAGATGTTGATGTGTACGTACATGTGAAGGCTTGGATTGTAACTTGAGTTTTCAATACAATTTCGTTTGTAATTAAAACATCTATTCTAATATCATGAAATTTAATTCCATCTTACTGCAGAGGACTACAGCACTTGTGCATTTATAAATTAAGCAACGATCTGTCCTATGTAGTAGATTTTTTATCATCTTTAATTAGGAAACCACTTATTACATGTTAGTCTTTGATAATAACATTTTTACTTCAGTTTGGTCGAGTTTGATGAAGGTTAATACTGTCGGTAACTGTCAAGGATGACAATCGTGGTTAAAGATGAGGGAACGGTTACGGAGGATTCGAAAAAGGCGGAAATGTTAAGCAAATCGATTGACGAGACCGT
This sequence comes from Vandiemenella viatica, assembly GCA_031002005.1. NCBI lineage: Eukaryota > Metazoa > Arthropoda > Insecta > Orthoptera > Morabidae > Vandiemenella > Vandiemenella viatica. The sequence continues at coordinate 183,992,484 of CM061920.1, forward strand.
AACGGACTGTCATGTTGGAACGTTAGGCGAAATATCAAACCAGCAGCTTCTCCACATTAGTAGAAATGAACAGACTAGGAAATCAGAAATACTCGTATATCTTGGATCTATTGTAAGGGAGCTAGCAAGAAAAAAAGAAAAAAAAACGTAAAAGGACACGATACAGTTTGCGTCGTCGGGGACAACGTCAGCGCTCAGGCTATGCTATGAATTTGAATGGAACCGGAGGGTCCCTAGCTCGTTTGCTGCGTAACAATATGCCATATTTCTAAAAACCTTTAAAGGAATTTTGCATGCTGTGGTCAATAGTGTAGAACGACTTGTCTTGTGAGTCATGAAGTGGAAAAAAAAGTAAAAAAAAAATATTGAAGGTGGAATTATTTTCCGAACACTCTTGTTATGTGCTAGAAACTAACTAGTGGGAACTCCTAGTAAGACAATCAGGAACAAATGGGTTTGGGTAACGAAGGAGGGACCAGAACTATATCATTAATAATTAGTGTTACAATTATTTATATTTCTGGCCAATCGATGAACGAGGACAGTGCAAGATGGGATGACAGATGGGGAAGGATGGTTAGAGCAGCTGCGAAGCGAGAAACTGAAGCGAGTGGCTTCATTCTGGTCTCTTCACGATGCCGATCCTGACTTGTGGATAAGTGCAGTCCAATTTTACTGTAACCAGTGTAGTTGTGCTTACACAAATTTCGGATGCAAGTCTAGCCGAGTAAATTACCATTACGACTGAGTCGCTTATGACGTGTTGATATTATAACGGCCTGTCTGAAAGTGGTAGCATATGAACTAAATAAGTGCACTAAAATATCTATATATGCATGCTAGCGGCAACACCGACTACATCCTGCCCATGTAATAAGGAACATGTTAATATCGCCGATTTGATCATTCATTTGCTATGATTCCAAGGAAACTGAGCATTAATACCCGTCAACGTTTTCCTGATGCAAATCATATTTAAAAAATCTCTTTGGTTCTGCCGGTATCACTGAGCCAAAGCCAATCACTTAATTTTAAAATGTATTTAAATTCCGGTTTATATGGTTCACTTTTCGTAATCACTCAGGATGAATCACTTGCAGTGAAAGTGAATTCACTTTTCGTTTACACGTATCATCACAAATAAACTATTAAATTCACTTCAAGATGCCAACAAACAATCTTGTGAGTGTTGGAGTGGATTTAATTTTCAGAAACCTCGCCTAAAGTATTTAAAATTACATCCTGAAGAAAGTTTATTGAATGTTGGTGGACGAGAAATTGGGTCTTGTGGCGTGGGAGAATGGGTATTGGAGGATAAAACGGAATTTAAAAATCATCTTAGAATATATGAATCACAAAAATATCCTATCAAAAAAACTCACCACTAATTACAAAACAGGAAATGTATTCCTGCTAAACTGAAGTTACAAACTACTCTCACATTTCTTGTAACTGGTAACTGGTTTAAAACACTTTCACTTTACCAACATATACAATTTACACCACATTTTTCTGGTTTATAAACATTAGTTAATTGACTAGAACACCTAGTTCGAAAAGTTTTAAATTTTCTCTTGATGTCTTCTGTTGCCAAAAGTTGGAGATTCAGTTCGTTAATTGCGCTAAGTTTCTTTCAGCTAAGACATTCGTAGACTGTAGAGGTAAAATTAATATTCAATCTTATCTGGTATGTTAAATAATACATTTAACGAAAGGAACATATTTCCCTTAGTGAGGACAGAAACTTTAGTAATTTTGCAAAAAATGTATAGGAAAAAAGGTTACCGCAATAATCTGGGCAGTTAAAAAATCTGAGAATAATAATACAATGAACTTTCTAAAGTAAATGCCAAAAAAAATTGCTTTCTGATTTTCTTGAGCTCGGATTATTTTAGGAACAATAAGAATGTAAAAGAAGGCTAGAAATACTTAATTATTCCTAAATTAATCAGTTCTGATCACGGTATAAGCTATGAAGAAATATTTTTCTTATATTCTGAATTAAAATGGTAGTAATAAATACACTGCCATTTTTTTTTAGACATTACTACATCACAGTCTTTTGCATATAATGTTACCATCTGACAATCGGAGCTTCTAAATTTTTTTTTCTGTTCTTATAAATACGGTCGCCTCAGTCTGATGGTTATTGGAATAAAAAGATTTTTCATTTTATATACAAACACTTTAATAAATCGCAAGGCACAGAATCGTCCAACCACCAGGCTGATATTTTACCATAAGTTCAATTACAACACCAGGAACTATCGTTATCCGAAGATTGCAAGTACTTTGGTGCACAAAAGAAACAGTTTTCTTTCATCACCTTATATATAATGGCTGCGATAGTGCACCTTCAGTGATACTACACTTCTTTCCCAACACAGTTTTTTTTTTTTTTTTTTTTTTTTTTTTTTTTTTTTTTTTTTTTTTTTGCCGATACGCCTCTGTGAGTTATTTAACTTGTAGTAATATAATTATTAATCCACATACTTTAAACATAAACAAAAACTTTATCGCCACACAATTCCGTCCGGATAAGTTCTCACTACTCCAGCGAACATCACGGAACTTATTAGAATACCTTATCAAGGATTCTATTTTTACAATTAATCCAGCGATACTGATCTGTAGCAATCGATATTATCCTTGAATGTTACATGTTATGTGAATATGAAATAATAATTAAACAAAAAAATAAAAAATTAGGTGGGTTTTTAATTAATAATATGACAACCCATTCCAAGTATAGGATCAAATGGAACGCCACCAGCCTACCATTTGATCACGATACCTTCAAAAGATTTTTGCTCAAGTAGCCTCACTTTTATTCCTTTCTGCCTTTCACTGCAGTGAATACCGATGGTGGCAGTGAAAATGTGTAGAACCGCTTCAAGGATTTTCTTTGTACTCTGATGCTGCGGACCCGTATGAGGCACCGCGGGAGCTGGACGTGGAGCCTGCCCGCGTGCAGCATCATCTGTTGCTGGTCTTATTTGCGGAGGCGATGAGGCCCCAGGGAGACTAATGGCGACGGGCTTCCCTCACTGATAAAGGTCGTAAGTCTTGCTGCCCTATATCCTCACGTTTATCAACTTCGTCCCCCTCCAGCGAACAAGGTTGGCGACGCATTGCTTACAGTTTGCGAAAATTGTTTCGACCCTTCTCCCCTTGGTTTCACAAAAGCAATATCTGCCAACATCGACACTTTTGCTTCAGCTTAGTAAATAGAAAGTACGAGGCTTATCCAAATGAAGTCCGATACATACATTTCACAAGAAAAGCATAATTAAATGAATTCTGTGTTTCGGGAAACATCTACACACCTGAGGAAATTATATTTTCATTTTGGATCTGCCGATGGCCTCAGAGGTCTGGACGCACCCGGCGTTGCAACTGTTCTAGTGTAGCTATTCTCAACCTGTGGTCTGCGATAGTGGGACAGTTGGTCCATAGGCAGAATATTAAAAATTTAATTCCCACTGAAGTCAAAATATCATATCAGGAAGTTAATAAATTAATCAAAATTATTCTCATGAAATGGATACCGTACTCTTACTGAATAAGGTTACAAGAGAGTATAAGCTATTAGTTAAACTTTCTAAAAGACATAAACGTTTCAACAACAAGCAAAAATCTGTATTGTTATTATAACAGTCTGTTCACTAAATGCATTTTCAGTCGGCGTCTTAGAGAATTAAGTTAGCGACAATTTTACTAGAGAATTACAGGCGTATTTTTAAAGTTAGTTCCGTTATCGATTATTGCCGTTGCAACGCTGCGATTGTCATTGCGCAGCTGTGTGTTCAGTTTTCCAATTACTAAGCAACTTGTACATGCAGTGTAAGATTGCTAGTCCTTGTGTGTGATTTGTGTTGAGCGATTGAAATGTTCACTATCTCTGACTGACTGTGAAATACGGTCAGTCGAGTTGACACAGTTTGTTTTAATTTATTTTTACTTGGCGATGAAGTGTGCCTCTATTCCATGGATTGCTACTTCGATTCAGGTGTCACGTGACACACCCAACTCGCGTCACATGTCACGATACGGTCAAGGAATTCGTTGCTTTTCTCACCTGTGAAAAAGATCAAAGCCCGTTTGGTTTTGACTTTACGGTGAGCATTTTGGACACCTATCGTGAGCATAATTTTCGAAACTACAAGTTTGTAAAGAACAATCCGTGAAATTAATGGAAAATGCAGAGAATGTTAACCTCCTGTCCTCACGAATTTTTACTTCGACTGCACCCACCAAATCATCATTGACCAGAGACGGGCGACCGTTGCGCTGAACTTAATGCGGCCCTCGAACCTCCTTACCATCTCCTAACCATTCCATCACTCATGGCACCTTCGCCAAACACCTCATGAATTTGGCGATGAATGTCAGCCGGTTTGACGTTTCGTGCATTCAAGAAATGGAAAACAAACCATATTTCACAGTCGGCTGTCCGGCCAATTAATTTCCTTGAACATTTCAATCGCTCACCACTAACCACACACAAAAACTGAGTGTTCAAGTTGCTTAGCAACTGGAGAACAGAACGCTCATGTGCGCAACGACAATCGCAGCGTTGCAAAGACCATAATCGATAACGGAACTTACCTTGAAAATAAGCTTCATATTGTAGGTGAAGGTCTTATTGGATGGCTATACGTGCCGGTAGCAATTCTAAGGCTTATTTCATAATAGGAAAACGGTAAAAAATTAGGCCCAGCTAAGTTAGTGGTCCATGGAATAGTTTTTGACATTCTACTGATTCTCAGATTGAAAAACTTTCAGAAACACTATTCTAGAACGTACTCATCACGTAATTGTTAGGGCCAATGGTACACAAAATTGCTCTCTCTGCAGAGATTTCCACGGCTTTTATCTGACGCGATGCTCTTAAAACCATTAACAATATTTTTTCATAAAGCAATAACGCTTTCAAAAGGTCACACAGTAGCATACATCTTTCGAATCACTTTTATCCCTGACCTCATCTATAGCAATTTTTTTTACCTTCCCTACAGTCGGAGAAACAGTTACAAAAATACAGCGTATATTATGAAGTTATACTGTTTCAGCGGATAAAACTGAGATTACTGAACTCAAAAACAGTAGTGCGTTCATTACTTGCGTACTGTAGATCTTGTTAATGAGGAACATGACTAATATTCCCTCACATTTCACTATATATATATATATATATATATATATATATATATATATAGCTATTGGATATTGTGAACAGTATTACATGGTTCTTAGCAAATACCCTTGCGTATATTTTTAATTGATAAACTTCATATTTATTTGTTAGGTCATAAGAATTTGGAAATAACTGGATTATTATCGCCAGCTTCCCGTCGTGGAAAATAATTGCTTAGTTACTACACATACTATAAATAAAGAGCAAAAAATTAATGTCTCTAAAGCTATGCGGAAAGTTTCATTTTATGGAAAGAAAGTTATCATGTGTTACATTAAAATCTCACTAGAGGAATGTAACTTCTTTGACAGCATATTATGGACTCAATAGCTATTATCTCCAATGCTACTGTTTCGATATTCCAAAATTTCAAGCGATTTTGTCATAGTTAAACGGTTTTACTAAAAACACCAGTAAAAAAAAAAAAGGGAGATTAGTATGAGAGCAGTTACATAAAAAAACTCTTTTAAAACGATTAATTTCTGATACCTACAATGGTCAAAAAAATATTCTTGAGATGTAATTTATTCCTATTCAACAGGGTGCTGCGTTGACTGGACTGTCTGCCTGAAGAAAAATGAAAACGAGGAAGTAGATTATTTCATTTATTCAGACAATAAGTCAAAATGTGTATTCAGTAAAAAAAAACGCTTTCTCTAAAGGAGTGGCATTATAGTATTAAACATTGGCTGAATGATTATAAATAATTTTCTTAAGTAATATGCATGGAACAGATCAGTTTAAGGAACCAAAATTTCACGTTAGGAGCGTGGGAAAGAGTAGAGGAGAAGCCTTCTAAATATAGTGCTGAAAATGGTTATTGAAGATTAAGTGAACGCTAAGTTGCAAAACTGAAGACATTTGGGAAATGGAAAGACAAGTTAAGATTTGAAGAAAATTGGAGGTAAGATGGTAGGTTATATTTTGAGATATGAGGAGTTGGTTAGTTTACAGGATACGGGGGAAAGGATTAACCGTACAGGAGGGCGTATGACGATCTGTGATACAAATAACTGAGAACTTAAGTTCTAAGTGGTAATTAGAGTTGAAGAGTTTAGCAAAAGAGGAGAAGAAGTAAATATTTGCATAAAATCAATAGAAAGAATATTAACGGGAACAACAGTAGGTTAATTTTACATAGGCCTACAAACGTCATAATGTATTTATTATGCATATATGACTAAAGAAAACTCAGACAAATATGACACGTGAGAGAAATGCTGAGATGGTTTCTGTTCAGTATAGTACATAAATGTGAAATATCGAATAATTTTAAACTTTTAGTGTTAACAAAAGGACGTCAGCAACACGGAGAGAGAGAGAGAGAGAGAGAGAAAGTATCAGATAAGCAGACATCTGGCAGAGAAATAAAATAATTTCTTCATGTTATCTCGTGTTGCTAAGATGTACAGGATTCCGAAGTTGAATTTTTCGATCGATTACAAAATCTACAGCGTATTATGATGAAAGTATGAATTAATACTAAATTTCGTAGTTAGATTACTGATGTTATTAACCATTCCTGATGAATTCTCATGCCAAAAGGATAAAAAGTACTTTTGCTTTCTTTATAAACTGCTTACTGCTGTCAATACCCAAGTACTGAACTTTTATTCTTACGATTATTGCGAATATGGTGATTATGACTAAATGAGAATATTATTATACGATGAAATGTGAAATTCTGAATTAAAATTCGGATTGATTGGACCACTAACTTTCGTAGTATTTTTTTTTTTTTAAGTATATGTGCAACTCAAGAATAAGCTGCTACGGTTCATGGATTTCGTGTCTGAAGTTACTGAGTTGATTATTAATGGCAATCTAGTGGAACTTACTTCTAAGAAGAGGCTACTGCGACAGTCTAATTCCCTGATAGAAGATAATATAATGATCAACAGCTACTTGTTACTAGTATTGAGAGAACAAAGAATTATATGACACCGAAATGAAAATCAAAAAGTCAACTGAATATATTCATTGCCAGAAAAATTTTAATCTCAGATACTGTGGCAGTACAGGACATATCGTAAAAATGTTGACAATTTATCTATTCTAATGTATTTCCAAGCTTTGTACTTGTACAATGCTTTGAGAATTTAACCGGTAATTATAACATTAATAAATTAGATTTAAAAAATAAAGAGTTGCGTCCGTCTTAAGAAACAATTCTGGTATATGCCTTATGAAGAAACTGCGCAGAGTAAAAATCTGTTATAAAGTAAAGAAATTGTTAACATGTCATTTGGGATAACGCTGGACCGCCTTTGACGTGGATTCCACTGACTGAAACCTTAGATTACGACGTAAAGTATGCCCCATCGTGTTGCGTCACCTCACGTTCTGGCATAAAATTAAAATTTGTTCTAAACTTTAAGCTTTTTTTAAACTTATAATCTAGCATAATTTACACACGACGTAACAGTTTCTGATGGGATATACACACTTTGTAATCTTAGGGCCTCGCATAAAATCTAAGATTTATATCATCATGTTTCCTTGCCGATGGAGGAGAAAATTATAATTTGACTGAAATGTTAATGAAGATATACACCTGTGATTGCCAACGGGAGCAGTAATGTCCAAGGGTTGGAGTTAAATAGTTCAAAAGGGGCGTTTCTGGTTCAAAGCAAATTTAGGGAACGTTGATGAACTATCGTATTCCCCCTATCACGTGTAGCAAAAAGAGGGTTTTAAATTAAGGGGATAAAGGAAAAGAGGGGTTGTGTTTTTGTAAACCAAATGTAGATCGTATTTTTCTGCTTGTTTTTAAAGTGCAAAGTTTAACTGAAATCAGAAAATTTACAGATGCTTAATTTTGAATATAAATTTAATAAAAATAATACTTGTTAATAATTCTACTTTCTCTTCATAGTTTATACATTACCGCTTCCCCCTGTTTCCGTTCATACTAAGATTTACTTTTCACATCCGTTTCCGTTTCTGCTTGCGTTATGACACATCCATTGCATCACTAATACACTTAGTGCAATCCTGAGGACCTATCTGTTCTGTCGAGTAGTCCTTAAATGGTCGCATATTATCACGGTGCCGGTAGTACCACAAGTCCAAGTCGCCACCTCATAGTTTACAATGTTAAAACCAGTGTGGTCGGCCAGTGACCCCTCAAGGATTTTGTGAGATGGTCAGGTAAGAAGAAGTTGCGACTGAGTCCATCGATCGCAGTGGCGCGGTGGCGACTCGGCTAGGTTAGCGGTAATTGTGAATCACCGCCGCCGAGGTCTCCGCGGCGGCGTCTCGAGTGCGCGGCGCGGCGCGGCGCGGCGCCGGCGCCGGCCGACGGCTCCATTGATTGGTTGGTGCGGCGTCCAGCCGACAGGGGCCTCTGGCTCCGTCGGCGCGGCGGCGCCAGCGGCGTAGCGGGGCCGGCCAGTCAGTACGCCGGGCGGCGCGCGACTCTGCGGTCCGGTGTTGGGGCAGCGCTCTCTGGTTCTGACACGGCGGTGCGCCACGACCGGCTGGGGGCGGCGTCCGGGCTGCGACTCGGGGGCGGCGCGGGAGGCGGCGGCCGGCGGCGATGCGGGCCGGCTAGCGGGGCGCGGGCCGCCATGCTCGTGGTGCTGCTCGTCTGGCTCGCCCCAGGTAGGCACTACATATTCTTCCTCCCTCACGCCTTATCGATTGCGCCGGGGGCGGGGGCGTCTCGGACACACGCACCCCGAGCCGAGCCGCGTGTCGCGGCCACGTTGCCGCAAGACACGCTCTGCCCCACTGACAGTAGCCACTGTAAACCTGTGGGTTTGAAAACACATTAACTTGGCTAATGTAAGACTTGCAGTGAGCTTTAAACTCAGTCCACAAGGTTGAATTACTTTTTTCAAAGCGCTACAACCAACTTTATCTAAGAATAGTCTCAAGCGTGTTCTATGTTCAAAGACGGAGTTTCAAGTATCGGAACTAGAAACAGTTTGCAGTATACTGTTTCGTTAACGCTTACTTTGTGAGAAACTGTACGTACCGTTGTGAACAACAGTTCTTTATTTAAATACTCACTGTAGCCGAATTATTATTACAAAAAAAAAATCATTGTGAGTTGTATAATCCTGTGATCACTGCGTGGTCCTGTGAATGTAGAAGACAACATTTGCAAACATTGAAAAGAGGAGTAATGTTCAATACCTCGTAATGCATGAGTTAACCAAAACTATTAATTCCTGAAAGCAGGATTCTTTTGATGATAATTTACGACCAGTGTATACATGTATCGTTTTAATGAAAAGATATGAACTTTGATCACTCATATCTGTGTTTGGTGCCTTGTAGATACTTCAGTGACTACCTTTCAATAACGTAAATCTAAGTGCAGTGTTCTATAGATTTAGGAGTAAATTTTTTATCTAAGAACTAATGAAATAGTAGTGTTCTTAAAAATAGTCAAGTATGTAACTGTTTGAATATATATCACTATTTCCTTAGTGTGAGACTAGATTTTTCATCAAGCAGCTCAGAATGAAAATACATCTTCTGGCCTATCATGTCACAGCGAATAATTAGAATCTTGAAAGTAAGAGTTATTTGCTGTATACATATGAAATTTTTCCACACTGTCTCGAAACTGCTACCTTACAATTGCATCTTCAGATGACAGAACAAATCTATCATATACTGAAAGTAATAATTAATAATAAAGGTCTGCGTTTTAGGCACTGTAGAAATTATGTTATTAAGGCAAGGCTTTTTCTAATGATTTAATTTGTATTCTAATACTTACATTTAGTATGTTTCATCAATGGCATTACTATGTAGTTATTCCTTAAAAGTTATAGTCTGACGTAATCGAAAGTAGTATTTACAACAGATAGTAATAATATGGTATATTGAATTATTTTGTGTTGATTTCACTCCATGAAACACAAGAAATATCACGCTTTTTATACTAAGAGCTGTTATTGATATGTAAAGGAGTACTTACAGGAGCAATAAATGTTTCCTGTCGTCGGAACAGTGTCTAATACTCGCATTATATACCCACAGTATAACTGGCTATTATTAAAAATACAGTACACCATTTTGGCATATGAAAATATAATCTTCTTTCTGCCCAATAGTAGTAGTATACTTCATTTAGAAAGGATGCAGATTTACAACACGTCGACATCGAGGTCATTAGACACGGTAAAGGACTGCGGCAAGGAATTCAGCTAAGATTTTATGAACCATCCATCTTGAGTGATTTAGGGAAACCATGGAAAACCGAAATCTGGATGGCGTGACGAGGATTCCAACTTAATGAGAGGCCACAGCGTTATCGTTCACCACCAAGCTGGATACTAAGTCAGCAAAGTGATGAATGTTTCAGTACCACAATCGACGAAATGTATGGGTACTATTAATTGTACGGTTGATAGATAGAAACATATCCGTTTTTCCACAGTCTAAACGCTTCACTGCTCTAACGGCGACGTCTGGAAACAGCCATTCAGTAAAAGGAAATAAGAAAACCCTCGTATGAACAGATGATGACTTTTTTAAATCAGGTAGGAATAATAACAATATCATCGAAAGAGAAGTTCATAATCTAACATTTATATACCAAGTAGCAATAACTGTTCTAAGCTTCCTATGGTTGCAAAACAGAATCAGACAAGGTATAGTAATTGAATGTACTACCCGATGATAAAGTTTCATATTGCCGTGTATTTCACCTCTGTCGTGGCTAGGCCTACAGTTTAAGGTGGCCTGCAAACCACGGATCGTTCATAGCATAAGTTGCATACATAAAGCAAGGTTCCTCACAGGTGAAGGTAACTTTAAGCATTCAGAGATAGTGCTGGATGGAGTGAACTCGTGACAGGGATATTGAATTTTAAAGGCGAGCATCTTATCAAGGAGCTGCTTGACCGATCTTCAGGACGAGGTGCTAAACGTTGGCATTAGGGATGGGAGGAACGGCTTCGTTAACTGCAGAAAGTATGCCCAAATATTTCTAATTACTGTCAACAACTTACAGTGTAGCATCCACTTCTTTATTTTCCTAGAAGAGAGGTAACGCTTTCGATGATATCAACTTCTTCAGGGAGAAATTCTTGTCTCGTACGTTTCCTTTACCAAAAGTCCTGCAAGAGAATATGAGATTCGGAACGCTTAGGTGGAACGCATAGTGTAAATTGCTTAGATCTCATTCGTGTTACTTAAAACTTCGATAGCCAAACTTCCAACTGTTGTATCTCGGAAGTATACGTTTCCATCAAGTAACTTTTAACCCTCCAGACTCTAAAATTATTTGAAATCTAAATCGCTCTCTGTAAGGCATTGGCCGAATTAAGGTTTGCTAAAGTTCAGAAAAATGTAACACATTAAATCGGCAAACCGGTTTGCAAACTTATGTGACTCCTTCTTCCTTTGAGAAATTTAAGAACTTGGTTCTATTTTATATCCATTTGACATCTTGAAGATCATTAACCAAAGGTTTCAGATCCCGAGAGAAGGAACTCAGTTTCGCTATATGCGAATGTTGTAGCCTAAATGATAATGTGTTTCTAACTGATTGGTTTATGAAATGTGTTCAGTATATTTCGTGCGGAAAGGGGTACAGCCGCGGTATTGGCCCTGGATAGTACGGAGAACCCTAACCAGTCACGCCGGCATGCTGCTGAGGGCGAGATTCCGCCTCGAATTACGTAAGACAGCAAATTAACGCGCTCGACCAGAATGCTGGGTATTTTGTTGAAGATGCATGATGGAAGCTTTTATGTCAGTCAGCTGATCTGGTACTTTGATAACGCTGCGTTATTTCCTCATCATTGGTCGTATAATCAGAAGTTTAGTGCTAGTTTTAACCCGATATTATTTATTAACAGTTTTTTCATTTGCTGCAACCAAATAAATTTTAGATAAAAATATTGATCCTTAGGAGACAGAGAAGTGATAGACAGGAAGGGCAGCCCGGAGCAGTGAATACAATTAACCCCGTAATAAGATCCACCATTCATGTATATTTTCCACATATGATATCACAGAGAATTTATAATAGGTGTAGATTTAGAATTTGCGAAAAAGATAGTTGGTGTTCCCATTATGATATTAGTGTTTCTATCTGCATTCATCACAATGCGTTACAGATTTTTCGGTATATAACCAGTATACGGATCACACCGATTTCCAGTTTAATTAAGCTTCCGTAAGTCTGTGTCCTCATCTTCTCATTTAAAGATTTTTAGATTCATCTCGTTATTTATGGTTATTCCTGACTGAGTAGGCAGACGTCTTAGCTCCGATCGTGCGATTTTCTTCAATTTTATTTTACCACGGGTTTTGTTGGACCCTGATTTGATGAATTTGGGTTACCAATATGCCAGTTTTATCACCATCTCTTCTTTTGAATTTCATTACAATTACGTGCATGGTTTTCATCAATCATAGTAACTTATGATATTTAAGTAATCGGTGGCATGTGACAAAAGATGGATCAGCATATTGTTTAGTATGATTACAGATGTTCAAAAGAGATTCATAATAAATACAAATGCCACAGATGCGGTGGCTCATTTTTTTTAACTGCTTAACGTCTCTTGACAGTGAGGTCTTTAAAGACGGGAAAGGATGGGGTGCAAGGAATGGGAAGGAATTCGGCCATGGCCTTTTTTTAAAGGAAGCATCCCGGCATTTGCATGGAGTGATTTGGGAAACCATGGTAAATCCAAATCTGGATGCCCGAACGGTATTCAAACCGGTGTCCTCCCAGATGTGAGGCCAGAACGCTAACCGTTACACCACCACCCTCGGTGGCTCATTTTTCACTCGACCGAATCGAAAGAACACGCGTTAGCAAAGACAGGCAAATTGTTAGTTTGGTATCGAAATAAATAATAACCCTTTATAAGAAACATAAGCTTATGAACTTGGAATTCTGTTTGACTTGCGCGAACATGTGTGGACTGTGGTCCATGTGGAAGCGGACCGTGGGAAGCAAGTGGTGCGGCACCTGAGCGTGTCTCCCGGTGCCAGGCCATTACGTCACCAGGGGGCGCGCTGCTGGCTCTATTCAGACCCGTGCCGCTACCCTCCACCTGGGGGGAGAGAGGGGGGCACGCAAAGTGCCGCAGGGGCAAAGTGGCAAGTAGTAACGATCACGGCAAAATTCATCGCCACTTAGGCGCCACTCACAAATCCGACAGAGGGAAAGGAAAAAGAAAGAGCTTTCATGCATTTGCAAAGGAACCTTTACTCAAGGCCCTCACACAAAATTAGCTGCAGCTGAAAGCGCTCGTTTACAATGCGACTCTCATTTAATTTCTTTAGAGGGAAAATCCACGAATCTTCTTAGGAAAGGCACGCGCCGATTTCGAGACACAACAATATTCATTTAAGTTTCTTGGAGAAATGCGGCCTCATATTACTTCATCAACCAACGATGAACATTTTGATCGCAAATGAAAAAAAGTCTCTTTAATACCCAATACGTAATAAAGTTAAGAACAAACTGAATGATATGAAAGGGAGCAGATTTATATATAAAACCGATAAAATTCCTGTCTTAAAATTATTACAACCGTATAGAATTGTAGTTTAGTGATTTCGGCTTCAACTTTTCGTGAATTTTTTGGGATCTGAGTTTTCCTCTCTGCCGGTGATAGTTTTTTGGCGTGTATTTGGTATTAAAAGAAATATTATTATTCAGATTTTAATATTTTTACATTTGTCAGAATATCCTTATATCTTTTACATAAGATTCGGATTTGACGTATGGCTAGTAAGTAGGAATAACAGACGCTCCTTTCATTAGACTAGGTTAAACGGAAGTAATGACTTCTTACTGTTTATTAATGGTAAGTTTAGCGATAAATTTAACACCATTGTCAAACACGGAAAGTTTGGTCCATAATCTTCGTTTACTTTGTTTTTTTATATGTGTTTATAGGAATGTTTAAAAACTTATATTGTGACCGACATTATGATTCTTCTTACTTAAAGAAATGAAGTCATTTAACGAAGTAACCGTATGATAGAAGTAGTTAACTGCATAACATCAAACGAGGTTAGAGGTTGATGTTATCCATCCAACGATTCCTTTCACAAACAGATATTCGGGTACCTCTTGTGAACAAGAAAAAAATTTCTCAAATGGAGATTACTGAAAGGTTAAGTATTAGATGACCGAGAATTTTATATTGCTGTCCATTCATTTATACAAGAGTTTTGTTGAACTGTTTGGTTCAGAGTTTTCTTTAGAAATTCAAGCGATTGCTACATTTTTAATCCTTTAGCTTTTGATTTTTTTATATTCTAAAGTCGTCATCAACAGTCGTTTACAAATAATTTATTTCTTTTAAAAAAGTTCCGTCTCTGCGACAATTTAGGCAGCTCCAATTTGTTTTATACTAACTATTGTATTAGGCTTTGCTCTTGTAAATTGAACTCTAGTAGTGAGGGAAACACAGTAGTAAATTAAAACGACCTATGGCCAAGGCTGGAATCCCTCACAATGTGAGGGCAGCGTGCTAGCCCCTACGCTGCCAGGGCTGGCAGGTGTAATGTTTCTCTGTGGACTTCATTAAGCGTTAGCATGTGTTGCAGGCTGTGTCTTGAGGCGCGGGCTTGTCTAATCATCAGGCGAAGCCCCTTCCACAAATGAGAGATGTGTTGTGGTTGTAAAAGATGTCAACAGTCACGTATTTTTACTCTATACGTTTATAATAATGAAAATGAATAATTTAGATTTAATTATTTCAGCAGATGACTTTTGAAGAAATCACTGAAACCGTTCTGAAGAATTTTATTATGACATTTGTATCACATATTTTCGTGGATACAATAGTAAGACATTAATTCAATTTAAATATCAGGTGAAATTTTTAGTTATTATAGATCATCTTTACTCACTTATTTGTACAGTTATGGTTATTTCAAGACCATTCTGTTATTTAAACTTCAAACAGTTCTGAAAAATTTTCATCAAAAGTGTTTTATCTTACAATGTATCTAGTTTTATATTAGCATTAGTTACATACAATACTAAAATATTTAGATATAATTTGGATTAAAAGAAATGGACGTTGAGGTCATTAGATGGGGGAAAGGATTGGGACAAGGAACGGGAAGAAATTCGGTCATTGCATTTTTGAAGGAATCACCCAGGAATTCACCTGGAGTGATATCGGGAAATAACTGGAAAACCGAAATCTGGACGACGGGGCGGGGATTCGAACCCGCGTCCTATCGAATGGAAGGGCAGAGTGTTACCGATCACCTACCACGCTCGGTCTCACCTTGTTCAGCGTTGTTACGGTTTAATCAAACCCACATACAACAATATAAAATTTGGAAGTAAATGGAATCACGAATTATAGGCTCAGAATATTGCCATCAGTTCCAAATATTTATTCCCTTAATTAATTCTTTTTGGAATTTTAAATTTTATCAGAAGATAATCAAACGCATGTATCTGATAGGTTGAAGTAGAATTACAGTAACATTTATTGGTTTTGATTTTACTATAGCCAAGACTTTACGCAGTCCATTTTTACAGAAAGTAGGTATTCAGACTATATAGATATAACTAGGTGTATCTTGTATTTCATTTTTCACTTAAGAACTACCGTTATTGTAATAATAAATTACAATTGATTTGTAACGGTAGTCAAACAACATGCACTTTGCAGAAAAGAGTAATAATAATTAGCAGGTCCGATTTAATTACAACATCTGAATATATATGATGAAGATCAGCCTTTATTCAGTAATAGTGGGCAGAGTTTGCTGTCATTCTGAACTCTAAATGGCCAGCAAAGTTTTGTGCTGAAAATTTGATCCTACCGCTGTGTGTATGTGTGTGTGTGCTTGCGGATCTGTTTGTCCTGTAGTGACAGTGATGAAGTGCGACAAGTAAAACAGTTCCGCGTACATAAAACAAATCATCAATATTGTTACATCAGAACCGATCTCAATCATCCTCTATATCCATTTGTAATATTTTTGTCATACTACATACTACTCCACTCAATCCGAATAATTATTTTATATTGTCGCTAAATGTTTTATGATAACTTTTTTAGCAAGTAAATATATTCTTAAAATATCATAAAATTATATTTAAATTATAGATGTAGCTGTCTAGACCCACTGCAGTTGCTTATACAATTCGATTAATGTGTGTTCAGATACGTGTGAAGTTCTTTTCTTAACAGAAGCATGTTTCTAATTCAGTAAAAGCACTGCAATAACTAAGGCGTTTTACTATGTAATAACTCATATAAAACTAAAATCCTTGAAGCAATATCACTCCCAATCTTCCCGTATAGAGGGGCGTATTTTACTCAGAAATACATTCCTTGGTTCAATACAAAAATGGGATATCTCTTGGATGCTCGAAACTAGGTAGATCCGAAAGCCATTCTGAAACAAGAGATTACAGCAATACGTGTTCTGGAATTATCAAAATCCAAATAACTTGCTTGATTGTTAATCATCAAACGGACCTCCTGGTTTTAATTAGATGGAGAAAAGGTCTTTAAGATGTATCGTTTTGGGGCATTTTTTACGAAGATTAAAGGAGAATAAAAGGAGAAAGCTGAAAGAAATACGGCATAAAATATTATTTCAACTGTCTAAAAACGCAACAGCTTTATCCTCGGGTTAAGTGAGAGATCAACAGATGTGTAAAGATTACGGACGCAGCGTAAAGCAAGTCTGAGATATTGGGGTATAAGGTGATTAAGCAAGCACATAACTCAGTGAAAATTAAGCATATAAAAAATACAGCCATATTTAATGGAATAACACTAGAAAAATCAATACAGATTAATTGAAAACTAAGATGAAGATTAAAGACAACTGCATTTAAACCCTATACGACTCTGGAGTATAAGATTACACAGGAAATTTTACTTAAACACCGAGAAGACGGAGATTAGAACAGAATGAAGAAATAACTGCTTTTGTGAAGAAGGATGATATTCTTCGCGAGGCATATTAAAGTAATTACTGATGATTGATGTCGAGAGAAGAGTGGGAAGGGCGGTTGATAGTAGGGATGTCAAGATTAAATAGAATCATGTAATCAAAGTTGAAAATAACGGCGTACGTTATCTTTAATAGAATACAGGAACTCATGGGCGAAGGTACTGAGAAACTGTAGGGATGTATAGCTTCAAAACAGATGTTTTGAACTTGGATTTTTCTGGAACACCATATTTGCATTAAATATCGAAATTTGATGGTAGTATGAAGAGAAAGGAATGATTTTCCAATAAATTAGAACAAACTTTAACTACACTTAAAATCATTTGGGTCGAGATCATAAGTCGGAATAAACTGTTGCATCCATGGTTTAAAGTTGTTATATATTGTGGTGGCTGATAATAGAGAGTCAAACGTATAATTTTAATAAGCTTTTATTGTGTGAATTTCTGAAAAATTATTTATGAGGTGAAAACGTGAAATAGGAAAATAGAGTCTTAATCTTGTGTGTGACCTGGAATAACTTTTTAGAACTCATTTGTAGAAGAAATTGATCTGAAATACCGGTTTTTTTTTACTGCATACTACAAATTGCCACGGAAGTATGGTACTCCAAACAATATCTTTACGCACAAATTTATTGAATTAAACGAAATCTTCTACATAGAATTTGAAAGCAGAGAAACGTAAATACAAGAGATTTTCTGTATAACAGTTAGAGTATCAGAAGTATTTAGTTATGTTCTATTTCTAAGCCCACTGAATTTCGAAAGAGGTGGGGGAAGGTGCATGGCGCTCTCATTGCAATACAAGGCGCACTCAGTCAGACACGGAACTAGTTATGGGTGAGGATGTCGCTTGTTATATAAATTTCATGTAGCTTGTCAACAATAACCTCTCAGGTTTTAGATTATAAAGCGTTACAGATGACACTGTTGTTCAGACTAATGAATTTTTTACGTTTACAGTAACATTGTGAAAACAACGATGTAGATAAGAAATTTCATTTATAATATGGGTTGCTTTGCACGTTTTCATACCATACTAAGTGGTTTTTACTATTATGAGCATTATGTCTGCTTGTCTGTGTATGAAATTTGTTGCAGAATGTATTTAAAAAGCGAAAGAAACTTTATATTTCATTAAACAAGCCTTAATACAGTACATTTTGAGTTTCATGTAAATATTTTGAATTCTCATGACCTTGTAAGTCTCTTCCTTCCAAGTATGTGCAAAGTAAGAACTTTGTTGCGACAGTGGTAGGTATAAAATGTAAGTTACGATATACCAATTTCGTTTAATCAAAACAAATTACAACATTTTGAAACATTTTCAGTGTTACTCTATCTACTTTCAAAAAATTTCATAATCACGGGTTTATAATCACGATTAGGATGAATAATAATCAGGTTTACCTGAAACACCATAGCACAAATATTTTTTTTCCTGGGTGAAACAGTTGTGCTTGACTCTGCATGTTTATATCAACTCGCAGTGAAAGTTACGTACAGCGGTATAGCTTTGAAATAATAATTGAAAATTAAAACAAAACACTTTCAAAATCATACGTTTTTTATTATTATGAAGTGATAAAGGACCGAAATGTTAATATTGTACGTAGCTTAATGATTGGAGTCGTTATTGGCTTCATTTTTATCATAAGAAGTAAATGAGCAGGGACAGAAAAAAATGTCTAATTAACCGAATATATGTTTTAGTGGAATACTGTGTGGAGTCGTTGGTGTTAGCCACATTGGTCAGGGTAGGCGCGTAACATGGCGGAGTAGCTTGTCGGGTGAGACCCCTGTGGCCGGTGTCCCGTCGGCAGTGGTGGACCGGTCCTAAGACCCGATAAATCAATATGGTAAGGCCAGGCAGGCCAAGCCGATGGGCCGCGAGGACGCCGCAAAGACTCACCACAGCGGCCGCGCGCCCTGCCGCTCGGAATGCTGGGGGGCAGCAGTCCAAAGGCCAGTCACACTCACTACGCCCTCTTTCGCCAAATCCAAATCGACACTTGTCACTAAAATAAATCTCCACTTTCTCCATATAAGAGAGTACAGGTGATGATGGGCAGGCTTATGTGATATTAGCAGAGCCAGTGATTTTTTCCACGTGGAGCTTTTGGTCGTTGACCTTGTAAATAGCTCCGCTAATTTAATCAAATTATTTTTTATGAATCAGCGTTATAGGTAAATATCAGTTAAATCGAGGTTTGAGAGTAGAACGAAAATAATCTACATAATTACGTACGTCTTAAATTTTAATCATTAGTTTATCAACGTATGATACGAGCGATGAAATGATTCAGAATTACCAATAAAAATCAATAAAAATAATCTACAAAATTGCGTAGAGTGTAAACTATTATGTATAGCTGTGTCCGCGCCTATTACGCTGCTGCATTCCACTTCTTTAAGCATTTCGGCTGCGAAAAGGCTTTTGTCAAACATTATTAAATTGTTAGATTCTATTACAGAAACAATAGACAAGCGAACAATTACTTTTCTTTTATTTCTCAACGTGATGATGTCACATTGAAATATAACGCAAGCTATCAGTAAAATTACAAATGCTATCACTACACACAGTTTCGTTGAAATGTTTGCCTTCTACTTGATCAGCGCATATTCAAAAATTCTAAGATATGCTGTTATGGACTTTGTATCATGGACGAAATATCATTCTAACGATCCATCACATGAGTATCACAGTGAGCAGTTTCGTTGAAATTCGTCCACTAATTTTTGCGTTATGCGACGACAGACAGTCAGAAATTTCAAACATGTCTATTTTAAACTCTACACCATTGTGAAATATGTTATTAATATGAAAAATTTATCCTGTGTTACAATTCATGACATAAGCTACCACTACGTTCAGTTAGGGTAAAATCCTTCAGTTAGCTTTAGCGTGATGTGGTGTCAGACAGACTATATTAATAAATTTAAATATTCAGTAACAATGTTTATTTTTTATATCTTCATACTGGATATATTAAACGGACTCCAAATAATAATAAAACGATATTCGCTTACAGCAGGATCCTTCCTCTCTCTTCCATGAAAACCGCTCTTGGCAATCAAACAACCAAAGATGTTCCGTCTCCGCAACATCCACGTCAGAGCTGCTATATAACTCTTCTCAAATTAAAACTGTATCACAGGCATAAATCATAATTTTAAAAAATATAAATGTACATACAAAGTGAAGAAACTTCGTTTCCTTACATATCCCTCCTGCTAATTTGTCACTAAAATTACACAATTTTATGTGAAATACATTCTCAAATAATTATTGTTTGTGCAATCTTAGGTCACTAATATTTCTTAAATCCAAATGCTTTCCAGATTTTAGATATTTAAGGTAATATGTTTTCTGATGAGGTTTTCCGCGATTATGTAAGGTACCTCGAAAAACATAAAAAACTTTGTTATTTCGGCATTTATACAACTGGATTTTTCATGCGTTCTCAAGTACTAGATCACCTACTTTCTGATTTTCTTGCACGCCGATCATATGTATTTTTCTGAAAGATCCTCTTCCATTCTTGGTAAAACTATCATTTCCCTTTCATTTTCACTTTTCCCTTCGTTGCTTCATCTTTCTTGCATTCTCCGCCACCCAATCTTCCTTTCGTATTTTATAATGTTGCGGCCCTCATCATATATATGGAGATCTCTCTTCGTTTTCACTTTGCCTCTCGTTGACTCTTTTTCATCTTCACAAACTTTTTGTTTCTTTATGGGAAAGCATTTTACATTCTTTCCTTCTTCACTACTTATCTCTTCGTCACTTTATACCTCTTCTTCATTATCTACATAACTCTTCTCATCTTCAGTTTCATCGTTCATTTCAGTTCCCAAACCATAATTTCTGTCATCATTTCTAGTGCAACTAATAACCGCTTCATCTTTCCTTTCCGTCTCTACTTCTGTATTTCCCACGTTACTGTCCCATTGGTCCATTCTTGCCACGTTAATTATCTCGTCTTCTCCAACTATATCCTTTCCAGCATAGCTAATTTCATTTTTCTCCTCCATCTGCTGCAGAAATTCCCACCGTTTCACTGGTCCGCTATTCTCCCACATTGCATTGTTTCCTTCATCGTTATCTCGCCGATTTTCACCGTTTTCTTCTATCTCATCCTCCTCAATTTCCATACTTGTCTTCGCAGGATCTTCTTACTTGTTTAATCCAGCGATCAATTTCGTCTTCTCTTCCTTCTTCCCACAGACGTAACGTTTGTTGTTGATTACTACTAATGTTTTCCATCTTCAGTTCCATCTTCTTCCGTCCTTGCAGAATCATTGCTAGCATTTTTTCCAAAAAAGTACTCTCTTTCCAGTGATAATTTTTTCGGTGAAGCTAGTTACCGGGACGTCATGAAAAACACCAGTATCATCCTTTTCAAGTTCTAATCGATCATGATACTCATAACCTGGCCCTAAATCACTTTCTACATTTCTCGAAACCCTTAAATTTTTGCCATTTTGATCATGAACATCGGCATCTACATGATCTCTGGTTGATTTTAAAACTTCACCCTCCATTATATATATAAAAAAACACAAAAATTAGCATAAATTTCGTTACAGTTATCGTAAGAATTATACTCGGTGAAGCAAGGCAGTAATGAAAATGAAACGCCGTATAGAACTTCCAAACCATCATGAAAAACATATATTACCTGTACATAAACAAATTTAACATTAATCACTTAAAATCTAATGCATGCACATGCAAAGATGCATAATTGACTACTCTTATATGATCAATATTTTAAAATTTCATTAAAATGAAAACGTCGAACAAATTTAGTATGTCTATTTTTTAAAAATGAGTTCTGATATTTCTCACGTTTACTTCAATAAAGTTTTTGTTTTTAAATCTGACAAAATTTCCGTCTTTATTTTAAATGAACTGCACTTTGTCACTATTTTGGTTAATTTAAATTGTCTTTCTTATCCTACCTTTAAAGTTGTTTTATCATCCGAAGATTGCAAGGTACTTTTATTACAGAATTAGATAACTAATTCTTTGTCGTAGTCACGCGCGTCATTTTATAAGATTTCTTGTTATATTAATACATTTAAATATTCAGTAACAATGTTTATTTTTCATATCTTCATACTGAATACATTAAACGGACTCCAAATAATAATACAACGATATTCGCTTACAGCAGTATCTCTCCTCTCTCTTCCATGAAAACCGCTCTTGGCAATCAAACAACCAAAGATGTTCCGTCTCCCCAACATCCACGTCAGAGCTGCTATATAACTCTTCTCAAATTAAAACTGTATCACAGGCACAGATCATAATTAAAAAAAGTATAAATGTACATACAAAGTGAGGAAACTTCGTTTCCTTACAAGACAGACAATAATTACAAATGTTACTGTTTTGGCATCTCTATCATCAGTAATATACATTGAAATTGCTATTTTTGAAATAAATTTTATGTGTAAACACAAAATTTTCTCTAATTTTTCTACATAGCATAGATTTCAACGGATGTTTGCAGTTTTAAATATTTGTTACGATTAGAAACATTACCACAAATTGTTAGACCTCTCTTAAATCTTTAGTAACAACCAACAAATCAATGCAAAATTTTTATTTGCATAAAGTGAGAAATATTGTGTTAAGTATGCTAACTACCTGCTCAAGTTATAAGTTACTATAACCCTTTCTGACGATTAATAGTAATATATTACGAACCAGAAACAATCATCCCATGAAAATTCGTTTTAATCAGTTACTATTCATCCCAGTGATTGATTCTACTTTGACTTTCATACAGCAAAGTAAATACTACTTTTCGTAAAGATCGTTATTTAATCCCTTTTTAATTCACACAATGATAATCTAAAAAAAAACATTTTAATGTGAATTAGGGATATATAGTCAAGGAAGACTTTAAAAATGCACGTCGTAGTAACTTTTTTACATGTTTACATCAAATAATCAAAACAGAAGCTTCACGATTTAGCAGTCAGTCTTAAAAATCTTTTTCTACTAAACGTTACTCACAAATAGATTCCTCGTATGCTTTACTACCGGAAACAGAGAACTACGCTAACAGCAAATAAAAAAAATGGTCTAGACACTGCGAAGTTGGCGAATGGTGATATCCAAGCAACAAGCTTTAATCATTCTTCAAAGGATAGATCGAGGACGTAGTAAACTTGTTAGAATTATTAGAAATGAACAAAAGGATTTCAATCCCATTACGCATTGTTATCGATAGCAAATAATCCACTGAAGCACAAGAAAACTATCAGTGATAGTGTGTGATCATCTATGAAACGAAAAATCATGGATTCTGAGAATTTATTTCCATTGTTTTGAAGAGAGCGCACATCCTACCGCTGATCCTTCGTCTCAAAAATCACATAATTTTTAATGTGAAATTTCTGCGAAAGCAATGTTCTGATAGCAATTGCTATTTCATTTATCCAAGCGAATTTCATTACATCATTTCAGAAGGAAAATAAATATTTGAGCACTTCTTTGCGATATCGTTTTTTCTACTCCTGTGTAATCAGTAACTACGTTTTGCATATCGTTAATGTAGCACTTCTAACTACACACATATGATATGACGTCATATTATTGTCAATAAATTTCATTAGTTATTTAGTCAGCGCCTCCATAATAAACTTATCGAGCACCTAGCTATACTAATTGCTATATACCGTACATTAGGAAGAGTAACAGTCCTCTGCAATCTTGCCCTGTTGATAATTATTAGTGCATATCCTACAAACGACTACACTAGACTAATAGCATACGAATGCCTTAATACTCGTATTCTCGTTACAGTTACCAGAACTGATGAATTTATTTACTGACTATACTTCACAATGCTGCGTCTTAATGCTCTCAGATACCAAATGTATGTTAGATATGTTCAAAACAAAATAATACAGTGCCGATTGTTAAAATAAGATGAAAGAAATATCGATTCAAAAGTAAATAAATCCTTTGCATTTATTCAGAAAATCTATTTACTTCTCTTTAAGTAATTTCTTCATTAAACTATAACCTATCCTAATTAACAGCCCGAAGGATGCTTGGATCATCCAGAATTTAGTTAGTGTATCATAGGCAGGATGGTCTGTTCCTTTCCTCCGAGACCCGTAGTTTAACGGGTGACCCTAACCAAGAAATGTTTTTATTAGCGCATGTAAATTTCATTTCATCTGCAATTAAGAGATAAATTTCTTCGCTTCAATCGTTTATATCCAACTTGGTATTTTTTTTTTTATACATAAGTAAATGTTTAAATTCTTTGTTTAAGAGTGTATTGTTACATAGCCAAGGAGAAAACTTTGACACGATTTTAGTGTACTGAATTTTTTTTCTTTTAATTATTTATGAGCCTGCGTTGGTCATTTTCCTGTAACTGGAGAGTTGTTCAGCACTCAATACTTACATTAGCTACTCGTAGAAGCCGACTTCCTTTACCGGCAAATCTGGCTGTAGTGAAATCATTACACGTCAACCAGCATATGTGAGAAATTTTTTTTAGCTACAGCACAAAAAAGTTCTAGTTATTTATTACTAGCTTTGGAACACCTCCCTTTAATTTCTGGCAATGTCTTAAAGTTTATCGTATTTTTTACATTTAATTGTTGATGTTTCATTCCACACTACCATCTCCATAAGTCTCTGGAATCAAATAATTGAAATATAAAACCAGACGCGATTTGAAATTGCTCTCCTCTTCTCTAGTTTTCATTTTTCCACAATTTATACAGGAGGAGAAGAACATTTACATCAAATTTTGTGCAGTTAGAAATGATAGCAGCTATGCGGAATTAAAAATTTCGTTGGAGCTAGAAAACTTCATTAGGACTGCAAACGTCCAAACAATGTCAGAGGATCCTTACCCTTTCTCATAAACTCGGAAGATGATAATCTCACTCTTCTGCCACAGTCTATATAATATAATAGCCGTGCAGGCAGCTTCCTTAAAAGAATAAGAGGTTCTGACAGAAGCTATACGCTTATTCACCCAGTAACGTTGGACGCCGCTGCCAATAACCAGAAGTAATAACTTTTTAATTCTTTCGCGATGATGAGAACTTTTTCGAGTGAGGTTGGCACCGTAGCTCCCGGAAGGGAGGTTAGAAATCGATGGCCCACATCGAGGGTCGTAATCTTACTAAAAGCCGAAAATGGCGCCAGCGGGGCCCAATCGGACTGCAGCTCTAAGCCGAGCCGGTAGCACTAATTAAAAGCACTGCAATATCTCTGAAACGCTGGGCGGCTTCCAAAACAAGGCGCCATCTGTGAGTAACACCGAAATGGAAAATAATGACTCTTGCATAAGGACTGAGAATATTGGAATCTATCGATCGATATGCAACTCCCCCGCACGTTTACTAATATCACATACTGAATTGTTTGATGCATTCTGCAGCGCTGGAACCGCTATATGGACAAAATTCTAGTGTTATAAAACTAATGTAATGAATTGACATACAGCGTATCCCAATAGTTATCTTGGGATATTAGAAGATTAATAAATGTAAATCTTAATTTTATCAATGAGGGTGTGGGAGGGAGTCTTATAACATCGCTTTCAACATTTTTATATAAGTTCTACTTAAATTTAATTTGTCATCCAACAAAATATTATAATGTTTTCAAGCCCTTTAGCAACCTGCCATGAACTTCACATGCGAAAAATTCAATATTTCCACTGAACGGCTGTTTGAAGTTAATACAATCAAAGCTGACTTTTCATAAAGTAATAATAATACGAATCCATAAACGTCAGCTCCTGCAATCATTGCTTCAACCGTCTCTGTATAATAGTTCAAACAATACAAAAATGCTCGCTGAATTTATTCACCTAGGTAATATTGTTATCGCCAAATGAAAATAGGAATATTCATACTCCGATATTTTCATTTGATAGCTCTTCCATAATACAGCACATGTGGACATTACGTAGGAAACGGTTAGTTCCAAGTTCAATTTTTCTCGGTCCACTAAAAGGTTATTTTTAACCTCCACCTTATTGTGCACACTTGTTACCATGTTCAAATAGTCGAATTAACTTCGACGTAGAATCTTTCGTGAGTTAATGATATATTTGACATTTTTTTCTGTTTGTATGATACTATATCTCAAACTTTGCAAGCCCATCCGGGAATGTTGTGATGGTCGTATCTCGTTCCATTACAAAGGTGATTAATTACTAAACCGAGCCACTCATGGCTACTTTGAAATACTGAAAGAAAATTACGTGCAACACACAACACCGCGCTGATGGCTTCCTATCACGAAAAATATCAATTACGTTTATTAAATGAGCTGCTGAAGCTCCGCGCCAATAACACAGGAGTTGAGAAGAATAACTTTCCGTAGGATTAAATAAAAACAATTTTTTAGTCTTCAACACACTGATGGTGCAGGAATGAAATAGTCCTATTCCATCGCATTTTATAGGATGATAGTGCTCACCAAATACGGCGACACGTGCGTCGGCACCGCCGGGGGGAAGTCACTCCTGCAAGACTCAGTCTTTGGAAATTCAAGCGGGGTGGTTTCCCCTTGTCGTCTCCAGTGATTGAAGTGCGCATAGGTGTTACTGTTTGCGTGGATGGCTGTGATGTTTTTGTGTTTATTGCGGTGTATTGTTTGCGTTTTGACTGAACGAAATATGAAAGAAGGGAGATGGTAAAATCCGATGCCACCTCATTCAGGCCTACTTTTCCGAAGTACACCGAGGAGATCGCCAAGCATAATATCCACATCCGAAGGATGAATCACCTCTCTTACCTTGCCGGACAAAACCTGACGGTGATCATTTTTTTTCCATTACCAGAATTCGAACAAGCTAACACTGCGCCGGACACCATCACCGTGCCGCAACCAACTGTGTCAACGCGGCGGGGTATAAGTTGAATGATATGCACCGATAGCATTTTTAAAAATAGGGATAAGGTATCACTCGTGTTACGATTCTCCACCCCCATCAACATTATCAACCGTGAAATCGAATTTATCACTGCTATCTCCAGCTTAGTTACGTTGTACCTGTGAGTCATTGATATATGGATATGATAGTATGAGTACTGTAGGTTGATAAAAAGTCGAGCTTTTGAAATTCAATGATAAGAAATTTCGAATTGCCGAAGAATGGAAAATTGATTCAAGCTGCACAACCACCTCTAGAGAATACATTGTCTAAATTGTCCCTTCAACTACAGTGTCCATTTTGATTGACAATAACATTCTCCTTTTTTTTGTCTTCGAATTCAAAACAACTGACATGATTAAAGATGTGGTTCTCATTTGTTCCAGTGTGAAGTCAGAGTATGTTTACTGTCATCCGCCGTGGAAAACTGACTGGTGACACTAAAGGTTTACCTCGCCTACTGTTGTGGAAACATCCATGTCACTATTATGGTTATAAACCGTAGGGCGTACATGTTTAATGGCCTCTGCAAAGAACAATTTAAAACTATTTAAAAGAATGCTGTGGTGGTTCACGTTCGTTGAGATTATGCCGGAATAAGGATCGCATTTTAGGATATATATTGATCATTTGAAAAGTTATCATTATATGTGATAGATCATTCTCTCTTTCAATGGTATACAATGAATGTCGCAAGAAACTTCGGTTGTAAAACGTAATGGAAGCAAAATATTCATTAGATATAATGTTTCGTAGTCGACGCTAATTACAATCAATACCAAGCAAAGTATCTAATCAAGTATTAGCCCTTGATGGGGAAAATAAAGGAGAGGGTTACTGCGCTACTAACACATGAATAGTTTACAGCGAGTAGTAGATACTGAAGGTTTTCAATTACAGTGTTGATATGTACTGATGGCTCAATGGCGAGGTATCCGACAGCGAATGGGAAGGTGACAGATTTGGACAGGATTTTTCACGAACATTTCAGATATCGCTCCCGTCTGGCAAGGCCAGGCTTGTGAATGTGGAGTATGCTAAAATGTTTCAGATTCAGCGTAGAACTGCAGACTCGAATAACAATATAAGATTAGGCCTACTAGTTTTGTCAAAAGACTAGTGACCAACTAAATGACTGGGTGGGAAACTGAAACTTTGTCGCAAGAAATTAATGCCATTGTTGATCAAACAAAAGAACTCTCAGAAATAGATGATCATTGTTATCGAAGGAAAATATAATTCCCATTTATGACATATATCGGTAAGAGTCCTTATGGTTTATAAGACAGAGCTTCCTCTAGGAAAATTATCTAAAATAATACAAGTCATTAACACGCACTTCCGAAACAATCCCGCTCACTGACTGTGATCACCATTTGATTTAACATTATCGACCAATCATTCTGGTTCTGAAAGAAATACTATCAGCTTTGGTTTCGTATCCTGCAGTATGGTTTCAGTTCTTAATGGAAGTAGCAGCTACCTCTTACAGTGCCACATTGGGACCAAAGAGATACAACTTGCATGAATTAAAATCCAATAGGTTCCGATAATCATCTACGAGAACAGTAAGATGGCTTTTTGGTGTTTCTTTATCGATCTAGCGGCGCGTGAATCATGGAGATTATTGTTTGTTATTTTTCTGCGTGCAAAGAAAGTGGGAACCGGCTAAAATCTAATATTCTTTCTGGACAACTTAGAAAACAATTTCTTTCTTCTCGCGTAAACTTATTTTAAAAAAAAATAAAAAAAAAACCTGGAGTCCTCTGCACGGCTTTCACAGCCACGCAACGTTGTCACTCGAAAAAATAGTGTATTAGTTCGGTTCCAGTAAAATTTTTAAACGCAATACATTCTAAGTTACAACGGTTGCAGTAAAATATTTTTAGTACATGACAAAATAACCTCAATATACCTTTTTTTCTCAAAACTTATGAATTATATTACATTTAGGAGTAGGTATTTTTAGTATCTATCGTTTTAATACAAGGCATGATCAATAATAGGTGAAAATTTCAAGTTCCAGCATGATACAGTTAAAAAAAAAAAAAAAAAAAATAATAATTGGTGACAAAAGTAGTCGAAACGAAACTTAATCGGCATCTGAGGTCTTTATTTTTAAACGGAAAAATAAATTAAAAAGGATTTCAGTTCTCTACTTAACGAGCCCTATTGACATATAGAGGTAGAAAAAATATGTGCTTCAATCGATTTTATTCAAATGGAAACGCCCCCTTCCCTCCGGGGATATAATTTTAAATGCGATAGTCGATTTTGGGTTCCGACACAGATTTTTTCCTAGTGGCTTTATGACTTGTCCTGTCATAGTCAATAGAGGCACTAAAGACTGAGGAAGCGGAACGGGGAGAAATTCGATCATGGGGTTTTCCATGAACGATTCCTGCATTATTCTGGAGTGATTTCGGAAAACCATGAAAAACTGAGATCTATATGGCCGGACTAAGATTTACATCCACGTCCTGCCGAATGTGAGGCTATATCGTTACCGCTTAGCCAACACGCTTGGAACGAAACAAATAAGGTGTGAAAATTTGAAATCTAACAATAAATTCGTTTGAGTGTTAGAGCCCTGCAACGGAGAGAGAGCAAGCGAAGCGTCATCCATAAGGTTCCAGTTCGTGTTACTGAGCTTGGTGAGTGAACCTAAACGCTCTGACCTCGTATTCCGGAGGACGTAAACTCGAATCCCCGTCCGAACATCCAGATTTCGATATTCTATGGTTTCTGAAAATCACTAAAGGCGAATGCCGAGTTGGTTCCTTCAAAATACCATGACAAAATTCCTTCCCGTTCCTTGCCCTCAGTCCTTTACCGCCTCTAATGACCACGACGTCGACGATTCGTAAAGCCATTAGCAAAAAGTAGCTGTTTCACGTTGGGTTTGGAACCCATAAACGATTCAGTGAATATATTTAACCAAGGATATAAACAAATGGACACTCTTTAGAGGGGTCTTAAAATTACTCCAAAGCGTGCATGGCATAAGAAATTAATGTGTCTTCCGAAGATAGTGTGTGTGTGTGTGTGTGTGTGTGTGTGTGTGTGTGTGTGTGTGTGCTAGTGTGCATGCGAAGATTGTATCATACAGACTCGAAGGGTGTGATTACCTGCAGTTTCTTTTTCCGTTTCCCCTAGAAATACCTCGTTCTGTAGGACGGCTATTCCGAGTCACAGATGTATAACCAGCATGCATTTCGTTACACGTCCACTGTCATTTGCGTGCGGCTGCCTGGCCGTTATCTCCGTTATCGAAATTCCAGTAAGCCCCAGTCGAGTGTCGCGTGAAAATGACTGTCTGGCTGTAGTCACGCAAAGTACACCGCCCTCTAGGGTACCGTCACAGCCATGTAAGGCAAACACGCCGAACTGATCCGCATTTCCTGCACTGCTTCACGGCAGAAACTTCCACATTTCAAATTTTATTTATTACGAATACTTTGCAACCTTCTAAGTCTACTTAATCTTCAGAATGAGTCAGATTTCGTCTAGACATGGAACAAACTAAAAGATGAGGATGAGTTCTGTTTAGACACGACTGTACTATTACTACTCCGCGATTCACTGAACATGGGTGGCAGACACAATCAG
Source organism: Vandiemenella viatica (assembly GCA_031002005.1). NCBI lineage: Eukaryota > Metazoa > Arthropoda > Insecta > Orthoptera > Morabidae > Vandiemenella > Vandiemenella viatica. Next base: position 184,023,146 of record CM061920.1, read on the forward strand.
ACTTACTAACGACATTAAGTGCTGTTCACGAGCATTACTGTCTTCATTATGACTAACGACATTTCCTCACTCTTTCTGCCTCTCCATATCGCTATAGTTATTTATGCTGTTTTCTTAATTCTTGTTTTGGCGTAATAGATAATATTTATTATATCGCATGAGCTACTTTTAACAAAGTAATCTTGACTGTAATGCAATACTGTCATAAGGAAACCATTCTTTTTATCGTTTCTGCATCTGTCTATGTAATTCTGTTATCATACATCTGAGAGGGTAGGTTATAATATGTCATTGATCCTTATTCATGTGTTGCTGACCCCATCACTATCCGGAGAACTAATCACTATGTTTTGTTAAATTTAAATCAGATCTGCAACTGGCTGAATATACATATATTGCTCATCTTGAGCTGGTTCTACTGTATTGCGCGTGAATACAGTATACGGCACCAAACACAGCCTAAAAATTCTTAAAAATTGAGAAGCTCCGAAGGGTCAACCAATTACCGAACCCAGACTTGCCGGCTACCTCACAAATTCTGAAATTTTATGCATCACCATTCTTGAGCAATTAGTATATTTTTCTTCACGCATTTAATGTCTGCCATATGTTTTAAACGGCAACATTTGTCTAAACTGATTCAGTTTCCACTGCAATTGTTAGGATAATAATCGACATTAAGAATACAAGAGGAATGGGAGATATAGGGAAAAAGGTTATAAGCATGGATATATTCGGCTCAGCAACGGTTTGACTGACGTGTTACCCTCTATCATCAGGACACCATTTTCATTGCAGCTGAATATGACATGAGGACGTCGATATCCATCAAAGGGACAATCAATGCGTGCTCCATCGTTGTGCAGACCGCATCAGCACAACGTACCAGGCAATTTCGAGGGAAGCATAACAACAGCATTGAAACAGAAACTTATATTCCATTTCCGTGTCCTCACCGCCAGTGAGATCCTGGATCATTGTGGTATCCGTGAGAGTTAATTCAGGACTTACATTGTTGTCACACACAACGGTTGTTTGCAATTGATCGAGCTCAGTATACATCGTGACGCCATTAAGATCGCAGGGAATTGCAACTAATTGGGCATCATCGCCTTCCTTAGGTACAACCGAACAATCAGAGAAGCGCGGAAGCATTTTTTTAAATATGATTTTCGTTTCAGTCAAATTTAAGATCATAAATTTCTTGTTGTCATTATGTCCCTGGAAATATCAATTGTTTTATCTTTCAACACAGATCTGCAGTGAGAGAAATCATTACTTCACTGTCAATATTTCAAACCATTAAAAGAGTTAAACCATGTTAAATAAATTAAAATATTTGTTATTATAATTAAAAACGTTTAATTATACGTGATATTTGTAGCACAACTGATTTTCGATTAAGTTCTACGTGTAGTTCTACTTGCCCAGTTTAGCTTATGGGCTAGTTTCATTTTCTTCTGAATGAATGAATGATCATGTGAAACACAGCTGGCCCTATTTACACACGACGTAATGAAAGTTATCGATGCAGGTTCACAAGCAGATGCAATTTTTTAGATTTCCAGAAAGCCTTTGACTCTGTGCCACACAACCACCTTTTAGCGAAGCTTAGAGCGTACGGTATATCGGATCAGCTTTGTGAATGGATAAAGGATTTTCTAACTGGTCGGTCGCAGTATGTTGTCGTTGAAGGAGAAAGTTCTTCTAATCTAGATGTTACATCTGGTGTACCTCAAGGAAGTGTAATGGGACCACTTCTTTTCTTAATTTTTATAAACGATCTTGGAGACAAAGTGAAAAGCCTTTTTAGATTGTTTGCTGATGATGTGGTTATTTATAGGGAAGTAAGAAATTATGCCGATTGCTTAGAAATTCAGCGCGATCTGGATGTTATTTTGGCTTGGTGCGCTGAGTGGCAACTTACTCTAAATTGTAAAAAGTGCAAGACAATGAGCATAACTAACAAAAAGAATCCGATTGTTCAGAAATATGATGTAAACAGTTCAGTTATTGATATGGTCGATTCTATGAAATATTTGGGAGTAACAGTACAAAGGAACATGAAATGGGACATACACATTAATTCGTTAGTAGGTAGAGCAAATTCTAGGCTGCGATTCATAGGTCGAATCTTAAAAAATTGTAATGAACAAACAAAGGAGATAGCGTACAAATCTCTTGTGCGTCCACATTTGGATTATTGTTGAGCCATTTGGGACCCGTTTCGTAAGGGATTGATCGAAAGTATAGAGAAAGTACAGAGAAGAGCCGCTCGATTCATGACCGCTTGCTACAGCCTTATGAAAGCGTCACAGAACTGATTAGTAGATTAGGTTGGGAGTCCCTGGTAGATAGACGACACACGTTTCGTTTAAACTTATTGGGAAACATGCGTACTCCCACTTTCACTTTTGAGTGTAGTAAAATACTTCTTCCACCAACCTATTTGAGTCGGAAGGACAGGAAAGATAAAATTAGAGAAATAAGGTGCCGGACTGATTCTTATATGAAATCTTTTTTCCCTCGTACCATTAGGGATTGGAATGCACAGCAAAGAGATTAGCTTTGGTGCTGAGCACCCTCTGCCACCCACAATTTTGTGAATTGCAGAGTATATATGAGATGAATTAAGAATAGGATAATGCGCTAGACGGACAGCAAGTGTGGAATAGTGGGACCCGTCTAAAGCTATAACGTTGTGGCTATAGCGCTCGCTGTCCACAGTTACGTTCTACCCCTTGAGTTCGGTCTAAGGTTATTGTTTTTACTGAGGCTGTAGGGCACACATAAAGCTCAGTCTTTAGCGCCCTTTAGGTGTTGGAGACAGGAGTTTTTAATAAGTATTGGGTATGTCTTGTGTCGTCCGTACTGTGTTGAATCTTCACACTGATATAAATATGCGTAGAAGAAAGATTACAAAGATGGTGCTAGCTGTATGACCTAATCGATCAGACGACGTGTAGTAGTACGTCGGGCAGTAAAGCTGTATATCAATTTTTTTGCGTAGTGCTTTACGACTCATCTACGAGATAAGAGGATGTGGGAAAAATGATCGGGATGGAACTTGGCCACGGCCTCCTTAAGAAACAATCCCGGCATTGGCCTGGAACGGTTTCGTTAAAAAATGGAAAACCGGAGTCTGGATGATCGAACGGGGATTTGAATCCACGTCCTAACGAATGTCAGACTCTAGCATTACCACTCACCACTCACTAGGTATGTCATTTTAAAAATGAGGTTACGGTAAAAAAGCTCAAGGAAGGCATATGTTTTAAAATTGATTTGTTTTAAACTACCTATCTTTTCATTTCGTTGGTACTGCCCTTCCTATTAGAACAGCCTTTTATATCTTTCAGAGATTATGGAACCACCTAAAGTCAGGACACCACTTTCATAAGACGCTCACAATTTTAAAAGCTACACAGTTATTGAAATCGCGGGCTTTGCAGAGCCTGTTTTGTCATTTGCGTGAGAGTGGTATTTAGACAGGTGTACGGCGCGGCGGGGGCCGCCCACGAGGCGACAGTCTCGCGCCGGAAGCCATACTGCGGCACCGCCATTCATATTGCGCGTGCGGGGCGACGGGGTGGCAACGAACACTGCGCTCCCAACATTTATACTTATCAGCTCCTGGTATAACACATCAAACAACAATCTCGTTACTAGACTCTTATGAATTCGTAAACAATAACTTGCTTCATCAATTGTAAAAACGTAGATATCAAATACGAAGTAAACAAATACTACGATTTGTTGGTGAGTCCTGATTGCTTGCTTCTCGCTGGTAACATAAAAAATTAACTTAGCTGAGGTAGCACGTAATTTCTCACAGTAAATAAATCTGAAAAGAACATAAAAGAATCTGTTACAGATCAGCTTATACAATTTTTATTAGTTATTCCATTCCATAAGTTATTCTCTAGACTTTTCAAATAAATGTTTTTGTAATATTGAATTAATTTACCAGTAACAGACGCTGAATATAACAAGTTGACTTAAAAAATCTAAAAACTGGTGTTCCGGCAAGAGATAGTATTTGTTGGTGCGGAAAAACTATTCGCATTGCGTTGCGTTGGCTGGTGTCTGGTGTAATTTATTTTGGATCCGGTATGGTTCCTTCAACGATTTCACTCGTGGCCACAGGCCACAGGTGCATTGAACATATGGGAACTCGCTAGAGATTATCGCGTAATGAAATAAGAGCACATGGCAGCCACAGTCTAATCTGTAAATATCATGACTTTGCAAGATTTGTGAGAAAAATTTTCCACGCCACATATCTTTAGTCTGAGATGTCATGAGACCAGTGGCATAAAGTCAGCGTGGTTGTAGTATAACCAGTCAAATTTTTCACGCCACAAATCTTACTGTACTAGTCTGAGATGTCATGAGACCAGAGGCATAAAGACAGCGGGGTTGTAGTATAACCAGTCAGAAACAATATTTTTCCATTTATGGGGGGAATGAACTAGAGCAGGTGATTCAACAGAAGATGTCGAGAGGTACTGACAGAGCATAAACAAAATGCACATGCAGATAACAAGAGAATGAACTGAAGGTGATCTGTAGACGAAGATACTTGGAGATGCCTACGGAAATGACGGCTAAAGGTATAAACGTGAAATGATAATGTCGATGGCCCGCATTCCTCTACGTACAATCAATAAAATTTTCTAACTTAAAAAAAAAAAAAAAAAAAAAAACCATTACGTTGAAGAAACATTTTGTCGTAAAAGTACTTATACTGAAGTGCCAAAAGTCATGGGGTACTTCCTACTATCGTGCAGGACATGAAGTACGTTGCCCACAAATTGCCATTTCGATCACGTCGCAGATATGTTCTACTGGATTAATGTCTGGCGATCTAGGTGACTAAATGTTTTCCTTTTTTCTGTCCGGAGTGATCCTTAAAACAATCACGAACGATTTTGGCCCAGTGATATGTGCATTGTCGTCTTGGGAAGGTTCCTTGTTGTTTGGGAACATCAATGGCTATTAATGGTCTCCAGTGCACCAGTGCTACCGCCGTCTGGATAATTCTGTCTTTCTGTCCCATGACTTTTGCATTTCGGTATATATTTTCTGAAAACAGAAACGTAAATATGTGAGGTGCAGATCGGCTGAAATGCTGAAAGCCAAATTTTACGCTTTTATACATAACATAAAAATATATCAAATAAAAAGCAAATAAACTAAGTGTCCTGGCCACTGCATTCGCTCTAAGAAGTTGCTGTTGTGGGCAGCACTCTGTGAACGCCATTAGCTACAGACTCCGTTGATTGTGATAATTTCCGCCTCGAGCTGCCGTCCAAATTAGAGTCGATTATTCAGGGGGAGCCTCGAGCGTTCTATGCGTGACAAGTGTCCTGGCGTGACAACAGCGTCATCTAGATATACGACAATTTACAAACCATGTTTTTATGAGTTTAATTTCGACAGGCAGGAAAAAAATCTGATATAAATCGTAAAAGTCCTACACTTAGATGCTGTGACACAAAAAAAAAAAGCAACCTCATACAGAGATTACATTTCATCTTTCAAAAAATATTAGTTGGTTCTGCTTGTTAAGATACAATTACGGTTTCCTGAACTGTGTACATTTCATATAGATCCTCACGGCAGACTATTAAATTCTCTTTTGTGATTGGCTGTCAATACGTAGCTATGAATGTATATATAGACTTCTAAGGGCCTTGCTTAATACTGTCCTCATTCCAAACAGGTATAATAGCATGTATGATATTTATTTTCTACTTATAAAATATTTGACAAGTAATCGAGGATAATCGACGAACATTTGCCCATCATGCAGTTACGTACCCAGAAAATAAGGCCACTAGTAACCCTTCACTTTAACAAGAATTGACAAAACTGGTTTCACCGGTTACTGACACCTATAGGTTTTTGGAATAAGCCATCAAGTAAGAAATAACTGTATTTTACAGCAAGATGAACATAACGACAAATGATGATGCTCATCATGTTTCATACTGCTGTTTTGATTATCTTATGATGATTATTAAAACTGTTACGTGAGAGAGATAAATGTAGGAATTGACGTTTTCTATTTTGTTACATAGTAAATAACAATAGAAATTGGCATATAGAATGGAAATTTGGTAAAAGCTGGATGTTAGGTTGAACAAAATTTTCCGTGCTTTTCATTTGTGATTTCTGGAGAATGCTATGACAAGTGTCAAAATCACTCCAGGCGAATACTGTGATTCTTCCTTCAAAAGGTCATGGCCGAATTCCTTCTCGTTCCTTGTCCACCATCCCATCCCGCCTCTATTGACCTCGACGCCGACGAGGCGTAAAGTCAAAATTAAAAAAAAAAACAGCTTTATACCAAAAAATTAAGGCAAAGTTTGAGATTGTTCTTATGTGTTATTTCTACGCCATTAAACTGCTAGAAACTATAACATTATATTATTTATAACAGAATATGTTGTTTGCCATGAATGATACCTTTAGTGTACGGAGTATTAAGGTATTACTTCCATAAAGAAGCCTCTTATTAATGAAGAGGAATGTCACAAAATTCCAATAGGTAATACCAATGATTAATCTTAATAATATTTAGGCTATCTTTATGTGTTTGTGATATTAATGAAAATTTGGTTAATTAGTACTGATAAACTAGTCTTCGTGCACACACATTCTGGTTGTCAATAAAGTAAACTTAATTTTGAGCCACAAGCTTATAATGCGAGTGTTAAGAGTGCAAACTTGTCAAGCTGTTTTGTTACGGGGGGCAAGCCGGCAAGACAGGACAGCGAATTTCATTGTTTTGCAAAGGAAAAAATGTAGAGTGGACAAGCAACCCCAAGAAACAATCCTGGTGGGCTAGGTGACAAAGAAATACGCGATTGGTCCAGGGGCGTAGCTACTATGGGGCTAGGCGGTGCAGTGCACCGGGGCCCCTACGCTCAGGGGGCCCCAAAGCCCACCATCGGAGGCCCCCAAGCACAGTTCATTGGTCCACGAGCCTTCATGGCAAACTGGCGACTTTTTTTTTTTTTTTTTTTTTTTTTTAGTTCTACAGTCGGCCCCTAAGCACAACTCAAGGGGCCCATCCTCAGCTCAGGAGGCCTTTACCAGCAACACAAAGCAAAAAAAAGGTCGCCCATCTGGCCTGAGGGCCCAAAATAAATTTTTTGCACGGGGGGGCCCTTGTTGACCTAGCTACGCCACTGGATTGGTCAGTTAGACCATGGGCGACCAAAAAGAATTACGATTGGCTGCAAGACGAACAAGAAGCCGGACAGCCATGTTGTTAGGACAGTATTTTACAAGTTGATATGTTAAAATAACGTGCCTGTCGTTCTGTGGTTGATCCGCGCGGGAACCACGTGGAGTGTTTACCGCGCCGCGGGCGTTTTCTACTGTTACACAACGCCGTAATGTGAGGTGCAAAGACCACCGAATTCGTTTGATAGCCCAGGCTGACAAGAGTGTGTAATTAAGGACATCGTTTTTCTAATTACAAATCTGCTTTCTTCAAGATGAACTTCGATATCCAAAACTTTCATTGTAATACGGAACTGGTACCGGCCTAGGTATTTGTGTTTTGAAATAAACTGTTCAAGTGTGATCTTTTGAAATCTGATGAACATTCTTTCGTAGTAACCTTTTAGTGACAGACATTTAATGAATTTACCGGATTCCGGTGGTGGCCATATTGACTTTCGAATCTGTAGAAAACATTACCCAGGACTTGTGTGGGTTAAAACAAAGTGAATGGCTGGAAGCACACCCAGGTATCCAATCTATACATCCCAGTCCCACCACAATCTCGTTATAAGCTTTAAAGTAAAATTACTTTTATTGTATTGAGATGTATACAATATTATGAAAACGGAAGCTAATAAAAGTGAAACAAAAAAGACTTATTCAAACAGCCAATAATTACAGTCATCTCTCATGCAGAATACCGTTGTTATGTATCGATAACTTGACTATATCTACATCTTTTGTTTCCCACTTCGAGAGGAAAAAAATTGTTTCAATAACTGCTACACAACTCAATACATCTGATTACAAGTAGCCAAATTTCCTTGGCAAATTAAACGTCGTTGTGCTTTCAAGATGTAGTAAGTTCATTTTGCATCCCTGTGGTTTCACCTGATCGAAACCCGGCAACAAAAAATAGAGGAATAAGAAATAATCGCAAATAACTACGATGGATTCACTAAGCCTAAAAAACTTTTACGAGCCGCTACTGTAGTCCGTAGTTTCCAAGGCACTAACACGCTGTCCTGAGCCGTAGCAGGTTAGTAATTGATAGTACTACCCGGGGTCGTGTTCTCGCGCTGCAATCTGTGTCGCAGTCAATTATGCGGCTGCTGATCGAGAGAGCCTGTATGGCCGGGCTAACTAGCCCCGCAGGCGTGATTCGTTAAGGCGTAATGACCCGCGTAGCCTCCACACCACCTGCGGCCTGCGGCAATTAGCTTCGGAACATCCGGCGCTTTCCAAAAAGGCAACACGTAAATTACTGTTTTGCAATCTGTTTCTCGTAAAATCTCTCCAGAAAGCTTTCAGTTTTGTTGAAAGCCTATTCAATTCCAGTAGCTCTGTTGTCCGCTGTAATGAGCCTGCGATGGGTGTCCAATTCTGAATAATAAGTAACTTTTTAAATTTCATATTCGTTGTACTGATTCGACATATAATGTAAATTATCTGTCGTTAAGTATAAAAATCACATTTTTGTGATAGATTTTTGGGAATCTCGTTAGCTTAATTACTTGCTTTCGTTAGTTTCATCTTATATTCTTAGAAAAATTAACCTGACACCAGCTGATGAATCATTTTGTGATAGATGAGCTCCTCGTTTGATGGAAAAGAGGAGAAAACAGGTGTTTCTTAATACGAAGATTTCATTTATGGGTCTAATTACCAATACAAATGTGCTCTCTGGAACAAAAAAAGAATTACATCTTAGGGAAATGACGAAACACCTTGATTCTACATATTGTTGGACATGAACAAGCTGTTCTCGCAACTCTATGGAGATCGGTATAAGGAATGGTATGTCGAATCCAACCGAGAACTAATTACATTTGGCAAACCGTACAGTAAATACAATACTATTTCCAAGAAGAATTGAAAAGAATTGGTTGAATATTAATTACCAGCGTAAATAAGCCTAAATACGACTAATTCGTCAGTATTATTATTCTTTCTTAGAAGGAGGGAAGTTATCTACCTTAACGTTCTCTGGAAGCAGCGAGGATTGACACACGCCAAATGCGTGAGACGAGCACACGCAGAAGAAATGCTCTCACTCCACAGCTCAACTATCAAAATGCAGAAGACCACATCGTGGCAGCTACTGGTTGAAACAGCTGCAGCGCCTCTGTCAGTCATTGCCCTCAGTGCTCGGCACACCTTAGAGCAGGGGGCCCATTGTGAAGGACCGCTCCACAGACTTAACGTCCATTCAAAGACTCCCCTTCTCGGTGAGCAGTCACTGGCAGTAACTGAGCGAAAACCAATCGTCAAGTTTCTGACGCAATCTCCTCCCCAGTTCATATCACTTACATTCTATTACATGCGAACAAGCAATTGTAAACAATTGTGAATTATTAGTTTCACCGACGTTATATACCACATCACACAAGATAACTGACCACAAATACGAGTTCATCATGCTCTGAGATATACTGAAGCTACTTTGACTATTTTCATCCTAATATTTCGAGACGGTACCTTCAAAATACCATGGCCGAATTGCTTCCAATTACTTACTTCTAGTCCCTTTTATACTCTAAAATGACCTGGATGAGACGTAAAGCTAGAAACGAAAAAGAGAACGTCACTGGTCCACGAGGAGAAAATGACGGATAAAAAGCTAATCTGTAGCCTTCAACTACACTTTACCGTATAGGTTATGTAACCTAAACTAACAGGAGCCAAAGATTTTATTGTTTCCTTTTTAGTTGTTTGTTATAATAAAGTTTAACGTTTCTATATGCTATCTTTAAATAGATATTATTTGCATACTTCAACTATTTTACAACACATATAAAGTACTCTGATTGAATAGACTCCAAAGATTCCTAATGTATTGTCGTCCAGAAATTCGTTGGTTGAAGCATTTCGAAGAAATTTTCACTGTTTGAAAGTATTTTTTAATTTTTTAATTTTACCTTAAATCTGCCCAGAAATTTCTTTCATCAGTATTTTTCCGTATTTGAAAATGTGTTTTTTTTTGTGTTAACTATTATTAGGATAGTACATTACATATACCTAACCGGTTTAGATAGTATTTTCACGATTTGAATGCTTCTGGTTATACCTCAAAATGGATTAGAAATATTGGCTATACAATAACTACCTCTACGAAATTTCCTGGCATCAGTATAAAAACCGAAGCTAATGTAATATCTAAAAGAAAGGAAATTTCTTAGATAACATTTACATCTTTTGCTTCTACATGATAATTGGTACTAGAAAGAAAGGGTAATCCGTTTCTATATACGACAAGGTGCGCGTGGGAAAAGCCATAAAAATTATTTCATTTTAATTTAAAAAACAACAGATCCGAGAATTCTTTCATAATTTACAGTGATGCAGTTCCCAAAAGACTTCACGATTACTATGAAGATCGTTCTGGAATTCTCACATAAAAACTAAATGAGTATTAATAAATTTTATTTCTGATGGAGATAATTCATTTATATTAAAAAATCATAGGTATAAATTATTTTCCATTTTATAAGCAGTTTTGTAATTTTTGTTTCTGTCAGTTTAAGAAGTGCTACAGGTTTAATGTTCTTTCTTTATCTACTTGTGGTTTACCGATCAACGTAGCGCTTGTCAGCATTGCACGCACACAGAATTAAGGCTAATCATGCCAGATTCTAACAAACGACCAGTCCAGTCATCATCTGCAGACCAAAATTTTCAGACTACGAGTTTTATTTATTTAGCTTACGGCAATACAAAACTCTCGGACACAAAAAATATGTCAGTCTAAAACAATCAAAAGTCACTTAAAGTTGTAAGTCTAGATTTTCCTCCCACTCTGTACCCGCTCTGGATACGCCCTCTTACTACACTCAGTGACAATACGACGGATCGTGGTGCACAATTGTCACAATTGGGTGACGTTCTCGTGCCCCAATTTTTTTAATTTTTTTAATGGCATTCGACTACATAGGCCATACAGCCAGCTCAATGTGATTGTAGTTACTCTCTCAGTATATTGTTCAACTAAGTATGGACACATGGACAGACACGACATTCACACAGACACAACACTCAAAACCCATGCCCTCGGCCGGACTCGAACCAGCGACCTTCGGCAGGTGGAGCTAGTACTCTAGCTCCTGCGCTACCGAGGCCGGCCGTGCCTCTCTTATACATCAGTGAACCACACCGTCCATGGTTGGTTCGTATCTTGTTAAGGCAGTCCATGTTTTAGGCTACAGGTCAAATCATGCTGGTAGATGTTGAGCACTAAATATTGATTGCCATTCCTTGGGCAGTCTGCTGTAGCATTAAACCCCTTGTCAATCAGATCTTTTGTTTTTAGTGTAGAACGTGATTTCAGACACCAAAATCTATGAGGCACGCATGGGAAGATCAATGTTCACTAATATCTTGGAGGTTCGAAATGGCTCAACACAGGAAACCAGAAAAGAGGAGTAGATTTTAGTGTGTCACTGATGATGCGCATTGTCTAATTCAGGGTGGTGTCAATCTTCGTAACATGGTGACTATTCAGCCACACAGAACAACCGTACTCTGCTGTTGAGAATACCAAACCCATTGCTGAAGTTCGAACAGTGGATGTATTAGCTTCCCATGTTTACCCAGCAAGTTTCTGGATGATGTTATTCCTTGTTCTTAGTTTAGCAGCGCTTTTAATTAAATGACAACGTCCTGCCTAGAGTAACTCCGACATACGTGGGGTTAGGATTGTGTAATACTGGCATGCCACTGAGTGAGATGTCCATGTGGTGATGTGAGTTATGCCGCGCAGAGAATTAAAACCAGTCATCCCAGATGCCAGATTCGATAGAGTCGAATCACCGTCTGCAGATTAACATTTTCAGATTATCCTCATAATTAAAACCAGTAGTGTCAGACGCCAGATTCGAGCCAACGATCAGCCGAGTCATCGTCTACAGAACCAAATTTTCAGACTACTTGGTGAAGTCATGTATGCACGCAATGAAATAAAACCGATAATGGCAGACATCCGATTCGAACAAATGACCAACCGATGCAGGGTCTGTAGTCGCAGACTGTGCGGTGAAGTGACGTGGGCTGGGCGCGCGGACTGGCTGTTGACCGACGCGTCATCTCCGAGCCAGCCAGACGCCGCTAAGAATACCGACGACCACCACGTTCGCCGTCTGGGACGCTAAGTAGGCCGTCAGCAGGCCACGAGGGCCACACACCGCGCGCCCAACACTGCCCTCGGACAAGACGAACCACCACCACCCAAATCGATCTAGCAAAATCCGAAAAAGGTGTAGAAAAACACGTAGATCATTAATTAAAGGACCTAAAATCTGCAATGAGTGTACCCGAAAGTTGCTGGTGGAATCCTACCTCTTTCTGGTTTGGTACTGTAGACTACAATCAGTCGCTGACTACTTTAACCTGTGGTGCCCAGAATAATTCGCAAAATATCCAATCATTTATCATTCATCCTACCACGAGTTTAGCAAATAGTTATAATGTTGAGTTCGTAGCATGATTATTTTATTCTCTTCAAAGACGTTACTTATCATCCACAAATGTGCTATAGTACAGAATTTCTCAAAAGTGACTTAATAGTTTGCTAGCGAAATACCGAACACTATACTAATAACAAGACAATTAATAATGTCTTCGCTAAGCCAATAAAACTAGTTCTCTCCCTTCGGTATAATGATGAAGAAAAATAAGGATTTTTTGCGCTCATTTTTAATTTGAGGTAACTAAATTGTAGAATTGTTTTTGCAAGCGGTTTTACATTTTTTTAATATAGTTTATTGAGTTCCTTCATCAGCAAGATTTGATTTTTTAGTTCGAAAGTCGGCAATGTTCAAAATCGGCAGACTTGTGCCACACTGAGACCGCCTGGCGTCAAGAAGATCTCAGAAGGTGTTTAAAAGCACGACAACTGCTTCTACGTAGTTTTTACGCGAAAATAAACATTAACTTTAGGATTACATCTGTCACTTTCTGAGATTTTGGAGCAGTTGATAAGGTTTTGCAATTCAGCTAAGTTAAACTTCACCAAATTCAACGAAACATTTTTAATTATATTCAATACCTCGTATCACACACATGTTGTAACTGATACTTGCTAAGGCCTAGTGCTTTGTGGGCTGCTAAGATCATTTACGACGATATTTTCTGACAGGTAGCAACGAGATTTGTCTATTAAGAAACCGTGAACATTTGCGTTGTATTTTGTTTTTATTATTTTATTGAATGCATATGTTCGAGAAGTAAATTTCGGAACTTGCATACCAGAATTCATTTAAATAATTTGACGACCATCTTCCACGGAGCTGAGACTTAATTTTCAATAAACATTTGATTCTCTTTTCCAAAGTTTTCATTGCATGTTGAATTCTTACAAATCGTATCTCATAGTTTGGATTTCTTTGCCGATGTAGCCTCAAAATGCTGTAATAAGAATCCAATGTAGGCACAACTATCGAAGCTAGAGTCTGCAATTTAAACAAAGTGAGAAACAGAATGTCATATTTCCTGATTATTAGACCATCTTGCTTCTCGCTGTTTTTTTAATATACAGCCCATCCTGATTCCTATATAACAGGAAAGAAGGACTACCCCTCAGAACTATCTAAGCAGTAATCTTAACCAAGTCGAAATCAAGTTGAAGTTAAGAAAAATTCTTATCATTTGACTTGTTACTGAAAAACTATTTTACCTCACCTGTACAAAACTATCACTACTCGGATGGGTTACCAAATTTAGGTTAGTGTCTATTGCTGAGCGTACTCTGGTAGCGCAAGATGCGATTTTTTCTCTCTCGGCCGCAGCCCTCACATAAAGACGCAGAGTCAGTAGACCACTGCAGAAGCCTCTCACTGCGTTCTTTTTCAGGCAAGTCCTTCCGTACACATCTTACTCGCGGAGCCCCGCATGAATCTCCGCAGGCCCTGGAAACTTGCCAGCACCGCAAACTCCACCGGCAGATACAGGCCACCGCAGCGCACCAGTCTATCCGCACAGCTCAAACAGACAGTCCGAGATGTAACCACAAGCATAAAAAAATGAAACCGACCTAAATCATGAATTTGTGTTGTAATGTTATAATGGCGGAAAGGAAACATTTCCATAAGAGATATTTTAATTTCCTTAGTATTATTTCATTTCTTAAATACTCCCAATTTCAGTGAAATTACACAAACTGAAGCATGACCAACTCTTTAGGCTTGATAGGTTATTCAGAAAGTCATGAAAGACAGAATAAAAATTAGATGGAAATTGAATACTATCAATCACATTTAGTGACAGAATGTACAGTAGTCTTGTAGTTCCAAGGTCAGAAGTCTTACAGAATACTGAAAGTACGAGAGCTCTACATAAACTTACTTGCAGCAATTTTCCCATTATCTTAACATGAACTTACTTTGACAAAGCTTTTCTATGTTGGTGACATATGTTATAACGGTTTCACGTTAAACTGAAAGCCATCTACGAATGTGGCAAAATGCGCGACAAGTTTGTATTGTCTCATGGTGTATAAGTTCATGTCACTTTTATTTTAGTTTCTTGGCATAATGTGATAAAGTGATTTTTACATTAATAACAATAGTAATGTGTGCAGTGAACAGTGAAAGAAAAAGGAAATATCTTATAACTGCTCATATTTCCTTCTCGATGTCAGGGAATGGGATGTAGGTGGTGGTGTGCATCAAGTATTGCCATGCCCTCAACTGTTAAGTCTGCAGCTTGTAGAGAGATACGTGTCACACTACGGAAAGTTACATTTTACAACCGAAAGTGATGCGTGAGTGCGGCAGCGGCAGCCTTTGTAGTGTTGTTTCTGGCGGCAGTGCAATAACGTGAGGCCAGCCGGAACAAACACAGCCCCGCAGCAGACGGACGGCTGTCAACAAACAAGAGGGACGCCACGCACCCTCCGCTTATATCACGGAGGGAGGGCACTGCAATTTGTCCGCTCGCGGCGCTCATTCGTCTAGAAACTGGAAACGGAGATTAGACCAGAGCGATGTGCTAATTGCATTGACTGTAGCATCTTACAAAGCAACCACTTTGTCCTTCGCTTCTCCCTAGCACAGACTTTCTCTCTTTGTTCACACCTATTCGTGTCCTAATTGGTGGGATAGATTTCAAAATACTACTATCCCGGTTTTTGAAAGTACTGAAATATTCATCAACGGATTTCAGTTAAGATAACGGGAGTGTTTCCACATGTGTGCAATCCATGTTAGATTTATTTCATTCCTGTGTTCCTGAAAAATATGTAGTTAGTAATAACTTTCCTCAAGTTTAGTGTGGCTTCACAGACTTGTCATTCAACATCACCAAAATTCTATGTACTAAAAAAAAAAAAAATACTGCTCCTACCCTCGATATAAACAACGAGTTTAAGAGAAACTTCAAAAAATGGTTATTATCATTCTCTGAGACATTGGCGACCAGGTTCGTTGACAAAACGATTAATAATCAAAGAATGAATGTTTCCTATTCGTATTAGTAACTATCAATGAGTCATAATAGAGACTACTTGCTGTAACTATTTTAAAGTCAAAGAACCATAATAGAGACTACTTGTCTATAACGTTATTAAAGTGGTCGCTCAACTGAACAGATATTGTGAATATTACGTTCTGTAAACGTTTGATTACCACCAACAGCAGTTGAGCTTCCTGCAATACATACATTTGTTAAATGTGTGTAAAGTATGTTATATCGATTTTTAAATTCAATGTTTTATGCTTACTTCTTAATAAATCAAAAAAAACAAGACTTAGTTAGTGATAATATTTGTGTTTCTGAAGGTGATTTAGATCTTCGGTGATTGGCAGGCCTAAAATGGGAGTGATTGTTGTAATGTCTGTACTCGGTGTGTGCGTATTAACAACGAAGAGGACCGAGCGTGGTGGTGTAACGGCTAGCGTTCTGGCCTCGCATTTGGCAGGACGCTGGTTCGGATCCCCGTCCGGGTATCCAGATTTGGGTTTTCCATGGTTTCCACAAATCACTCCAGGTGAATTCCGGGATGCTTCCTTCAAAAAGGCCATGGCCGAATTCCCGTTCCTTGACCCCAGTCCCATCCCACCTCTAATGACCTTAGCCGTCGACAAGGCGTAAAAAAAAGAAAACGAAGAAAGGAGTGGCCTGCGCTGGATGTAATAATAATGTGTTGTCGTTCTGTTTAAAAAAAAATCTGCTATAGTAAGATGTACATAAATTGTTGTTGTTTTGAAAGGCGCTTGCCTGAAAATGAATTTATACTTGGCAACATATACTGAAGTAAAATACAATTTCGCGACGGATAGACGGTTATTGTAAAAGTGTGGTACCGAACGAACCGGCAGGTTTCATCGTCTTCTTAGCAAACACTCGAAATCGAGTAGGTTGGTCTACCAAGCAGAATGCATCTTCATCAATAGGTCGGAAGGTGAGTGTGGAGTCCAATGCGAGAGAGACACAATTTACCATAACGATGACAGGCATTCCCGGGAGGGACAGCCGAGATGCTGCCATTTTTACTCGACTGTTTATTTCCTTTATCCGCAGCCTATTCTTATTCGTCGGCGATTTCTATCAAATTACGCGCTTTCATGTAGAACAAGTGACAAGGCCGAAGTTTCGCAATTTTTATGGTCTATGTGGTACATCTTCATGCTAACCTTGATAGTATCTTTAAATCGCTTACTCTGACCACCAGCACCACGTTTACTCACAGTTTGCTCTGAGTGTAACACTTGCTTAATGATGCGATTATTGGATATTCGGACCACGTGGCCGGCCCATCGCTGCAGTCGCTTTACAATAATGGATTCTACCACAGCGAACTGAGCTTGTTCGAGGATACTGAGATTGGTACGTCTACCCTGTCATGTTATTCGAAGGATTCATGTTTGGTGGTTTTGTTCCAGCATTCAGATCCGTAAAGTAAGGTGGGAATAGTAACAGGATTGTACACAGGAGTCTTAGTTGCGCTGTTGACGTCATGACTGTCGAAGCCTGGCAAAGGATGCTCCAGTAAGGTTGGTTCTATATTGGATTTCTGAATCATTGTTTGCAGTTGGTCCAAGGGTACTGCCAAGATAGGGGAAGGTGTTTACCAACACGTAGGCTCACCAAATGGATGGTAATATTGCTCTTTCTTTGCCCTTCCCTAGCAGTAGGTTGGCGTATAATCTTGGTGTTACTGGTATTTAGTCAAAAACATATCTTTTTGTATCCAGTAGCAAAAGCACTTAAGATGGTGACAAGTCCTTTACCTGTCTGCGCTACAACTGTATTATCAACTGCATACTGTGGATCAATTACTGCTGCAGAAGATGTTCGAGTCCTTGCGTTTAGTCTGCTCAGATTAAAAAGTTTCCTATACATTCTGAAGTTAATCTGTATTACAAGAGGAACATCGTCTTTGGCGAACTGTATAACAGCAGCTACGTAAAAGACAAACAACTGCTTAACCTCAGAATTAATATCAAACGGCTCTTCAACAGAGCCAATATTAATGATAACAGACGTAATTTCAACATGGTAATTAATTTTGGTGGAAAACCATACAGAGCTAAAATTTTCCACTGTGTTTCACAATTCACTGAACCAACGGCCTTGGTGAGATCAATGAAGGCAATATGAAGTGGTATATTTTGTTCCGTAGATTTCTCTTGATGTTGACGAACAGTGAATATAATATCTGAGGTGACTCTAGGTGGCTCTCTGGAAGTATTTCCTCCACCAAAAGTGCAATACGATTTGCCAAGAGTGTAGCAATAAACTTTCCCACACAAGATAGTAAAAAAATGCCACGATAGTTATTGCGGTCCACTTGGTCCTCTTTCTTAAATATGGGAACAATCCGACTGTCCCTAAAGTCAGGAGACATTTCTTCAGTGGCAAGGTTATCAGTATAGTGTCAAGTACGTCCCTCAAACTTAGCTAATTGCTTAATTAATCGGCCTAGATAAAAGAAGAACGGACATACATATTTTCATTTGCGAGTGTGAGTGATGTTTCCGTCCTTTGTATCCGTGAAGTTTTACATTTATTTTTGTTTGTGGAACATTTTCAGTGTTTGTAAGACTGGAGATTTTCTCGGCGTTGTAAATGAATAAAATTTTCTCGGGTAGCTAGCCGAGTTAGTACAAACCCGAGAAAATTTTATTCATTTTCAGTGTTTATTACCAGCTAAATGCAAATTCACGATGCCGAAGAAGTAAATCACTCAAATGAGTTTCTACAATATCATTTAATGTTTTTTCTGATTCACCCATTTGCACCGTTCTATCAGAATACAGATATATGCCAGTACATGCAAGTTTCATCACTCTACGTAACATGTGTACCTGCACAGACTTCAACTGTAACAACTTTAACTCTTCAAAGAGGTCACGGTGCGTTTGTATTTCAAAAATTAAAACAAATTAATATATCCCTGCTGATGTGTCACTAGAAATCAAAATATACGGAAGCCATATGTGTTAATTTTAACATACTACATCCCGGGCTATAATCGCTCAGTAAAACGGCTGACAAAGACCTGGAAGACAAAACTTCAAACTCTGATGAAGCTGAACAAGTTTCCCATCAGCTCCGCTCTGCTTGTTGTCAAATGTACCCTAGAAAGATCTCTATGGGAAGTAAAACAGCCATAGAATTCAGTATTGAGGAAAGTGGTCATTGTAGATGATACCGAACTCTATTATGCTAATCTCACCACCTCATGCATAATAGCACAGGCATAGTCATCTTTTACGTCGGCTCTTTATCTCAATGACGTCTTCTTTTCCCTTTTAATTGTATTCCAGTAACTACTAGGGATTTTCATCATAGTCTTAGAAATCAATGTTATGATCCATGAGTCTTCGATAGTTTCTTAAATTTAAGTCCCATACGAAACCATTAGAATCAAAATAAACCCTCAATCTAAATAACTGGTTGAAGCATTTTCAGAATTCGGGTGCCGCGTACAGTAACTGTCTTGTATACTGGTCGGACTGAAACTAGGAGAAAACTCGAACAAGGGGGCGTCCATTAATCACCTCAAACAAATTTCATGCATTTTGACCACGTCCCCCCCCCCCTTTCCATGTCACGCCATGTCACAGTCTGCAGTCTCCCCTCCCTCCCATTGCAACATCACACATTTTGCAATTTTACATTTAGATATTTAGCAATACCAACGTGACGCCTAGAAGCCGGCGACCCACCTCCTCCCCTGGCTGACCCCTCTTGTCACTCCATGTCACATGTTATAGCTCCCACTCCCGTTACGTAATTTATGCGCGGTCACTAAACTTGGCGCTGAAGTCATGCATTTTAGTAATTAATAAGTAAATATTGATGTGTATGAACTGAACTGAATTCCAACAAAACATTGGTAATTACCGGATCTTCAATAGTGTAGTTAAAATTTATTCAGAATTTGTATTCCTATCTAGAGTATCAGCATGCCCCATCATTTTTAAATAGAATTAAATAATACAAGTCCATTTAGATTAAGCATATACTGTATTTTCGCATCATGATGTTCATGTGAATCACTTTAAAAACATAACTATACTAAAACAATCCATGATTGATGTCACACACACATTCGCTGACCACGTAATTTAAATTCAGTGTTTTGTCACCGCATTACTGGATTCGGCTGGCAGTTTTCCTTTTTTTTATGTCTTTCGGTCTCTGTAACCGTTTAGTTAGCGCCAATTCATATTTGTTTCTTACTATCGTTTCGGATCTTACCAATATATGGGTGACACTTTAGTGACGACCACTCGACGAACAGAACGCTTAATTAAAGCCACCCATTCCCCTGGACTCGAATAGGTGACCCATACAAAGCGAGTTAGCGTATTAGCCCCTTCAATGCCAGGGTAAGAATAGTATAAAGTTAGACAGGAATAATTCAGTGATTTGATAGCTAGTTCGCGATTCTCTATCTTCCTCGTCGACCCTATCGCGGAGGAAGACGCGAGTTCCCACACAATTTGGCCTTTGCTGGGGAGAAGGGGGATCGGTAACTTGATATTGCTCCAGGGGGAGCTGTATGACACACATATCGCTAACAGGAGTACGTCCTCTTCATCAAGATAGGCCTGTCTGACGAAATGGCGATACGAGACGACGGTCGATACCATCGCTTGTCTCTCTTATTTGCGATATAGTATCGTTCACGAACTGCTCCCACTGAAATGGAAAAGACAATGTCTTCCGGAACCTCAAATGCATTTTTTTTTAAAAAATTTATGTACCTGCCAACACGTAACGGGGGAAGCATTTTATCTCTATACTTACCGAAAGTGGAGCATCTTAATTGTTGCCATCTGTGTATGGACCTTTTAAATTTTTTGTCGTCTTTTTCTTATAGTGGAACATACAGGTGTTTGGCAGAAATTTTTAGACCATTCTAACCTTGAGCCTTGAAGCCGTATTGAGGATGGGCAGTGAAATCTAACCCTACCATAACCAGTATGCTACGATGGTCCGGATTTAACACTCTCAACAACGCCGACGCAGTATAATCGCTAAACTGCTTCAGATTTAGGTGCCTAAACTGAGCATTCTACGCCTACTCCGTTGCACTTTCTAATTTTGTTCTGAAAACATAAAATTTCTTAATAAGATGTTTGTGATAGGGAGTCTGCAAGGTAAGACTACTTGGTTATGACACATGAAGCGCTCTCGTTTAAATTTAAGATTTTGTACCCAAGTTGCGTTATCTTCACTACCCGGAAAACATGACAGACCCAACATTATTCGGTAGAAAGTGTAAGGTCATGTTAATTGCGAGGCATTCTTGCTAAAAGAAAAATTTTACCATTTCCATTTTCATGCCACTGTGAATTTCTGCTTGCATTGATCGTCCATTATCAGCCATGTGAGGGAGGGTAAAACTGTTATAGACATTTTTATTTTCGTTCTATTACATTATTTTTCTAGATTCTAAGGAATTAACACTATTCTGTCAGCCCTCGATAGACTAAATAATCTTCTTTTCTCTGACTTTATTAGCCTAATTTGCACATGGAAGTGTACTCCGTACTACATATTTTATTCCGTACTCAAGGCTTGGATTCCATGATCGTAGAATGGAACAAGACTATATTCCCCTCTCGGTTTCCTTGATTTGCTTTTCTCATCTTTTGAGATTAATTATTACACTAAACACATGCTAATAATTTTATCCAGTTGAAATACCAAATACGTTCTGCAATATACCAATTTCAGTCAACCTTACTGAAATCTGTGAGTGATAGTTGTCACATTACAGTAGGCTTGCCCCTTCAGTACCTAACTTATTTTAATTATATTTATTCTATGAGTATCGGTGACTTATGAGTCGGACAGTTGAGGAGCGGTCAGAGAGTGTGTGTGGTGTGGAGCAGCGAACGCATGCATATGGTTCCTCTTGGTTTTTTTTGTGAAAGTGATTGAAGGAAGTGTTGACACTCTAAGGAACCTGCATCTTCGGATCGTTTGTCACTAGTAATTTGCTTGTGTGTGTTATTGTTATTTTTTCCATTGGTGGCCGGGTGCATTTGTACAACACAGAACTCAGAATAAATCTTTGGTCTACATACTCGAAGTGATTACTTGAAGAAACTTATAGTGATATTTATTCTGGATTTGTACCCTAGCCAGCCGATGGTGGCGGCCGATAATTAATTATAACGAAGTCTGATCGTCCTTACATTAGGTGGTCAAAACTAATTATAAAGGGGACTAATTAGCAAGTCGGAAGGAACTGCAGTGATATACTCGACACACTATTTTCAAGCTTGTTCTCCGACATGGCTTCGCGACAGGACAGTTTCCTGCTCTGACAAGTATTAGTGTGTGAAAAGAACGGCTAATCAAATAATAGTGACACTGTATTGTCGTCACGTATCAATATTTTCAATCTGACATTGTCGTACACTAATTACAATCTGTTCTCCGACATGTCGACCGTAAATACAGGACTTGTGAGTTTAATAGACGGTTTAAGTGCTTAGAAAGGCCATCTAAATCACAAAAGGAGTGTTAAGTGAGTAATATAAGAATAAACAGTTGAACAACTGTTAAGAATCGCGAAGCAGATTAAGACCAAAGACGGTACGCGCGAGAAGAATTACTCGCCGAACAGCAAGCTTGTGCAAAGACGGTAGCGCAAGAGAGTCAACACAGATAACCAGAGACGATTACTTCAGCAGTGGATACAGCGATGCAGTACCTGTGAATAACGCAACGCAGATAGCAGAACAAAAAATCGTGGATCAGCGTTGCAGAAAATAGCGGCAGGAGTTGAGAAGACATCTAACAGGCAACATTATACTATTAAACAA
Source organism: Vandiemenella viatica (assembly GCA_031002005.1). Lineage (NCBI taxonomy): Eukaryota > Metazoa > Arthropoda > Insecta > Orthoptera > Morabidae > Vandiemenella > Vandiemenella viatica. The sequence continues at coordinate 184,045,660 of CM061920.1, forward strand.
CCGGGAAATATTTTTTAAATATAATAATTTTGACTAAAAGAATAGCAGATTAACGGGATTTTGTTTCAAAGATCTGTACCATCGGTTGTTATTTACCGGAGCTTCTGGAAAATTTATAGCCTAATAGTAAGAGTTTATACTCGCGGAAAATTTTATTTCGCTCTCCCATAACATTTTATTTTGCACAGAAATTTCAAATTTCAGTTCTACTTACGAATGAAGTTTTTTTCCTTTCTGGAAAAATAAAATAAAATAGATTGCAATTATTTACATTTTTCAAAGACATTAATTGCGGGAGGAACACGCGAAAACTTTTTCGTTAACAAGTATAACTTTTTCTGTGCATGACATTTTTAGGTGGTATCATTGAGCGACGAGACAGTGTAGTCTGCATACGTGGTTCGACACCAACAGTCAGCAGTAGTAAATAAAAGTATAATTACTGTATTATCTACATGTGTTTTATTTACAGCAGCAGATTGGAGAAGTGAAATTAACTGTTTTAAGAGCCAGCCTACGTTTCTTTTTTTCTCTTTGGTGCAAATCTGTTTTTGGTTGTGGAATATATACTGCCTTTTTTTTGCTTTGTTTAACGAGCTATCATGGCGTTGTTGTGAGTTGATTTGAAACTGAAAGATCTACCTTTTGCCCTGTTTATTCACGTCTGGGGGATAGGTATTGTTAGAGCAACTTATTGGCCTCATAGCCTCATTCAAGTTTGGTTTTGTTTTGATCTTTTTTTTTAAAAAAAAAAAAATGGAGACCAAGGAATCTGTTATGGAAGGGGTAGCAGGGCAGAGTGATGAGGTACCCGTACCAGAAATGTTGGTGAAGTTTATGGAAGAGATGAGAAAAAACTTTCAAGAACTAAAGCTCGGTCAAGCTGAATATTACAATGCCATTAAAGCTGCAATTGCTGAAAGCAGCAATGACCTTAAAGTTGAAATTGCTAAATTTCGAAATGACCTTAAAGATGAAATAAATGGCGTTCAGGATAATGTGATTGCTCTTAAAGCTGAAATTTCAGAAAACAGCAATGCTCTTAAAGCTGAAATTGGAGCAAAAAGTGAAGCTCTTCGCTGTCAAATCACTGCTCATTTTGATGATAGACTTTTGCAATTAAGGGGCCAGTTAGTGCAATTACGACAAGATTGTTTCGTGAGGAATGAAGATCAGTTCAAGGAGGAGAGTAATTTGAAACCTCTTAATGAGTCACAGGAGGGACCCCTAGTACCAGAAAAGGATAAGTACATTGTTTTGGTCCAGGAAGCAACTCCGGTTTCCCATGATGCTTTGTGTATTGAATCCCAAACTAGTGTTCAAATGGAATTGGTTAGTGTTCGGTCAATTTCAGAGAGTCCTTTTCCAGTTACAGATATTTATGTAAGTAATATTCCTACAATTTCTCTGAAGGAGAGCAAGCTGGCTATGCCCAGAGCAATTTTCAAACTCCGCAAACTAACTTGTGTCACTAAGTTTGCGAACCACATTTATGATTTAATGTTTCCTTTCGGGACTGACCTTGTTTTCCCCACTCACCACAGTACTAAAGTATTGGCAAATGATATTCCCATTGGGGATAAGCAATTTGTGCACTTTGAACAGTACCTCGGTACTAGCCCATATGGTCATACTGTAGGTTTTTCAATTAACAAAATGAAATATTTCATTCTCCAATGTTCACTTGAGACTTTTGAAAAGTGTCATTCCACAATGCGAGGAAGGAAACGTAGGAAGAAGAAGAAGGATAGGAGGGAAGAACCAGGAGTACATGTGAAGAAAAAGGAAAACTGGACTTATTTCATGAGGGCATCAACAGATTTAAATTAAAATATACCCATTCTTCTTTTAGCATAAGAGATTCACACTACTTATGTACTACAGTTTAATTATATTTTTAAGTGATTTATGTTGTGCATAGTGATTTTCACAAAGCTGAAGTATGAAGTGTCTCTTCAACATAATGGTTTTCTAGAAACTTTGATTTTCTTAAAAATGCCTTGTACTTTGTAGGGTTGTTTAGTTTAATATTTATTGGTAGATGTTCTCTTTTGTTTAAGACAAATCACAAAATAATACTTGATATAGATAGTGAGTTAGGGAACAAATGTTTTGAGTGACATTAAGTAATTTATATCTCAAGTCAGGAACACCCAGTAACCACCTCAAGAATATGTCGAAAGATGGACGTCTTTGTGTGTTAATAACAGAACTATAAATATGTTCTTTAATGTTTGGTGTAGTCTTAAGTCGATTTTCTTAGAAGGGGTAGTAAGTGTAAATGCAATTGTTGAAGGCTAGGTTGACAAACCTTCAGGTCATTGACCTCATTTTAACCGAGCATCTCCAAAGAAAGGAAAAGTTACCTTATCATGGGAAGCTCTGGTAATAACAATCTGGTGTTTCACTGACAAAGATGTATCCTGGATAGAGAGATGTTTTATCCACAGAAAAAAAAAAAAAAACCTATAACTAATGTAATGATGTTAATGTTCATGTACGTTTGAGTGAGGAACAGACGTTTAACCTCAAGAAATTATTATTTGTAATTTTGTACTTTCTTTCCAGGTAGATACAATTGTATGTGAAGATATAATTGTATGTGAATGAAATTTTCTTAATATGTTTGTAATTTTGTTCGGTAGGGACCGGCCACCAATACGCTTGTATAGTAATTTAATTCATGGTGTTCTTGTATCAAGTAGGGATTTTTTTTTGTGTAACTACCTACTAAAAACTAACCTAAAATATGTCCCAGGTTCAAATGTCTTGCCTGCGGCTTCACATTAGAACCGTGACATGGAAGGGGTTGTCACATTACAGTAGGCTTGCCCCCTTCAGTACCTAACTTATTTTAATTATATTTATTCTATGAGTATCGGTGACTTATGAGTCGGACAGTTGAGGAGCGGTCAGAGAGAGTGTGTGTGGTGTGGAGCAGCGAACGCATGCATATGGTTCCTCTTGGTTTTTTTTGTGAAAGTGATTGAAGGAATTGTTGACACTCTAAGGAACCTGCATCTTCGGATCGTTTGTCTCTACTAGTAATTTGCTTGTGTGTGTGAGATTATTGTTATTTTTTCCATTGGTGGCCGGGTGCATTTGTACAGCACAGAACTCAGAATAAATCTTTGGTCTACATACTCGAAGTGATTACTTGAAGAAACTTATAGTGATATTTGTTCTGTATTTGTACCCTAGCCAGTCGATGGTGGCGGCCGATAATTAATTATAACGAAGTCTGATAGACCTGACCTTAGGTGGTCAAGAACTAATAATATAGGGGACTAAATTGTGAGTCGGAAGGAACAACTGCTGTGACTGTCCCGATACACTATTTCAGATCTGTTCTCCGACATAGTACATCATAGAGTAAAATTACGCATTAATTGTGTTTTTTGTGGCTGTGAGTGTCAGCCTTAGTGACAAAATTATCACAAATAGTGAATTTCAGTAGAGAGTTGTATATTGTATATTAAAGTTTTATGATCATACAGAAAAATAATCCAACGGATATTTTCTCCTCCAACATAGTTAAAATTGGATGGGCAGTCTATGAAAATTTACAGCAATGAAATGTCGAGCGGATATGTAGATACTCATTGCAGCTTGAATGACAGAAATGGGTTATAAAAAATAAAAACTTCTAACTATTATTGTCTCAGCAGATTTCAAAACAGAAGGTTCTACCACCGAAAAGTTGTCTTGCATGTACAATATTTAAAAAAAAAAAAACAGATTAATTAACACGATAATTCGGCTCATATATAATCTCACTGTTTCTTTCTGAAACAGTCGGATTGCATACCAGTTGGTCAGCATTCGGAAGCAATTGAAAATTTGTGTTAGACATATACCTACTAGTAGGTTGTTAATCTCTGCTGTACCAGTTGCTCGGCTTACCAACATCAACCGCAAACTATAAATAAAGTGTTCAAAACATTATAGTGATTTTTTATATAAGCGCAATTTTGGGTGCGCGAAACTGAGCAACCTTTCGCCTTTTAAGTAATTTAATCATATATATTATTTCTATAAGGTGTTTTCTTTGTCACAAGCCGTTATCTTCCTTGATAACTAACCGTAGTGTATGAATGAGATATCACTTTAAAGCTTAAGGTCTCAATTTTGATCACATCATATTTTATTAAAAAAAATTTACGCAATTCACCCCTCAAAGGGCAAAAATGTTAATATTTCTAAATTGCTATTTTTTGTACCACGAACCATTTATTTCCCAGCATTCCAAACCGAAATCGATAAATGAAGTATCATTTTAAAGATTAAGATCTCCATTTTAGTGACATCATACATTAAGACAGGAATTTTTAGGAATTCGACCCTTAAAGGACAAAAGTATTAATATCTCTGCAACGTGTTTTTGTGTCACGAGCTACGTATTAATCTCCCATGATACCTAACCGGTATAGATAAATGAGGTATCATTTTAAAGATTAAGGTCTACAGCTTGGTCACATTATATTTTAAGAAAGGAATCTTTTGGAATTCGGCCCTAAAGGGCAAAATTATCATTATTTCCATAACTTTTTTTCTTATGAGCTATTTATCTCCCTTGTTATCTTACTGAAATCTAGAAATGAGTTATTATTATAGATATTAAGGTCTGCGCTTTGCACATAATATATGTTAAGAAAGGAATTTTTCAGAATTCGACCCCTAAAGGGGAAAGATATCATTATTTCCATAACATATTTTTTTCACGAGATATTTATCTCCTTTGATATCTAACCAGAATGGAAAAATCCTATTTTAAGAAAACAATTTTTCGGAATTAGACCCTTAAAGTGAAAAACTATCATTACTTCCATAACTTATTTTTTTTTATAATGATCCATTTATATCCCTTGATAGCTAACAGAAATAGATAAAAGTAGCTACCATATTAAAGATTGAGGTTCTCTGCTTTGATCTCATAATTTCTTAAGAGCGAAATTTTTCGGAATTTGACCCTCAAAGGGCAAAAGTAATATCTGTGAAGTATGAGACAATTCACAGCATAGCCGCTAGATAGCAGTAGCACATGTCACAGAGATATTATTAAACAGCTTCACTGGCGTCGACTTCTGTTATTTACCTATTACAGTAAACAAATAAACAATTGAAACAAATAAGGCGGTTTTTCTTGTGCCTGTTACAAACTCCCAACTTCACTATTAATTGTATTCGCGAAATTTTCTAAGTGGTCTTCTAGTTTATTTAATTTTAGCAGTCTTTACTAATGTTCACTTTAAGTGTGTGTACTACCTCTTGTTCGTTTTGCCGCCTACTGCTTAAATTGTGTTGACCGTGTCATCTAGGATTTTGTTCAACAACAGTGTGGTTAATATTTACATATGTGTAAACATTGTTTTATGCTAGGACGGTTGGAAACCAAAGTACACAAAACAGAATTACTGTCTCAAAAGACGGATAGCGTTCCCCATAGTATATTCAATAGGCCCCGCACATATTTAGGTAGTGTGAAGTGTTGTGTGGTCATTGCATGCAGAAAATGAATCAAACACCTGAGTGAGACGTAAAATAATTGCTTATGTAATAGACTTTAGTTAGGCTGCCTATAAAGTTTGCACCTCTAAAGCGCTGTTGACTGTGTACCATTGCCGTGCGCATGTTATAAAGGTGAGGTCAATAAAACGTGCTACGTCGATAGGAAAGACCGACACGTGTCCCGGTTCGACCGCAAACCTGCGAATCGCGCAGACACGCAGGAAGACAGGTGACCTTTGGAGGGACTGCTCGCAGCTCGACATTTGGGCGTCAGCGTTAACGAGGCGCGCAGAGCACAGAGAACTTGGCCGTTAACAACCAAACGGCTCTCAGAACGAAACTCTGGACTTACATCAAACTGTCTGAACATCGTTGGTCTGTACATGACCAAAGGTCAAGTGACATTAACTAAGGCTGAAATCCAGAATCAGAGCCGCTGTGGAATCATTTTACCTCCTACAGTCGTTTTCCCCAACTGTAACACAGCCACATGTTTACGTACTGCGCCAATCTGTTCAGTATCGTAAGTCATTCTTGCGTTTTTCTTTTTCTTTTTAATTAACCACTGACTAGACGACCCGTGCGAAAATTTCGCGCATAAACTGCGGTGAATAGAGATGCTGAATATGAAGCCACCAAAGCTGAGTCATTACTCTTCATACTCCTACTTCATTTATCGATTTTGGTTAGAAATCCATGGAGATAAATGGCTCGAGACTAAAAAAATGCATTTTAGTAAAATGGACATTTTTGCCCTTTAAGGGTCGAATTACGAAAAATTTATTTCTTAAAATATAATGTTACCACGGCGGAGATCTTAGTCTTTAATATGATATCTCATTTATCTATATCGGTTAGATATCAAGTGAGATAAATAGCTCGTGACACAAAAATGCGTTGTAGAACCATTTGTACTTTTTCCCTTTAAGGGTTGAATTCCAAAAATTTCTTTCTTACAATATGATATCACCAAAGCTGAGACATTATTCCTCATAATCTTACTTGGTTTATCGATTTTGGATAGATATCCAGGGAGATAAGTGGCTCTAGAAACAAAAAACGCATTTTAGAAAAGTTGACATTTTTGCCCTTTAAGGGTCGAATTACGATAAATTACTTTCTTAAAATATAATGTTACCACGGCGGAGACCTTAGTCTTTAATATGATATCTCATTTATCTATATTGGTTAGATATCAAGTGAGATAAATAGCTCGTGACAAAAAATGCGTTGTAGAACCATTTATACTTTTTCCCTTTAAGGGTTGAATTCAAAAAAATTCTTTCTTAAAATATGATGTCATAAAAGCTGAGACATTATTCCTCATAATCGTACTTGATTTATTGATTTTGGATAGATATCCAGGGAGATAAGTGGCTCGAGACACAAAAAACGCATTTTAGAAAAATTGACATTTTTGCCCTTTAAGGGTCGAATAACGAAAAATTTATTTCTTAAAATATAATGTTACCACGGTGAAGACCTTAGTTTTTAATATGATATCTCATTTAACTATATTGGTTAGATATCAAGGGAGATAAATAGCTCGTGACACAAAAACGATTTTCAAAAATATTGATACTTTTGCCCTTTAAGGGTCGAATTCCGAAAAATTTCTATCTTAATATATGACGTCACTAAAGCGGAGATCTTAATCTTTAAAATGATTCTTCATTAAATGATTTCAGACAGGTATCCAGGGAGATAAATGTCTCATAACACAAAAAACAGCATTATAGAAATATTAACATTTTCGCCCTTTAAGGGTGGAATTCCGGAAACTTCATTCTCAAAATATGTTGCGACCAAAGTGAAGACCATAAGCTTTAAAATGACACCTCATTCATTGATTTCGGTTAGGTATGAAGGAAGATACAGGCTTCTGACAAAAAAATACCTTATAGAAATAATATATATGATTAATGTCGTGTCAGTTTCTCACCGATCTACCGGAAGGACAAAAATCTTCGAAGCCAATTTTCTAGGGTACCCAGATTGGAATCGCAGACGTTTCTTACATATCTCAGTTCTCCACGTTTTCCTGAAACAGCTGGTGGCGAATATGAGTACAGTATCTTAACAGAGGCAAAGCTTTATTTTCCCCTCTCCTATGTTACTGGAAAATCTTCAACTTCCAAGGAAGATAAAGTTTCTTCTAGAAGTTTTCTTCAGGTTCTGGCAATGACTTTGTTTCAAACTATCGTACGCGTGGATTAAGAATTTCAATGCCAGAATTGAATATAGAAAGTTGTTGGTAACGAAGGATTGGTCCCAAACAACACCGAGAAGGCATAATTTGACAGGAAAGTCATCACTATATCATTCTACCATCGAACCTGTCTCTTGAAGAGAATCAATTTCCAACATATTTAAAACAGAAAAACAAACGAATGTGATGGGATTTGGGGGGGGGGGGCTGTTAACTAAGGGAAGCTTTATTTCAGCTTGGTCTTTTCTTCTTTCTTCACCATGGGCACCCGATTCTTGGGTTCTAATAATTTTGGCTGCTTGTGCTCTGCTAGAGCTACAACTTAGGTCAGTTTACACCCGCAAGGCATGTAAAAAAAGAAGGCAAAATAAACTGGTGCAGAAACATTCAAGCAGACACAAGGTAATAGGACAGAGAAAATCGGCATCTATAATAAATAATACGTTTTTTTTCTCTAAACGAAATTTATTAACCAATTATACACCAATATAATGCGCGAGAAGCACAGCTTGAGCAAGCGACGTAGCATTACAGACTAACACACACATCCGTCTCTCTAACACCATTCGATAAGTTCTCAAAATTTTGAGACTACAACTGTTAATCATACCGAAAAAATATGTCCTGTGCCCTCCCTACAGATTTTCTTGTCAAATTCCATCAATATCGGTATAGGCATTTAGTCGTCAAAACGTAACAAAAGTCAGAGACTTACTTCCGCATTTATAGTATTATTACTGCAGATCACACACACACTGACTGCGAATCACCACTGAGGGATCAATATAACGTAAAAAAGTGTACACCTACAGCATTGCAAGACTACCTACGATTTGCCTCGCATTGCACCCCTGAATTTGTGATATCTACAGTTTAACATTCAATCAGAATAACCGACGGTCCAGGTGTGACTCTTACGATCAAAAACAATTTTTAAAATCCTTAGCCTCCACGGAGATTTGAACCCGTGACCACGAACCAAACAGCGCTTTAACCACTGAGCTACCTGATCACCACATGAAAAAACAGTACAAGCCCTCCACATCCAACGCGTCTGTCTATCACCGTTCAGTAATTTTTCGAAATGTACAACATGTATTATTTATAAAGATAATTTTTCAACAAAATATAGATAGCATTTTTCTGCTTGTTTCAAAGGATAAATGTGCAAAGTTTTATCGAGAACGGATAAAAACTGTGGATTTGTATGAAGAACAAACAAACCAATAAACAAAGATACATACATACATTCATCTTTATATATATAGATGTGTGTGAAAGAAGATTTATTTTAATTGGGAGAGAAGTATTGTTTCCAAAAATATATTTTTTCCCGCTTACATCCCACAGTAACCTAAAGAGTGTCCATTTTAAAATATCTTACAATTCATTAAGAAAATTTGTTTCCACGCACACACTTTCGTCCAGAATTTTTATCAACTGCCACTACATGACCAAAGAGAAAAGCCTAAGAAAAGAAATAGTTAGGCTTGATACACACATATATACATTTAAGCGAACTGACAACTTATGTATTAAATCCTTAACATCTTGTTGTTTTATCAGAGTATGCAGATTCTTGGGCTTCATATTTAAGTGACTAGAATCCCTAGAAGTTCTCATAGAAAAATTTCGCTGCTATAAACTCCGTGTCTTTCAAATCGCAAGGTTTTGGTTTACGTTTTTCTTTATTAATCCATGATAAAATAGATTAAATACAACATTATGCACAGCAAGAATTTAATTCAAAATGTTTAGCGGGATTCGAATTAGTGTCTCATTAACTTGGAGGCCATTGTGCTAACATAAATTCTCCTACGTTCCGTAGGCCTCCGTTGTCGGAATCCAAAGAATGAAATTCGTATTTCTAAAAGAAATCCAGTTTCGACTTCAGTATAGGTTGCCAAATCCAAAAACTTGTTACAATGACCAAGGAAAATGTTATCATCATCTGCTCAAAACCGTTCTAACATAATGTCCTGCTATACAATGAGCTGGTCATAGAGATATTTTGAGGACATGGGTTTTTTCATTTCAAAGTAACTTTTATATTTTTGGTGATGTAGTATATTTAGGAGAATGAGAAACCATTCTACTTGAGGTCTATTTCTCACATTTGTTTATTTTTTCACGTTTAACAAAAATTAAGTAACTTTTACTGATTTTGTTAACATTCATTGGATATGATTTAAAAACACCACACGATTTACAAGATCTTACAGCGTTGGCGTTGTCGTTATGCTGATTATGTAATTTATGTTGTCGTTGCTATGAAGGAAGTGTGCTTCGATTTGATTTTAGAAGACTGTCGAATACTGAAAGGCTAAAATTTGACTAAAACGAAATATGATTAAATGGCAGACACCACAAATGACAAATATTTCCATCAGAGTGACATTAATATGTATTCAACACAAGAAGGAAGTGTGATAAATCTACCAGCCGTGGTAGGTCGTCTGCCCTATCTTACAGTGGAAGCGTCTATAAGCAAAAATAGTAGCAAGTTCTCAGACATTACATAACGAGTTCAAAACATACGTGTGTCACGAAATTAGAAAACTGTGGTTTCTGATTTCGTGTTATTAGTCTGTGCGAACTTGATCAGAGTTACCTGCAGGACATTACACAAACCTTATACATGGCTTAGGTTTTTTCACAATTGTTGAAGTCCAGTTTCTTTCAGTTATCAAAAATGGAATTTTTTTTAGATTCAAAAGTATTTTTCCTTGAACACCTATCATTTAATAAAAATTTTTAAGTTTACCGTGTACGCAGTGAGTATGATGTGACCTGCTGAGATGTTAAGTTCGACAGTTAGCTTCAATCTCAAATATGTGCTAGTCATTGTAGAACTATCTTATGACTTTACCGTGGTTTCTGTCAATAGTTTTTATACACTGCGGCGACCCTCGAAGCTATGTGCCAATAACGTCAGCTGCTACGTCATGGTGTTTGCGCGTTTTTTTTTTTTTTTTAAAAGGTTTTGTATTCATCCAGTACAGTTACATGATGATATTCAGCTTTTTACTGTTGTCACTGAAATGCTTGATTTGGATCATGAATTGACTTAATCATGTTAACACAAAATGTCCAATCCTTTTGCTATTAATTTTCCAGGTGTGAAACCTGTTCATATACACGTATCTTGAATGTTTGGTACCGCATTTTGTCTGATTGGTGACAGTAATTTCAGTGCAGCTGCTGCAAGAAGCTGTAATGCAATTGATTTGAAGGAGACGCGCATAATTACGACATTCGACCCAAATTATGCAACTTTAAAATTCCTTAGTGTGCACACTTATCTATATACTGTGTTTCATGCATAAACAACAGTGATAGTTTTAGCACAGTGACAAAGGGGTAGGAATTTTTTGTGATTCTCCCTGATTAAAATTTCAGTTGGTTTTTCTTGGTGTTAAGAAATTTACATAACACAGATTACGAATTTTCTTCTTCGTGTTTTCTGATAATAATCCTATAATCCCATGTAAATGGTGACCACGTTCACCACAAGCCCTAAAATCGATGAACGTAGAAAATACGCACTTGTTTGAGTGCCACTATCGAGGCTCTATTATCTGCACAAACATTTCAAATATTTTATCTTTTTGTGTAGGAAACTCTAGTAGTCATCTCTGTGGTAATATTGTTATTTTCTGAGGACACTCATTTATTTATCTTAGTATTCAAGATTTATATCTGAGATGAAGTGGTTTATATGAGCAGTTTCGAATACAACAGAAGAATATTAGGTTTATGGAACTGGTCAAACCAACGTAAACCGCCCCAATACAAATAATCACGTAACTGTCTATTAAATGTAAAGGCGAGACTTTTGAACTGGAAACTGACCTTAAAGTATATAATTCAATTACATTTCAACAAACAGCATTTTTTGAATATTGAAATATTTTGGATAAAGAACGTGATCTTATTTCAAAACATAATGAGAGAAGCAAAAAATAACTAAAATTGATATGTAAATGGAGACTTTCCCGGCGTATTGATTCAATGAAAGTTTCACGGGAGTCCAGCCGGATGGAGTCATAAAACGACGACGTTTCGACAACCTGCTCGGTTGTCTTTATCAGGTCTATTTAGATGTTGCTTCTAGGAAATCACAAACAGACTGACTTCGCTGAGTGTCAGCGAAGTCAGTCTGAATGTGCGTAGCAGACGTGTAGTATCATTGGAGTCAAGAATGAGTAGTGAGAGATGTAAAATGGCGAGGACGGAAGAAGTCTCGTAAGCGAGAATATTGCACTCAGGACACAATAAACTTGTATGGACCGAATTCGGCGAAGGTCGATGTACTGGAATTGTCAACTGAGAAATAAAATTTTGAGAATAAAGTACTAGTGATGTATTATAATTTTTGTGTGTTTGAAATACCATACAACGATATTTTATGTTTTGAAAATAAATGTAAAGGGAATGGTAAAACACGAAGTGCTAATTGAATAAAATTTTAGCCTTTCTAAGATTTCTCTCCTCGAACTCAGCTTTCATTTGAACTGCTGACGGAGGGAACCAATCTACGAAATAAAGCAGATCAGTTTTTCTTGTAATATGGATTACGACTGACGAAAAAAAACAAAAAGGAACCATTTCAACCGATTACTCAAGTTGAGCCACACGCTTCGATAAATTATGTTTTTCGTCATATGAATATTTTAATGAATATTACAATCTATCAAAAGGTTTTGTAAGCTAGTTAGATGTCAATGTTTAATCATTTCTCCGGCAATGAAAGTGGAACATGAACGTTATTCTCCATCTATATGGCGCGAAGCGAACACCCAACTCTTGATGGAATAGAGAAACGTTACAATGGCAAATGTCAGGTAATTCAGCACACAATATAGGCTGGTAGTGTCGCCGGTTGCGAACGGCGTGCGTGGCGGCCATACGCACCTGCGTGCGGTGTGGTGCGACGGCAGCTGCCGCGCACTCGGCCGGAACACCGCGGCCAGTCAGTCAGCTCCCACGGCAAACGCAAACTCTGCGCTGGGGAGTAGGGCCTCACTGATATCTAGCGACAACCAACATTATGAATAAAAGCCAAAATGTAAAGACTAGATTGGTGCTGGGGCATTGACCTGGAACTAGCCAAAAAAATTGGAACCTTCCACGACTGCAGAAATCTTATTATTGATGGATGAAGCAGGCGATGTATTGTGCTAAGTAAGAATGAAGTAAATATTGTAAATGTATGTTGAAATACCATGTTAATCTAATATTTTATTTTCGTATGTCATTTAAAGAGAAAATATAGCTGATTATATGTCAGGTGTAGTATGTTCTCGTGTAGGAAGAAAATCGTGAAAATTTTGCCGTAGCAATGTTGGATGGCGGTCAGCGTTCTGGTCTCGCATTCGGGAGGACGGCGGTTCGAATCCCCGTCCGGGCATCCAGATTTGTGTTTTCCATGGTTTCCCAAATCACTCCAGGCAAATGCCGGGATGCTTCCTTCAAAAGGCTATGGCCGAATTCTATTCCATTCCTTGCCCCCTTCCTTTCCCGTCTCTAGACACCTCACTGTTATAAGAGACGTTAATCAGTTAAAAAAAAAAAAAATATGTTGGATGGCTCTTCATCAAGCATCATCAAGGTTCCCTGTTTGATAGAACAGTCATTCTGTGACAGCACATACACTGGTGAAATTAATAGTGACCGGAATGGCGGAATTTTAGTAAACTTTATAGATATGTTCAGGGTCATAACCAGAATAAATGATAACAAATTGAACTGGATCAGACTAAGTTTATTACCTTTAGATGCAGTTGTAAGAAGTGCGCCCAGTTTGAGCACCTAAACATTCGTGGATCCTTGCCGATATTGAATCAATAAGTGTTCGGATGCGTTCTTTGGGTATGTCTCTTTAGGCCTACACGTCTTCTGCAGGCAGTTGTTGCACAGTTTGTGTTGGATGACTGTGTGTCTACTCCTGGCACCGGCATCCCGTCCACATTGTGGTGGGCTGTCATTGTGTCTTCAAAAGCAACCAACTCAGTCCTGCTGTCTAACTGATTGTTCCCACCAGTGGCTGAACATGTGTGACGTTCTGAAATCACAGCAGACTAAACCGTTTCTTCGCTACGCCTGCGTATATGTTGTCGATTATCATTTTGCCATAGACAGAAGTAAGACTCGTCTCTAAACACAAATGCACGCCATTCGCGTGTCCATTTGCGTTTAGCAATACACCAATTTAGACGACGCTGGCAATAAAATCGGGGTAATGGAACACATTGCATAGGGGCCAAAGAGTGTAACCCAGCTTCAAGAAATTGGTTTACAACCGTCCGGGGAGTGACTCTCTCTGTAAACACTGCTTGGATCTGGCTTGACGTCTGCCAGCGTCAGCCACCTACACAATTTTCGGTCTTCACGTGCTGTTGTCATTCTGTACCTGTGGCTGCTTTAGGAGTACTAGAGCCTTCTTTAATCCCCTGTGTAACTGACATTGCACTACGGCAAATCCTTCGGGAGATTTCACGACATGATGCATCCATTTCAAACACGCCAATTCTCCGACCTCTCTCGTAGTTAGACATTTGGATGTAGGAACGTGTGGACAAAAAAGTGTCATATTGCGCTAGACTGTTTACCACTTGTACGCTAAAAAATATAACAATTGCGTATAATAAATAGTCCCATAATTCCTATAATATTACACGTAAAACTTCAAATAATTCAATACTCTTCACATGGGGATACTTAGGACCTAATTTAATTCATTTATCACAACTCTGTCTGTGTGTTGCACTTTTAATTGCTGCAAGTGGATCATCAGAGGAAGTGAAGTTCTTGGTTCCGTTGGCTACAATGATGAAATCTACGAATAATATTGAACATTTCTTAACGGTCAGATCTAAGACCGGCACAGTAATCTATAACATGTGTACAATCTTTGAGAGCCAATTTACCCTCATTTTGTGAATAACAAAGAAACGAAGTACTTTGTTGTGGACGGAGAGGTTGACTGTGCTGCGTTCGTGATTGGAATGCTCCCTATACCTGGAATGAACAAAGTTATCACCTGTCAGTCGGCTGAGGGATACACTCTTAAACTTTGAGGGTGCTGATTTTTGCCTAGTCTAGGTACTGAAATAAGTACTTTTGATTAAACCTTTGTGATTTTTCTGCTTAGATTAGTGACCTGATAATTGCAGCACTGAGTACCATGAGTGCAATTTGACGGCCAAGTACCTTAAACACATTGGTCATTTGGCATTTTATTTGATTGCCTCGATCTTAAAACCTGAATTAATTTCAGTAAGTTACGCCACGGATGGTGATACTAGCATTTGTAAGTTTCAACCATTGTTTGTGAAAAAAGGGAATTCTGCCAGTAGTGTCATAGTACACAAAGACAGCGTTTTCAAAGATTGTTTCAGGTGTTTTCCAGAATTCCGTAGACAGAATGTTCCAACAGCCGAAGTTTTCACAATCTCGACTACTACTGCCGACTGCCGTAAGCATAAATATAGCAACATCGATGAAATGAGTTATTGATGATCGTTATGAGAAAATTGCTTTTGTAAGAAGTAATTCTATGAGTCATTTGTTCTTTCAAGGTCGCTCCGAATTTGCTTTATACTTTTTTCTTTCTATTCAGTTTTATAACCATCGCTTCCATTTAGTTCTTTATCATGCGTTTGAAACAATGATGTTCCAATAATAACGAGATGCACTAACAAACGGAATGTCGTAATGGTATCTCTGTACGACATGCTGCTATAGTGGTTGTAAGGCAATAACAGTTCGACAGCTTACAAGTGTGAAAGAAGGCTTAAATGATGATATGTTAATGAATTATCTGTGAATATCCTTCTTAGAATAGTTCTGCAAACATATAATAATTCATTACTAATTACATACAGCAGGTGTGTAGATTTTATTTAACGTAGTAGGAAAAGTTTCCCTCCAAGCTATAACCAAACTGTATGTTGTTAACTACATAATTTTGCACTCATCGATTCCGCCATAACTATGAATAACAAAAATGTATTCAGGATGGATAGTGGTACATAAATGCAATTTTAAAACAAGACGTGAAAGGTATAAAATCTTTATAGGAAGATTTTAGATTCCTCGTCATACGTCTCATCTACTTTCGACCTAACATTTTGCTATTATATTTGACGACCACCCCATTTTCAACTTGTAAGGCAGAGTTTGGATCATGAGATAAGAATATTTAGAGGTTTCTCAATCTATCTATCTAGAAGTCGGTTCAAACTCTGGAAAACTTGTCGGCATGAGCGTAGCAGATCACTTCTTTACCTATTAATTACTTAAGTGCTGTGTCAATCATTTCACATACTACTATACAGTCTCTAACATTTATGTTTTTTCAAATATCGCCTTGCATTTGTAGACATATTTCGTTTTTCACAAGACGTTTCACACAGGTTATGCAAAAATCCGAAATTAAACTCTTTATCGTTATGAAATTTGTTTCATAGGGAAGTTAACAGTTGATTTTTCAAATAGATGGCAAAAATTTATGAAAGCTCTTACCGGAAATACAAAAGTTTCATTAATAATGAATAATTAATACATGGGTAAAACAACGTGACGGCCTCTCTCTTCACCTCTTTAACTGCGCACTGGAATATGTTACAAGATACAGGAGAAAGGAGCTACCTGGCTAGACGGGAGGTCTCAAGTGGAATCATCTGGTCCACAAGAGCAACGGGCTCGATTCCCCGGTATTCGCCGAAGATCGGGTCCTTCAATCTAGTTCGATATTAATATCGGTGATTCAACTCAATGTTCTCAGACAACAAGCGGCAAAGATAGAACTACAAGCGCCACTTGGGGGAAGAAATACATTGCGAACATCAGTGACTCTCCTTGTTGTACTGCATCTTTAACAAGGAAGGATTAAGGAAACCAACAAGTACCTTGCAGAATGTCTGCGATTCAATCGTTTCGAAAGAACAGTCTTATCAACTTTATCAACACTAGTTAATATACTAGAACTGGCATACAAATTGATCTAGAAGACTCAAAAAGCGTCTCTCCCACAACACTAAATTGAAGTACTGCCACTCAATCGACCTGAAGCCTTATATGCTACAGAACGTCTTATATTTAAAAGGAAGGGGTTCATGGACAAACTCGAAATTCAGAAGAGAGAGATAATGAGGGAGATACTCTAAGCAGTCAAGAAATATGACTAGTGGAGAGGGCGATCTAATCAGGATCCCTACCTCTACCAGTAATGATAGGGTCAGGAAGGATGTCTGACATTATATGGAAACTTCTCCAGGATGAATCCTATTAGATTTTCTAACCAGTTTATCACATACTGGCGAATAAAAACAAAAAGATCAAATCACTGTGACTGATGGAAGAGAGCAACGGATCTGCGGGAGCTGGGGTAAACAGAAAGAGATTTAGATGAACGAATATCTTAAGCAAGTGAGGTTCCAGAACAAGCCGCCAAAGAAGGCAGATTCCCCTTGGACAAAGCAGGGGAAGGAGCAGCATAGCCGGACGATGATTAACTGTTGGGCAAACATTAAAACTCTCCGCAAATGCGATAGTTGAATATCGTGGTCCTTAGGCAGTCTATACAACAACAAGAAGAACGGTCCTTCTGCAACATATATCAAAAGTTGTTGGCCGTAGAATGCTGACCTCATTTTTGGAATGTTTTCCAAATCCCTTTAAGCTATTGCACGAATGTAATTACAGTATTATCTTTTTATGCGATTTATTTTTATCTTGTGTAGTTGGTTTACTTGTTTGACTTTGTCAAGAATTTATGTTTTCCAGAATCCCACAACAAATTAGTCACCATAGTACGTTATACAATTGAAACTAATATTCATTTAATGTTAACGATACATAACTTTAAATCTTACTAATGCTAATGTAATTCATAATGATGTTACATCAGAATGGAATTAATAGAATATGGCTTCTCCGTAGTTAATTATTCTGTAAAGATATTAAGTGTGATATTTCATTATGTAGGGGAAGAAACATCGTGGAAACGTAACAGAAATAACTTATGAATACTTACGAATGACGCAAAGAACAATGTGTTTACATATTTCCACAAATTTCAATAGATAAATTTTTCACTTCCAGCGGTACATTAAACCAATATAATTGTGTACAAACAGACACAAGAAACTGAAACCTAATATTCTCTGGTTTACAAATCTGCGATCAGAAAATAACTTTAATTAAACATTAATATACCGCTATATATTGATACGATTAATCACATTTTTTCTTTGATTCTTCATGTTATTTCATGAGCATTCATTGACTAAGAGTAGCTTTAGACTGTTCTTTGATGAATAAAAATGGATGTTTCTGGTTAAAGCAAAAGTAATTCGTCTTCAGAAATGTATAATATTGTGATCAACCTGGTGAAGATCAATAAAATGTCTCTGTCATTGTTGAAAATTTTTATGTCATCAATTTTTTGACTGTTTAGATGCCAATCCTTCACTGTTTCATATCATATGTTAATCAAATCATGTCCAAAGACTTCTCACAATCTGCCTCTTCGATCGTTTCTTTCGTGTACAGTAATATTAGCCTTGATTTCGAATATGCTGTCTAACAATACAACTAATCTGTTTCGTTTCAAAGGCGACCTATAATTCCGTGGTTCTTTTCTGATATACATTGAAAAATTTCTTTATCGTCTAATACAGTGTTTCCAAAGTTTTTCTTTCCTGGTACGCGAAAATTTTGTAGATTCTTTTTCTGGAACCACTAAAAACTTATTGCTTATTTTGAGATGTGTTGTGATTATAAAACTTTATTTGGATGTTTAATATAATTCTAATATATTTTTATAATCAGCTATAAGTCTTACTTGAAATTAGTTTGACAATAATTACCACATTGAAATTGAAATTGAAATGCATCCAGTTATTAACGAGAAAAATGAAACTGTTTCTTGTTAGCCAAAAACGTCACGTGTGGAGGTCCGATTCAAGTATTTCTATATTTATTTTCTAAGAAAAACAGCGTTGAAAATCTCGATTCACTGTTGTAGGTAGTGAAAGAAGCCACGAGTAATTTTCCAGCCATTTCTGCTAAAACTCGATACTCCGCACACCACAACCTAAAATTGCATAAGTAGTATTCTTTCGTATGCGTCTTTAAGTGATGTGCCACACAACAGTTCAATTATAGACTCAGTATAACTGTTGTGTGGCACATCACTTAAAGACGCATACGAAAGAATACTACTTATGCAATTTTAGGTTGTGGTGTGCGGAAACTCTGGTCTAACATATCCAGAACTTGTCCGTTTCATGCCTTATCGTTACATTTATTTTCGATATGATTCTACATTATCAAATTTCTCTCATCTTTAATGAAAGTACTTACCGTAAAACCAGAAGCTATGGTTGTCAAATTATTTGCGCTTTGAAGTAAAACCAATGCAGAAGTTACGATATTTGCCCTCCCTCCCCCCTCCCCCCTCTAGAGTCTTCGTAGTATTACTTCATTCGTGAAGGACAGATGTGATCAATACTTAGGCTCTGACGTAGTGAATGAAACTTGAATTTCTGCAGCAGATTCTGGTTACTCCCTAGCCTAGGCTTATGCGGTTACGGAAAATCATCCAAAACGGCAGTTTAACCTGCGTTTGTCGTTCATTTCCAATACCCTTGAGGTTGGTTCTAATTATATTCAGCGGTACACATTTGAATCCAGTTCGTCCTTTTACTATCGGATTATCTGAGTGGATGATACAACTGCTTCAGAAACGTTACCTGTTAACTGTACACAGGACGCTTGCGTGAGGCGAACTTCATGGAACGTGACCCCTTGTAGAGAGGGGAGCCATGTTACTCATGTTTCCGTCTACGGCAGCAAGGTCATAAGTTCGTGACATGTAATGTAAGGGTGGAGCGTAGGGAGGGCGCTGGGAAGTCGATGCCCACGGGGACGATAACCCTGCTGCTTATTCTGAAGTAACTTTCCGGGAGTTCAGTTCCATCATATACAAAAATCTATTGCACTTTAAACTGTTTCAGTTTTCATAATAATACTTCCGATTCTGATCTGTATTTTTTGAATAAACACGTTTATTTGTATAAAATTCTTTTAAAAATAATAACTCTAATATTATGAATGATACATTAAATTTGAAACTATTAGAGCAGAAACTAATTCTTTGACTGAATTTTGATAGATGTATTTCTCTTCTTCTTCTTTCTTTTGTTAAGACCTATTAGGGACCAAGAACCAATTTCAGTCATCATCTATTGTTTTACCTTTCTTCCTTTCCAATACTCTTTCATTGTTGCATTGTGTTTCCTCTTTTTCTCTTAACGTTTTCTTCCCCTCTCTTTCTTAGAATGATACCATATTAAGTATCTGCTTTCGAAAAGTTTCTCTTTCCACAGTGTCTTGTTCAGCAATACTAATTCGTCCCAAGTCTTTCTTGATCTCTTCAATCCATTTTCAAGTTGATTTTTTTCCCTTAAAATATTTGAATATTTTTATTTACGGATCTAATGTCATCCCTGCGATAGATGTGTCCAAAAAAAATTATTTTCCTTTTTTTTTTACCGATTCTGTTATTTTTTCAACGTTCTATTATATTTCTTCATTAGTCCTTAATTTCCATACTATTGTAGTTTAATGGACCAACAATTTTCTTTATAATTCTAGTTTCCAATACTTCAATATTTCCAAGTCTATAATTTAATACCAGGCATTCACCTGCATAGAGATTTAACGGTTTTACTACTGTATTACAGTGTCTTATTTTATTTATCCGTTAGCATTTCTTATTTTTTCCCTTTTTTTTGCCTCTTTATTTAATAATTTCTAAAAATAAGAGCAATGTAATCGGATTTAGTAGCAACAACCTATGTAACAATCCGGGGTTCACTGTCTTGTAGCTAAAGTATGTTCTGTACTGAACCCAGGAGGCAAGTGAGGTACGTATATGGAACTTGATGTAACAGTCTGTAACGCCACACACATTACTTTCAACGACTTAGCTCTGGGAAAGGCAATAGTCACCAACGATAAGCAACTGTTGAATACAAGTTGATGAACTCTGATATGCTACCGTTTCATCATATCTTAGATGACCTGTTTTCCATCATGCACAATTATTCAGGTCATCAACCCACGTTTCATTGGAAACTGCAATCGAAGTTTGATAGATTCGATTGGTACTACAATAAAGCAAATTTTTTTTGATGGTTCAGGTTTTTTTTTTTTAACATATTCTATTCTGCTTTTTAAAAAATGTTTACTTTTAAATTAATGTGACGAGGATATTACCTACAGTTATGCAATACGATAGTTTATAATTACAATCAAATTTAAATTTTCTCAGACGTCATAAGACGAATTGAAACATATTGCGAGAACACGAATTTAAATAATAATTTCAGAACATATCAGAAAACTGAAAGTTTTTGTTTACTTTCGTGAAATATTAAATATGTTACTCATAACGATTCATCTTTGGTTTCGAATGTTTTACCCAAAAAACAATACAAATTACTTAATACACCAGAAATGATATGAAATATTTAAAGGTAAATCCTAAATCCTTCACAATCAGTTAATTATTTAAATAGAGCTGTTTCACAAAAAGTAAAAAAACAACATTAATTCTTAACTTTCAACTTCTAATATTTATTTCATTAAAGCAATTGATGGTTGACCCTCATTACATTCGAAATGTAACAATTAAAAGAATTATACTAGTCTCATGTGTGTTGCCAGAAGCTTGGAAGAAGAGCCAGTCGCATTGTTTTATAGCATATACTAGTGTTGGTATGTGAGGAATTATGAACTGATTACGAACGCATAAGTATGAATTATTTACCATTTACAACAAACAAGGCAAGCAATCAAAATTTTAAATTTACATTCATAAAAAAAAGATAATATTCTTAGTCTGCTTCATTGCAAAATAATAAGTGGTACAATAGGGTCTTCCTTATTCTTCGTGTACATTTTAATCCTTACATGATAGTTCATCAATATCAAAATTTTCAACCGGTTTTTTTAATTATGCTCGATATATATTTAAAATAAGTAATGCAGAACCCCTTAACGTGCTCTGCAGACCGGGTGTGGAGGGTTTCCGGGTGTAGAAGTCACCATTTCGGAACCATTCCGGCATTCACGTTGAGTGATTTGGGGAAACCATGGAAAACCTAAATCCTGTTGGCTGGACGGGGATTCGAACCCGCGTTCTCCAGAATGTGAGGCTCCCACCATTGAGCATTGCGGTCCACTTTTAGGCTTCGATAAGAGAAATGATGGTGTCATGATCAAAGCCGTGCGGACCTCTTATATTCAAGAACTTTCTTATTCGGTAGCATGCTGAGAACCATGTCGGATTTTTTTTTTTTTCATAATTGAATAAACAAAATGGTTTCGGCTTCATTTTCGGTGATCCAGATCTTTAATTCTTATTGTTCCCTAGTGTTACTGATAATCTAAGTGAAAGGAAAACACAGGACTGACGTAACAACGAATCCTCCTATGCCATTGACTGTATTCGATGCGGCGACCTTTGCATTCTCGGTCACTTCCGAAGAAAATTCATCTTCTTCGTTGGGACTGTACCCAAGCTATGCAGTCCACAGGCAGTTTCTATGCGCTGAGATGTGCTCCGTTCAGAGGGTTTTACGACTGATGTTCGGCGTCGGTCGGCGCGCTGCAGACCTTGTTGGCAGGGCAGCTCCAATTTTCCGGGCGCTCTGCCGTGTGTCCGACTAATGGGCCGGATGATGCGGCGCCCGCTGAGGCGAGATGATGCGCCTGGCCTGCTGGCGCGAAGCCCTCGCGGGTACACCGCCAGGTGCCCGCGGCTCCGCTTACCAGCACGCGCCGCCCAGCACCTCACACTGCACCACACCTGCCTGAGTGCACTCGGGGGTCAGTGTCTTCACTACGCCTCTGCGACTTTTGCTGATATCAATTCCAACTGTTGGCCAGCCTTGTTACAAACATACCAAGTAGCTTAGAATCGAACGGGCACCCTTCCGACCTTGGGTGAGGGTGGATTTAAAGAAGTGTTCGTTTTATGCTTTTTTTCCATGCTCACGTTGATTCTGAGTAGAGTAGTATTTGAAAATAAGCGAAGAAGCAACTGGTTACAGGGCTAAAACAAGACCAGATGACAATTTTAAAAATAAAGAACTGGAGGACGCGGGATCGAATCCCAGTCCAGACATCCAGATTTTGATTCTCCACTGTTTCCCCAAATCACTCCAGGCGAATGGTGTCTTAAAAAGATCATGTCAGAACTCCTTCCCGTCCCTTGTACCCAGTCAATTCCTTCCTTTATTGATCTCGACGTCGACGAGGCGAAAAACAATACATTAAAAAAAATATAAAAAGGAATTATTGATATAAAAAAACACAATAAAAGGGTTGCTTAGCTTTCAGCACAGTTCCTACATTCATGTAGCCTGCAGCTAATCTCCTTCTCCGTGTTTCTTTGTTATTTTGACGTATTTTAATCATCTGTAAATGATATTTTGACATGCTTTGGCCACAACTTTGCATACATTTATAGTCCTTTAATTTTCCTGGTAATATTTTCACCGAATTTCAACTTTGCATATATTTATAGTTCGTTTAATTTTCCTGGTAATATTTTCACTGAATTTTGTGAACTTCACCTTGCAATTGTTTGCATGTAGTCTGGATTCCTGTTGCCATATTTTTTGAATGCTTGGAAGTAATTTCTCGATATCATTGTTGTTATCTGTTGACAGAACATCACCAGCGAATCGCAGCTTTCTAACTATTTTTCCTTGAACACTAATGGCACGCTCACATTTTTCTTTTACTTCCTGGATTTTTTCCTCTTCACGCGCTCAGGTTGACTTTAACTATGCTAGCAGACAGCCCCGCAGAGTAAGAGGTATGGTCTCTGGTATCAAGGGTCTCTGGTTTAAAACTGGCTTTGGGCATGGGCGATTTTAACAAAGTGTTGTGTTCACCCTATATTATTCTTAATATTTGGATCAGTAATACAAATCACAAAATAGTCAACGTCGAGTAAATAGTAAACTATTGATGTTTATATAGTTGAAAATAGCAAAGACTTATAAAAAATATAAAGTATTACAGTCCACTACAAACTAGTTCATAGCAATTTATTGTTTCTCAGAATTCTGTAGTCTCATTGCAACTTCATACTTTTCATGGTTTTGCTCGTTTTTTCATGCTTCGTCTACATCTAGATCATTAGAAATGTGAAAGTAATGAGACAAGCATTCGGAATTAATTCGGCTATGCTATTTTCGAGGGAATCATCCCAACAATCACCTGGAGTGATTTTGGGAAACCTTGGAAAACCGATATCTGGATGGCGGGACGGGGATTCGAACCAGCGTCCTCTCGAATGCGATAACAGAGCATTATTGCTCTCCCAACACGCTCTGTTGTCTGTATCTTAAGTTCCCTTCAGTGAAAGGTACTTGAAATAGCAAAAAAACATTTCACTGAGCATGCTGAGCATCACAGTAAATATGTTATGACCAATGGTTTGCAGCGCAACTAAAACGAATGATTTGGCTTCCGCAGTATATAAGCATGAATCAATTACGATACGAAAACCTAAATGATGTAAAATATACTGAAGTTACTAAGAAATAATCGCTAAAGCTTTAATTGAAATAGTGGCAGGTGTGTTGGTGCGTTTCTTAAATCATTCGTTGTTTCCTTCCTCATCGCTGCTCGAATAAGTTCAATCATCCCCAATAAAATTCTTTTTCGCTGTCCCAGCGTGTGGAAGAGACAGAGCATCGCAATGTAAGTTAACAGTTGGCATAATCTTCATTTTCTTCCTAACTTGTCCCGCATGTTTGGGCCGCTTCCAACACACTGTCTCACAATTCGCTCTAAACTTGGAGCTGTTTCAACATTTCATCCTTCTCCGAGCGAGTTTCAAACAAAGTTTTTGACAAATCTATTTCTTCCTCAATTTGGATGTTGGTGAAATCAATAGACATAACGTAAGTGTTCTAAATCAAAAAAAAAAAAAACAACAAAAACATAACTACAAAGGCCTAGTGGAAAATACTTACAGTAAATAATATGGAATACTTAGAGAGCAATCTAAAGGTCTAACAGCCTAGTTAAAAATAATTCTTAAGAGTTTCAGTTAATCACCTTCTAGGGATTGCAAGGATATACTAAACAGTATTTATTTCTTCAGTAAAATTCCTGAGCAGAAAACGTAAGACGGTTTCCACACCGGTATCTTCATTGAGTTCTTGCATAAAATGGTTTGAAACTACCAGAAATTTTTATTCCACCCGTTTATGTGCTGGTTACTCTGCATGATTAAATTTTTTATTTTTTTATTTTTGATGATACTTTGTGTTAAGGTATGTTCACCCCATTATCTTAAGTTATTCCGGAAGCTGACTCAAGGCTGTAATCTGATTATTGGAACCAGAGTTACCGTGAATGTAAGTTCCACCAACCCTCCGTTGCGTCTCCTTGATTGTTCCGTGCGTCTTTTTAAGAATGATATCAAATTTAAATGGAAAAATCTCCAGATAGAATAAATAATTCTATCTGGATATTTCTGAACGAGGAATGTATTTATTATTTGAGAAAGACTCAGATTGTTATTGTAAAAGTTACAAAAATATATAATTCACCTGAAAATTCGTGCAAATTGATAAATGCTGGAGGTTTCTGCGTCATCAGTTACAGTATTAGTCAGAGATATTGAGCCACACGCGTTACACCAGCAATAAATGCCGCAATAGAACCGTCACGCGCAATAAATATGCGGCTGTTCCTTGTCGGGACGTCTCCTCTGACCTTTAGCTGACAGTTTTCGATCGCGCTGGTGGGCCGGACGTTCGACCCACTCATTATCCATTCAGCGTCGCCGGCCGACTCTTCACAGTCCGTCAATACCGAACGCCCACTTCTCGCGCCTACGAGACCCGTCTACTTGTATTTGTTGCGATGGTGATGATATTTGGCGTCTAAGAACAAACGAGTTGACGGTCGTGAAAAAATTTCCTTTTGTAGATATGACTAATTCTATATGTGCATATGTCGTAGCATCATCTGTCCCAGCTCTTCAGTAACACTGTCAGACACCCTAAACTCTTATTGCATTTGATTGTTTCTTCGAGTCTTTGCACGAGACTCATGCAGCGTATCAGGCAGGTAAGGTGAATGAACACAGGTCATGGAGCTCACGAGCAGGATTGAAGCCACTGGTTAGGTTAGTAGTGGAACTAGTTTAATTCTCCAGAGCGAAGTCACACTCCTCATAAGTTTCTACAGCAGCAGAAAACTGTTTAATCTCGCATAGTGCTGTAAACTTGTATACTATGCCATCTGTCAGAATGGCTGTCTACAGCACGGTTATGAACTATTTTATCAAATGCAAAACTGAGTAGTTCATTCAGTGACAGAAAGTAGCAGAAGCATTCCAGCTATCGTGTCAACCAAAACATAACATCTACGTACACAACTATGAAGGCAAGTACCGTCCCATCGGAGAACTAGGCAAATCACCTCTTGGGAGCTTCACATTTTGCTTTGTCGGGTAACTCGTTCCTACACGAATAAAATTTCCTGATGCCTGGTCTATGCTAATGTCTCACGGCATCAAAACCATTATATCCAAAATAAATGTAAAAACTTGATGCTTTCTAAGTAATTGTCCACGAAATAAGCCTTGGAGTGGCTGATAAAATCAAAGGGTTCTAAGTTTTATCAATTAACGGTATTCTAAATGTTCACAGTTTATGATATCAACTGCATGTTACAAAAGAAAACAAAAAAACTTTTGAAAAATGTTACTAAAGAGGAACTGTCGTAAAATTACACAAAACGTAGGCATGTTTTCAAATATAACATATAACCAGACAGCAATCATCAACCGTATCTTGGAAGGCTTCTTCCGTCGTTCTTTTAGTAGCTATGTACACAAGTTAGAAGAGCAGATAAATACTATGTTTAAGTATAAGCTAACATATTGTTTATGCTAATAACACTGCTCTATCCAAAACAAAAAAATTTTTTTTTCCTGGAGAATAGGTTTAATTCTTACTTCAATTTTTGAATTGACTTCAAATCTGTTTTTAAATTAACTCTGTGAGAAACAATTGAATAACTCAAGAATTATAACTTTTTTTTTTGCTGTTGTCAGCGTTTCGACAGGTTTGATGCAATCCTCCATCTCTTCCTATCTTGTGCTAACCTCTTCATCTCTACGTACCCCTTACAACCCACGTCCTCAATTATCTGCCTCATATATTCTAATATCTGTCTTCCCCTACAGTTTTTAGCTTCGACTGTTCCCTGCATTAACCAATCCAGCATGTCTCAAAATATGACCTACCAGCCTATCTCTTCTTTCTGTAATCTTCTTCCATAAACTTCTTTCCTCACACATCATTTATTACTTTGTCTGTCCACTCAATTTTCAGTATTCTTCTGTAGCGCCACATTTCAAATGCTTCAATTTTCTTTCTTTCTTTCTGGTATTCCTAAAGTCCATGCTTCGCTATCATAAAGAGCTGTGCTCCACATATAGAGTTTTAAAAATTTCTTTCCAAGTCTTAGATCAATATTTGAAACTAAAAGATTTCTCTTCTTCATGAAGGCTCTTTTTACAAGTGCTTTTCGGCTTTTAACGTCAATCCTGCTTTGGCCATCGGTTGTACCTTTGCTTCCCAAGTAGCAAAATGAATTCAATATAATATTGCTAATAATGGTTGCTGACTCTCTTGTTGACGTCATTTAGAGTTTCGAACCTCAGAAAATAATTCATAAGTATCCCTTTTGGATATATTAGTCAATAAAATTAATATTCAAAATGGATAGAGGTTTCAACCAAGTTTATTGATTGTGTCGTCTGGCAGGACAAGAAAAATCCTATGGCGTAATTTTCAACACCAGGTCGACACCGGGTGGCTATAATTTTTAGTTTTTATTTTGAGTTAAATGGTGGGTTGTCTTTGCAGTATCAGCAATCAACACCTTGTCCTTCACAGCCACATTACCGGGAGATGATATGTCTCATCGTGCGACAATGGCACCGTAAAGCCTTGGTATACCGATTGCGTTTCGTTATTCATTTGCATCATGCATAATGGTAAACCACCATTACAGAAACAATCCTGGGCTATTCACTGCAAACAGTTTCAGTTTTGATTAAACTGTACACATGTTTGACAATCTACAGCAGCGAATCTGATGTATCATAGGTCGAGTACAGCAGGGAAGTCGTTGCCGCCTTGTTTTATTCATTTACGAAAGCTCCCGCGTTCTTCCTCTACCCGTCAATGCAAATTATTACCAATTCAGGCGGTTGGGAAACATCCCCTCTCAATGACTGGCCAAGAAAATAAATCAAATTTTAACAAATATCAAGACTCCTTTATGGCGACCATTTTTTTCAATACATTATCTGCTATTTTACTCACATAGCAGCTCATTTGAAACACAAATTTAATTCTTCCGCAATTAAATGTTAAAGTTGCAATTTAACTCAATGTTATAAGTCCTCGAGTCACACGATTTATTGCCATATTCTCCGAGTCAAAGCAATCTATAAATTATCTTGAAAACTTTTCGTTAACTCAGACATTTAGTCCCCTATAGTGAGTCTCGCTAAAAAGCAAATTTCCTTTACCGCCCACATTTTCACCCAACCGCAGAGAAGCGTGTTATCTCGATGGACCTACTTGCATTTAGTAAACATTTTGATTGTGGTTTAGTGTTTCAAGTAGGTGTCAGCCAGACCGTTCCTCGCGAAATTACCAGAACGACCTTTGCGTAATTTATTGTCAATTACAATTATTTAATTTATTTAATATAAAAATTTACCAGAGGTGATCTGATACAGGGTCAAACTGCTGAAAGTCGACGAAATACGTTTTCAAGGCATCTAAAGCCTCTTCCTGTTGTATCCATGGCCAATTTATTTTCTTTGACAAGACCTAGCTCAATATGAAGTAAGAAAAGAAGCAATTCTTTACCAGAAACTAGACACTCAACGAATATTTTTCCCCATCTTTTTTATTTCTTTGAGACTATTTTTTTCTTTACCTGTTTACCCGACATCATTGAAACTACAGTTCAGAAGTCTCTTCAACTTTAATGTTCATTGTATTAATTAGTCAAAGAATTTGTTGCAATACTGCATTGCTGTTATTCAGAAAAACACCTCTCAATGCATCTGTAATTCATTCTTTTGGATAATACTCGAGGCCTAAAGTTCTTATCAAACCATTAATGTTACTGTAGAAATTCATTGATGTTTTAAGTTGCAAAATGAGTAAAAAAGCTTTTTAGGGTCTGAATTATGTAATATTATCTCATGCAGAAGTATAGGACCTGCAGCTGGTTTCACACTCTCCCTTTATCATCTCTCATTTCATACAACGATAACAGCATTCTATACCGACTGCACACACTGCATAGTAATCCATACCTACAATAAAACACTTGCGAACACACTCTGAGAAAGGAAACGGGAAACTACCAAAGTGAATCTTTCCAAGAGAGTTCGCAGTGACGGCTTACATACTCAATGGTAAGCACCAACACCCGGCATCTGCCATGGCATCATAAGAAGAAGGATATCTTATACATGAGAATTGAGTCTTTCGGGGCGTACAGCTCATAACAATTCTTCTCGAGTGTTTTGCCGGATGAGTTCTGCCATGCATGACGTTTCGACAGCTATCTCCACCGTCTTCAAAAGATCAAAACGGTTACTGCTCCACGTGAATCTTGCTCATATAAGTACCGATGGCGGCTAGCAGACGCATATGAGGCTCGCTGCAGAAGCTGCTCTCCCATTGGCCGCCGCGTCGTCTAGGTGACGTATTATCGCAGTAACCACTTCGGCCTACCATTTCACCTGATGAAGACAGCGGAGGTAGCTGTTGAAACGTCGTGTATGGCAGAACTTGTCCAGCAGAACACCTGAGATTTTTTTTATCAATATCTTAAACAGTTGTATCTACGTAAGTCTCACTTCTGTTTATTCTATAATTTTTTTATTTTCAGTAGACATGTTCCGTATATAAGGAGATGATGAAGTATCAGTCGTGTATGCGTTTGGCTGTGGTAGACAGACGGCAGAACTCAGCTGGCCGTCGGCACTGCGGCACGGCTCAGGCCACACCGCAATCAATACGACCTCCCACCTGCCAGCCATTCACCGCACCACCTTCAAGTGCATTAATCGGCGACGACCAGCAGCACACTGTGCCAGACACCTGTGCGCCTGTAGTCTTAAATGAAATTCGGACGAAAAGATCAGTGTGTTTAAGGTGTGATATTCCCAAATGGATGCTGTCGTATTCCTACTGTTTCTTAACTAATGAAAAGAAATTTGTAAACAGTGTTTCATTGTTGATCGAAGATAGACCTCGCTGGCGAGCAACTTCATTTAATTTTTTTAAAGATATGAAATACCGAAAGATTTGGATAATATATCGAATTTAGCGCCTGTGTTTATTATTGTTTTTTGTTCATAACTATAGTTAATATATACTTTTTGACTAAAGGGTCGTGTGGTCGTAATTACCTGGTGACAGGATATTTATTGCCTGTGCATTCCTCCCCTATTGTACCCGCCTCAATCTAACCCCATAATCCTACCAGCTGTAGGCGGCCAATAGTTCAACGTGGAATCCGAATCACAGAAGCGTTTTGGCGTACTTCACATTGCACAGCAAGGTTTGCGAGAGATAAAGGACAGGTTAAGGGCAGGTATTCGAATTTGGGACCTCTCAATCTGTAGGCAGATGCCTTAAACTCTGAACCACTAAACCAATACGCATTTTGAACGAAAATGTTAAACATTTCGAACTCATTTCATGGTTTCAAAGTATAAAACGATGGAGGCATAAGGCTGCTCTGCTGTAGGACTGAAACAAATGTTTTCGTAAGTAAAATATTAACGATTATGATACAAAATATGAGACTGAAATCTGCTAAAAATATTAAAAATTATGTAAAGAATTTTCTTTTGCTTTCTAAGTCTCTTGACTTTGTCAGATCATAACTCTTCCTCCTTTAAAGAACAGTATTTGAATCAGCTTCTTCCTGCAAGAATAACTAGAATTGTATTCGTACTTTTTCAGAAATAAATTTCGTTCAATTAAATTAGCCAAACACAATATGTTTCAAAACAACGTCGTATGGATTTTTCATGGCACCATTTTAGAGACCATACAAGAAGGTTCGTTGTTCGGTGCGTGCGACTTTCAGGTGGTGCGTGCATTACGGCTATTTCGTATGCGCACACAATCAAATGAGCTCCAGAGTGTAACTCGCGCACTCTACACAAGAGGCGAAGATTTTAATGGAGCACAATTTGTTAAAATCTGTTTACACATTACTCTAAAAAGGTGGCGATTTAAATAGTCATTGATTTCAGGCAGTTAAGTAAGTGTTCAATCATATAAACCTAACAGATTGTTGTCTGTAAACTAAGCAAACGCTATACTCAGTTTGTTCAGACGTGTCGTTATATTTTCTACTGTTCTATAGCAACCGCTATGGTTTCATAAATCACCCCGCCAAATGACAAATCACTTCCATCCTCACTTACACTTCTGCATAAGAGGTAGCTGAGTCATTACTGAAATTACTCTTGCTGTGAGTGGAAATCTGATGAAACATACTGTATCGCTGCCAATATATAATTTTGAAATTTTTCTTACAAAGAAAAAAGAATAAAAAAACGATCGGAACTTATAATTACTTTTTTTTTGTAAAATACAAGAGTAACCTATGAATGCGGTTTATATTGATAGGGGGAGAATTTTTCCATAGCCTTTTAAAGGAATGAAACCGAAATTCACCTGTAATGATTTCTGGGAACCATGAAAACCGTAACCTGAATGGCCGGACAGGGATTCGAGCCTGCACCCTCCCGAAAGCGTTGCCGCTCACACGTCATTAACCAACCCATTAGATATTTTGTGGCAATGTATTCAAAAGAGTAATGAATTCTCTCTAAGGTTTTTCGCAACCAGGAATAGAAGATAAGACTTTGCATTTACTATTTTGCTATTACACAAACTAAGGATTAGAAATTTCATTCAAGTATTGTGTTCTAAATTATGTTTTTATAAGGACTAATTTGTGATACAGCACTTGAATATTGAATTTTATTCGGCAGTAGCTACTGTGTGATGGCCTATGAAGCCAGGGATTATTACCTTTTTTAAGATGTAAATCGTAGTTCTGTTTAACAGGTGCAAAAAAGTTTGCACTTATTATAGTTACGGGAAAAAACTATAGGATACAACTAATAAATTTACAAATTTATTATGCATATAAATTATTGTAATATTGTATAGGATAATTCTCTTCTTCGTTACTGACGTGTGGGTGAATAGAGGATTTTCTATAAATGAATAATTGCCTATAGGACAGAAACATTACGTACAATTTTATCCACTTTTTCCAACTGCGGAACAGGTGATTCCAACTTTTTTTCCATCGGGTTTTAACTTTTTCCCAGTGTCTACACATTTGTTTTCTCCTTTCTTGCTTCAGTTTATTTCTTGTCTGTTTTTACCTCAGGCTTTTCTTGGATATTTTCGTGTGTTTCGAGTTTTTTCTTAAAGGACTCAATCTCTCTAAATGTCTTCCGTGAGAAAATCTCATTCTTTCAGATATCTTGCATCATTTATTTTTAGTAGCAAGAAACTCTTCCAACTTGATCCCTAAGTATCATTAACGAAGAGTAAAAGATCATCATTCGATATTTCGTTACCATGTCACTTAAATCGAGGTTGGGCCGTTATTAACATATTTGAATTGCATCTTAGTAAAACATACTCACACATAAAATATTGTATTTTGGGTGGTCTTGAACATCTCATAAATTGAAACTGAATAATGTTCCAGATATTAAAACCTAAATTCTCGAACGATGGTTAACGGATCTACAATACGAATATTTCTGACTACCTTTTGGTTATGGAAACATTTACATGCTCATGAATTTCTGTTAATAAGCTGTACACAATGTTTTAAAACAAAAAATTTTCGATATTCATTCGCACGTGTTTTATGCTTCAGAGAAACTTATGTTAAATAACAAAATTCTGTTCGAATTTGTGGAATTTCTTTAGGAAACTTCAGAACGGGGAAATTTTAGAAAGAATTATTATTCCAGTTTTAAATTTTAGATTCGGCTGGGAGAAACCACAGAGCGCATTATTTTTGTCACAAATTAACGACAAATTTGCAAGGGGTCGCTTAGTGCAGACTACTGGGGGGGAGCGCACTCTCCAGGTATTGATGCAGAGTGGGTAACCGCACAGAACTGGTTCCGTGTAGAGTATGAGGTCAAAACCTTTTAAGCTCCGGTGGGAAATCAGGAGGAAAGTATTGAATTGCGTGCTACTCGCCAAAATTAGTTCACCATTGAGAGATATATTAAAAAGCTGTGAGCAAATCCTACCGAAGCAAATGTAAGACCAAAGTTCCCTGAGAAGAGTACAACGGATAAATTTTTGACGAAAAATTGTTATCTGTGAAATTCAGAGATAATAATTATACTAATTTTGTATTTACTTACGTCGCTGTAAATTACTGAACACAGAGAGTAAAATATGTTTTAATATATTTATAGTATATTATTATATATATTATAAAATACTTAATATATTTTTAATATTAATAATTATTGAGAAAATTACCTATCTTTGCCTGACTATTATGTTAATTAATTTAATCTAAGAATCATTCATGGAATATGAATGTTATTCCTTCCTTATTCGAAGCCAATCAAAATACAGAAAATTCGCACATATTAACTGAGTAAGAATGCGTTACAAGTTTCATTGGTCTCGCGCTCATAGAAATTTGTGCCTATCCTGAATTTGTATTCGAGATTTAAATCTTCTATTAAAATCACTCTCGGTTTATTAATATAGGCACCGGATAATTTTATTTCATTTATGAAATCCGTTCATTCGACAGCCCGACTCTTAGTGAAATTTGGTGCCTATTTTTCATTTCCAAATCCAAGGAAATGTTTGTAATATGCAACGTAAACATAATGCTACAAAGAGAAGTGAGTGATATTAAGGCTCAAATAAAAGCTTCGTAATGGACGGGGAAATGTCCGCGCCCATCCCATTTTCATCAGCAAATGCAATTAGTATTGAACATCTTCTAAACCATATCACGTCCACACCAACGCCATACTATGAATGCTACAATCTGAAAAATTGGAGACACAACTGATATTTGTGAAAGATTTAAATTTTTATTAGTGTGAGCACTAGTTGTTATTATCGGATGAAGTGATTAACGTAGCAAACTACAAAATATCAATGGCTCCCGAACGTTACGCAATGCTACACTGTTAGTGACGCCTGTCAGGTATAGTAAGAAGGAAAATGCATCACTTTTTAGAAAATTATTCAATAAAACCCCTTTGCGATTAGGCACAATACACAGTAGTAAAGTAAGATAAAAATGTAAATATGTCAAAAGCCCATACATGGATGGTCAAATATAAAATTTCTTGTAAATATCATCTTTATAGGCTTTCGTTCATGAAAAACCGTCTTCGGGATATCCCAAAGAATTACTGTTGCTCAAAATAACAAAATAAAAATTTGTACGATTTCTAAAATTTCTTGTATCACCATATAGTATAAAAATAATTTAAAAACAAAAAACAAATATCCCTTGTGTTATGCAAGAATTAAGGGGGTAGGTACACCTAACACATACAAATATTTGATAAAGTTGAGATGTCATTTTCTCCAAATCTATTTAAATTTGAGGGTTCAAATTTCATAGCTCCATAGAACTGTTATAGCTAGATATAAAAATTGATTTTTAAAATAAAAATATTGTTTAACAATAGCATAATGTACCATCCAAATTGACAGTGAAAAATATATTGTTGTAAAGGGTTTTAAAGATAAAAGGCATAGTATTTGAAATTTTTCAGAAATGTTCTTTTAATATTGTAAACTAATA
Source organism: Vandiemenella viatica (assembly GCA_031002005.1). Lineage (NCBI taxonomy): Eukaryota > Metazoa > Arthropoda > Insecta > Orthoptera > Morabidae > Vandiemenella > Vandiemenella viatica. Next base: position 184,080,359 of record CM061920.1, read on the forward strand.
TCAAGGCAACAAGTTGAACCTATAATATAACATATTTAACTCTATATTTTTTATTAATAAATTTTTTTGTCAAGAAATTAAAATTTTTGCTTTTTTTTGCTTAAATATAAAGGCATATTTTTCATTTGGGAAAAGCTGCATAAACAATAATGGTTCAGACTGTAGTACTTAGTATGTAGAACATGTCCTGCAAATTTGAAAAAAATCTATGCATATGGAAAAAAGTTATCTTTAAAACCATTTGATGAATTGCTGTTTTGAGATATTTAAGGTTAAAGATTTGGATCACCTTCAAGTGCAGTAGGATTTAAATGGCTATCAATCGTGCAGGGCATTGCTTAATCACACATAATTCCCACATTTTTAAAGATATTGAAATAATTTTTTTCACTAAAATGAAGCCAAAACTATAAACTGTTTTTGTGAATAATAAAAAAAATCTTTTTTTTTTTGAAACCCGATAAGTGTACCTACCCCCTTAAAGGTGAATCACAGTACTGCAGAACATGATTAACAGAAATATCATCAAACTGATTTTTATACTCTTTTATGTTCAGGCAATGAAATTATGTTATAGGTTCTTCTGTTTCTCAATTATTAAAGCAGTGTTATCTTTATAAATGATATTTGAAGGATAAAATAATTTCCAGCCCTTTTTCAAAAGTTTGGTTTCTCGTTTGTTTTTAATAAACCCTGCACCCTTGGTTAGCCGTATTGGCGTTAGTTAGCAAGGGATGGAGTGGAAGACAAAGTCAACTATCGTGTTACTACGCAGTGGAGACACACTCCACAACAGCTGTGTTATTCCTAGCCGCTTCCTAGAATTCTGAGCGAAGCGCATCTGCTAACCACTGATGTCAACTCGATTCATTGTAGCAGGGCCTTCGTGCCAAGTTGGACGCCGTTTCCAAGATACTACCAGACGTGGCAAACCTGCAGCTAATCTACACTGGCCACCCAGTGGTTAAGCTTTTGGCACGGGTCTCCGAGTGAACAGTGTTTATAGCACAGCTGCGACTCAGGGAGACGAGTAATGATTTAACAACCGTAACTTGCCTTGACAAACACCCTCCCTATCGAGGTAACGGTAATGAAGTGTAACAAATTTTTTTTCTCTACAACAGATATTAATCGTAGTCTTTAATTCTTGAAAGAAATTTTCGAAATGATCACATAGCTTCCCGTAGCTTGTCGGTGGTATATTCAGGTGTTTTGTGTTACGGCTCGTCACCTTCCCGAACGGAAGATATGCACAACATTTAGGCTGTCGAAGTAAATTTATAAATCATAATCACAAACAGAAAGAAAGAACATGTTCATATTATTTCTTCCCTTTCCAACTGCCTCCTTAATCAGACAATCGCTTTGTACTGTTTATTGTACTCTAAATACAAATATTTACAACTGAGTTTTACTTATCATGAATGCTTGATCACTATTTTCTTCCCATTCACTCTTACTCAACGATAAAACAATTTTTTCATCGTAATGTAAGCAACACGTCTCCTGCACGATGTGATTTACATAAAATTCATACAAATATTTTTACGTATATATGGATTTCGGTTTGGCGGTACTTTCAATGAATGATCTCTCTTAAACGTGTGTCCTTCTGACTACAAAAATATTTAAGCTTTCAGCAAAGAAAATTTTATAAAATAATTTGTCAAACCTTCAACTCTCTTTCGTGGTTTTATACTATATTATTTACGGGACGAAGAACCCTTGCACAAAATTCACTTAATTACTGAGACTATTCCCAGCAGTCCATAAATCCTTAGATACCAACTGAAGTGTAAAAGTGTAACCTAAGTGAAGGGCAAAAATACCGAAGTACGTTTTAGAACATTAATGAAACTACTGCTCACTTACAAAATCTGATTTTAAATAAACTGTCAGTGCATTGTTTCTGGATAAATTAGTTTACGTTTTCTACACACAATAATGCATTTTAAAAGCTTATAACATAATTTCCTCTACTTCGTTTTTTATCTCTGAATTTTAATGCTAACGACCAAATTGAAGAAACAAATGTTCTGCTGGTTCTAGAAGATTTAGAAAAAACGTTAAAATGTCTTTTAAGTAGTCCTTATTACAATTATACTGCTAGGCTAGTGCCTTCTTTATAGATAAGGTTTCACATGTAAGCTAAACTGTATTTGATTTAACCCCATGTTTCATTTTTCCAGTGAAATGGTAAATTCATAAATTTCAATCATTCTCTCACGTGTGTATGAAGGAGATATAAGCTTGTGCCTAAAACATCCAAAGCCTGGTTAGAAGAACATGGTTCTAATGTAGTAGTATTCAGTTCTTAAATTTAGCATTTTTGCTATATTTTGTGGTTTTCTAATCTGAAAGATATTTGAATATTAATTTAGGTAAGGATGATATTTGAATTTTGTGACGAATTTTATTACAATGAAATAAAAACCTTCTGTAATTTATTTTATTAATAGTAATGCAGTCAAATTACACAAAACAGATGAAATTTTCGCATTTTTGCAAATAGAGCATTATGTAGCTTTTTTACCACTGACAACGAAATTAGATTATCTTATTTATTTATTTTTTGCCTATAACTTTACGCCTAATCGATGTCGACTTCATTAGAGGCCGGAGAGAATTGGGGACAATGAACGCGAAGGAATTAGGAACTACCGCAGGTCAAATGGTCTCGGAAACCGAAATCTGGATGACCAGACGGGGATTTGAACCCAGAACCTCCCTCAGACCAGAACGTTTTCGCTCAGCCATAAGATTAGATTAGAGAATGTAATTTTGATCAAGGTAAATAATACTGCGGTTCTATCATCCAAGCTACTGCTGATTTTATATGTAAACGGTAAGAAGTAATTCTAAAACTTTTACTACAAATATGGCACCTAAAGTTGCCCCAAAAAATTTTTAAACTATTTTCAGATCTACGTTATAAACTTTATCAATACAATTGTGAATTTCATTTTATCCACCTGAAGTTAATTTCCTTTTACCCATAAAAATAAAGAAATACGCATATCAAATAAAGTACTCATTTTTACACCTAAAACTGCTTTCGTGAAATCGCAAATAAAGTCGTGCGTAAAAGCAGCGTAAGACTTTGTTTTAACTTCGCTTTGCTTCCTATCTTCATCCTTCTAATATATCGAAGGCAAAAGTTTGGTGATGGATTTTCATTTAAATCAATTAGAGCTTATTTAAATCATATAACAGACTATTTAGACTTTTTTTCTAAGAATTTTTTATTTAGATACTTTTCGAATTTCAGTATCCCCACATCATTACGTAACGTTAAAATCTGAACTTAAAAACAAACTTGGTTATTATAAAAGAGCACGTTAAACCACTAATATTGCGTCATCTACACTGCAAAATGATAAAAGCATTAAATGAGAATTGGAAATGAAACACTATAAACCTTTACCAGTTCATATATCTTGGATGTAGGTGACCAAAGAAGACAAGCGACTATTTTGAACGACTGCAAATTGTGAAGATATTATGATATTTCCTTAACGCTATAATATAAACTTACCTGAAACTATATGGAGAGTAACTTGTAGCAGATAATATCACAATAGTGATTTAAAAAAATCTAACGAAAAATAATTTTAAATACTGATTATATGAATTTTTTACACTGATGTGGCCTAGTGCTATTTTTGCCGCGGAAGATAATGAGCTAATTAATAGACGTTAAGCCCACGTTGAAGAAAATACAATGCTGGGAACTCAATATTTCATAATTTTCGTGTGACTGACTATCAAAAATGAACGATAGCTGCTTCAGCGTATCATGTACAAAAAAGATCACCAAGTAAGCTAATCGACTACGGCAGCATGTTTTATCAAAACGCTAGGAAAGATGCCCTGAACAAACTAGATAGACTACAATCACGCTGCCTTAGAGCCTGCTTAGGAGCCGTTCGGTCCACTCCCACATACGCATTACTAGTAGAATCAGGGGAACCTCCGCTCCACATTCGACGAGCATACCTAACTGAAAAATTTTTAATGGAAAGATTATCACTCAATAACCACCCCATTCATGAACGTCTCGAGAGGTTATCAACCATAGCAAATAGAGCCAAAAGTCGAGCTCGTCTTCCCCTGTTAAACGCCTATAAATTCTGGCTAAAATACAAAGACAAACTATCCTCGTATAATATGCTCCCAATCTTTCAAGAACCTTTCGAGCTTCGTCTAGAAAGAACCCACACAATCCTCTGGGAGGAAGCCAAATCCGGAAATTTGGTCCACAAGATATCCAGATTCCTATCAAAACCAGACAACAGCACTCTTAAAATATTCACAGACGGATCGAAAACCACTGGAAATAATAGAGTAGGAGCGGCATATTTCTGTCCCAACACAGGTAAATCGACTCAATTTTCGCTACCCGAAGAGGTATCCATCTATACAGCTGAAGCAAAAGCCCTGCTGGAAGCCATCAGATATAGCCAAAGTACCAAGATGGACAAAGTCGTCATCCTGACGGACTCCCTCAGTGTACTAAAGAGCTTACAAAATACTACGTGGAATAGCCATACTCAAACTATTCTACTGGAAATTCTACAACAACTGAAACGGAACCGGGAACTTGGCATTACGACTACTCTGATGTGGATCCCATCTCACAGCGGCATCGAGCATAACGAACGGGTGGACGCCCTGGCAAAACAAGCTATCCATGAGGGAGAGGTAATCAACATGCAACTCCCGATCTCGGATATAACACATAATATCAAAGTAAGAGCCAAGGAAAAATGGCAAGAGGAATGGACGATCTCCTCAAAAATCAAAGCCTCATATTATGCAACCATTCAACCGAACATATCTCCAAAACCTTGGTTTTACAATTGGAACAGTAGCAGACGATTAATCACTACGATATCGAGAGCCCGTTTTAACCACGGTAACTTCCCCAAACAGCCACCTACACCGAATAGGGTTGAGAGATTCCCCATACTGCGACTGCTCAGACCAGGTAATAGGAGACATCAATCACATAATTTTTTCATGCAATAAATACCAACAACTCCAGGACCAAATGATGAAAGATCTTGCCAAGAACGGCTTCCCATTTCCGACAAACGTAACCCTCCTACTTTCCAGCAACAACAAAGTAGTACTTAGCATCCTCGCCAGATACTTAAAAGATGGAGGGATAGAATTCTAACCAATCTTGTAAGTTAAAACAGGAAATGACTATACTTCAAACCTAAAGCCCAAACCACAGCACAACCCCACTTCCGCGCAAGCACAACAACTAGTTTGGCAAAATTAACAGTATCCTCACCAATCTACCGATTGAGGCCAACACCAGATAGATCAACCCTCTACAGATTATTTGTCAAAGAAATACGGCGATTTATACTAATCAGTAGAAAATAATGGATATTCAGAACCGCCGATTACTAAGTCTAGTTGATGTATCGTCTAGCAACGCTTTTTAGATTATGGTACTTAAGAAGGCACTTGAAATTTGAATATTGTAAATAGCATATACATTCCACAAGATTGTAATAAGTTTTACCTAATATAGATAAGGAAATGTGTAAATAGATAAGTTACGCAAATGGATGTAAGAAGCTTTGTAAAAATTTAGATTGGCTGTATGGTCTCTAACCAAATGCCATTAAAATAAAAAAAAAAAAAATAAAAAAAATTTAAAAAAATGCCTCAAAAACATCGTAAAAGTTCCACAATTTCGTTTCCCGACAAATTTAAATTTACGTCTCATTAATTACCCCGATTAATCACAAATATCGTGTTGTCTGCGGTTAATAACGTAGTGCAGTCAAAAGTGAGCTCAGTATAACTTGTTGAGTGTAAAAAAATCTAAATTTGAAAGTAGAGTAGTTGCTGTGTAGAATACGCCGCCGATTTTATATTCTGGAAAAAAAAAAAAACGATGCGCTGTGGTTCTCTATTTTTGTTGAAGCAACAAAGGGATAAAAAAATATTTGTTTCCACTAAGTCTGTTACCTGAATAATCATAATTACGAATAGAATCATAAATTATAAAAAAAATCGTTTGAAACCAAACAAAAATTTCAGTTTTGTTTGGTTTTCAACGATTTTTTTTATATTTTATTCTTCTATTCATAATTATGGGATTCATCTTAGGAGCACTGCTGTTTCTCTCTTAATACCGAGAACTGCTGTGGAAAAATTCTAGCCGTAACCAGAAAAATTTTACTGCTGAAATCTCGCATCAGTAAGATACGCAGTCCGAGCTGCTAGGAAAATGCAATAAAATAACCCGACTGTGCACAAAAAAAGGAAACGCCTCAGCCCGCCTTGGCGGCTCGCCCGTCCAGGCGTTGGCGCCTGCTACGACGGCTAGCCCGCAGCACTCCGCGGCGACATGGAATCACTTGAGGAAAGGACAATCCCGACATTAACAGTCTATGGGCACTCGCACGTGTCGGTACATTTAACTTTATTTTACCCAGGGATTTGATTCAATACTTCACCATTGTATCATAATTTTACGAACTTATAAACTTGATGAAACTTTCTATTTAACATTTCTGCGTTACGGTAACAAGGTAGTTGCAGGCGAAAAAAAATTAATATATGAAACGATACATAACATTTGCTATGGAACTACACACGATTTCACTGCTGAAAACCGAAGTATGGATAAGAATACCGATAGTCAAATATCTTTCGGTGACAACTGATTATCCACGTTATTTTTAACGCAATGTATGGCTACGATATACAGTGTGGAATATTAAAGTGTCTACGAGTAAATTCAGTTAACCAGAAATGAAGTATTTGTAGCTTTATTACATTTGAAATAGTAAAGTAAATTTGAATGATTTTATAAAATAGTGACAGAATTGAGATTTGATATACATTCCGACCCGTTCATGTCTATACCTGCAATTAACACATGGAATCCAAGCCAAAGAACCTTCAAACATACTCATATGAACAAAGCAAAGCCCATAAAATTTTCTGGACGCTCTGGAACACGAACCCGGAAAACTCAATGTTTAAAGCAAACGCTGCGCTTAAGACGCTCGTCTAAGAAACTCAGAGTTCCTAGTTCAAATCCTATGGGGACCAAGAGTTTATGGCCTTTACTTTGATCAAGAAGCTCCGTCTTTAGGATTCCTCGTTAAACTGCAGGTGCAGGAACGTCAGAGGTGGACTGCACGCTCAAAACTCCACCACTAGGAGGCTGAACAGTTTATCATGTAAAATAACATAAAAATTAAATAATTTTTTAATACATGAAACGTCCTACTGCATTATTGCAACATTGCGTTCACGTCGAATTTATTTACATATTCGTTAAAATTACCGACTTTGGGAAAAATTCTTTTATTCTAAGAAAAGGTCCCTTAACGTCATAGCACAAATAAAACTTCTTTTTTTGTAATTAGTTAAGAATAACAAGGCAAATTTTCCGTAAATTTTTTAACTGGGTTACGTTTGTAAGGAACTATCCATTGAAAAGCAACTACTCAATGAAATGCTAGTTTCCTCGTTGCTAAATGTAAAACACGATTTCTCGCGTCGTGTTATAAGTCTTAATGTTCATTTAAATCAGATATTATGAAATAGGGAAACTGATCAGTCTAGTTTCCAGTTGATTGGTTGAGATTTAAGGTTTTAAGCACATTAGGCCTTACTGTCTTGCCAATGTCGCTATTAATGAATGCGATGCTCAACTATCTAAACGAACTCAACCGTTTGATACTGCGTGAGCACACAATTGGATGAAAAAGTGATACAACTGTTGCGAGTTCATTAGCCCAAAAGCCATCATGATTACGGTTTTCATGATGTTCCAATACTATTTTTACCTGAATTCAAAAATATTTTTCCCAGTCGCGGTCTCAAGCAGCAGAATAACACTGTTAAAACGTATGTTTCTGAGAATTCTATCTCGTTGAGGTTTCAAATGCTTGAAAATTGCAGATTTACCCGGTCGAAAGCTATCACTCCTCACTAGAGGAGATTTTTATTTTTATTTAAAAAGAACAAAAGCAGGCAATAAATTTTATTTCGGTTTTATTGTCAAAACACATTTAAAAGGAACATCAAACACCTTTCAGAAGGTTTTCATGATACATTATGTCGGAGATTTCTTGATAGTTTTATTCCCAGTGACTCAAAACTGGAAGCGCAGCATTTTATTAGCCACGTAATTAATTATCAATACAAAGGACACTATTCCAGACCACGAAACAGTTAGCAACTACAAAAAACAATTAAAATATACTTAATACTGATTGGTAATAAATGGAACATCTTTTTTACGCCAGATCAACATCGAGGTCATTAGAAGTGGGATAGGATTGGAAACGGTAAGGAATTCAGGCATGGCCTTTTTAAGGAACCATCCTGGCATTCTCCTGGTTTGGGAAACTATGAAAAATTGAAATCTTAATGACCGCACAGGGATTTGAACTCCCGTCCTCCCGAATGCCAGGACTGAGCGTCACTGCTCACTCACCGGACTCAGTATCAGTGGAAATAATCTCAAGTGAAATTGCAAAGAGTTTACAAGCTTCTAATATTACACTGGATTAAATAAACATTTTCAAAGCATTGAAAATACGTACAAATACAGTAGCTGGCCCAATATAACATGTTATTGTCCTTTAATTAAACTGCCAGGTATCGAAATCATTTTAACACACTTAAAACGTGTATTACACCAATTCAGAACAAACAAAAACACAAGAACTAATAATTTCACATAATAATCATCAATTTCCTTCTTTTTGTACAATCTTAATTACTTAATAAGGTGGTAAAGAATTATGTAATGTAACTTTTTGGAGAATACAGTATTTTTTTGCGGTTCAATGTTTTTTTATTACACAGCCTGCAACAATCGCCTTCCACAAACGAGACTCATTTTTTTTTTTTTTTTTGGTTAAAAGGAACCAGCTGGCGCTCTTCTACTGAAAACAGGGAACAACGAAGCTCTCAAAATATATATAATAAAAAAAAAACAAGAGATGTCGCTGTTCGTTATTTACACTACGCAAGTTTAATATATATATATACATGTCTTCCTCAAGAAGAAGTATTTCGTAATATTACTTTCTTTAACTGTTCGGAAGTGTGTGGCGTAGTTGTCAAGACGGTCTGTATTCTGTGGGTTGTTAACTTAGTTGATTACTATGTTTTCAAGATGTTTTATTGCTGTGTTGAAAACATCTTGTTGAGATCGTATTTATACCTTACAATATTATGAATATTATAAAAATAATAACAAACGTTTAATTATGATCAAGTACCTTGTCATTTACTTCCTACTACAGATTTTCGACCAATTCCGCCGTAAGACAATACTCATGTAAAAAAATAAAAATTAAAAAAACGAATTTCCCATTCACGAAAATCATACATATATTACAGTGCCATTATGTTTCGTAGAACTGCTTTTTATTCTGAGTTTCAAACGTATATCAATTCCCTTATAAATTTCCTCCAATAATGGTCGGTCCAGTAATCGGGAGGAGTCGGTTTGCATTACCATCTAGATCTGTATTTATGATGGGGCTTTCAGAAATTACTCCCTTTGAAAGGGGGATGTTGCATTCATAAAAGCCGTGACAGATTACCTTACCGTTTCTCTGGAGGAGGATTGCTCAAAGTGTGGTATGCGAAGCCCTGGGTGCTCACCAATTGATCGTAGGGGGTTCGCGACAAGATTTATGTTATGGCAGCCGACTAGGTATCTCGAGAGTGTAACACGCAACATGGTGGATTGAGATTGAAAATGAGCAAAATTGTTCCTAAGATCGACTCAGCTGGTAGCAAGAAACAAGCACATCCATCAAATAAATTAATGACATATTGCTCTTTGTAACTGTATTACTTTTTTAAACAAAAATCCTGATTTTGAAAAAAATAAAAATTCAGTTTTTTTCAGGAGGTGCGCCAATGTTTGGGAAATTTCATAGGGTTGCGTTGAGCTATAAGTTCGAGAAGCCCTACTCTAGAGCTATTGTGTTCCTGTCTTACTAAGATCGCGTTCAAAAGCTGCAAAGCTCAAGCTAAAGAAATATAGCATGCAATGATCTTTTTTCTGCAGTTCACTAACGCCATTCTAGTAATATTCTTTGTGATATGCTTAGTATTCACAAAGCACAATTAAAACTAACAAATTTATATGTTTCATTCTACTCTTCCCTGGTTCCTACCAGTGATCAACAATGCATGACCATCACACCCGATTTAAACTGTATGGTTTCATATTTAGCATTGTTCAGTTTAAGCTCATTTTTTTAAAAAAATATCCGAGGTATTGTTTCGCAAGTAACGTAGTATCTTTATACAAAAAATGATGAGACATTAATTAAGTGGACTATTTTATACATAAAAACGTTCCAATAACTTTCTATCAATTTTTGATAGGAAGTTAGAAGTTGCAGAATCAATTCTCTCCTGCAAACAAATTTCTTTTAGACCTTCAAACAAATTTCCAAGTTGTAACTAAAATTACAGATAAAATTCGTTCCGATATATGATAGATGATAAAATCCTTCGTTAAACTATTTTCTCATTTCTTAATAAGAAAATTAAAATTTCGTGGAAATAAACTTCAGATAATATTACATTAGAACCTTGAATTAATTAACCTTCCCTTACGTTTCAGATTTTTGTGCTGATTTTTTACTTCTGTTAGTAAGAATTTTTATAGATCTAAATACTAATACTCCATATTTCGTTAAAAAATAAAATAAAAATAAACTTTAAGTAGCTTAAAACGATGAACATTATAATTTGCCTCTGATATATACAAAATCAGTAGAACGCCAATGAAACTGACATTTAGTACGCTTATTCCCCAAACACGTTTCACTATATGTCTAGACTCATGCTCACATTTATTTGTCTTCTTGTTTACATGCGTTTCATGTGATCAATCACAGTGTCTTCCTCAAGTTTGCAACTTTTCCAACTTCGATGGAGTAAGAAACTTCTTCTTAGTCAACAATTTACTGCACTATAATGAACTTTTGGACTGTTCAATTTATTGGGTCAAGTGACTCCACATGGTTCCTTTCTCCATGGCCTGAAATTGACCACGCTTAGTAGAGCATAATACACTGCTTACTCAGAACGCCTTATTACAACGCAGCCTGTAAACTAGTAATTGAGAACATTAAAGCTGAGATGGATCACATAACTGCATGTAAACAAAACGACGGACATATGAACCGCACTGGGCATTTCACATCATCTGAGAGTTTTTTTTTTTTTTTAACTGCTTTACGTCTCTCAACAGCGAGGTCTTTACAGACGCGCTCTGAGAGCTGGAAGTGTGTCGATTATTTTTTACATCGTTTGCTGGTCTTTGCGCGGGTCTCTTAACTATTAAAGAATAATCGATTCCAACATGATGCTTAATTATGCATAATTATGACTGACCGTAATTTAGTAAGTACCCTTACTTCATTACGTTTCATTTATGTTCTTGTGGTGTCGACGATTTAGTAAATAATTTTTCGCTAGCAATAATGTTGAATGTCACTATAATTTTTTGTGAACACATTATATCAGACCACAATCAAACGATTTGCCTTCTCAGCTGTAGCATTTAATTTGTTGCCTTTTGCTGTAATATATATCAATCTGTCCTACTACCAATTTTTTAATATTATTTGGTAACGCAGCCAATATATGTGAGTTGCCATTACACCATTTTTAAGTATCTGACCATAAAATGGTTCGGTTGACAATGGGACAACAAAATGCTTTATTTTAATGGATATGGGCTTGCAGTAGGTGGAAACTAAAGCTACATTTGTATATTCGACTTCGTTCATGGTTTTCCAGATATCTAAAAGTCTTTAGCGACAGCATAAATTGGATTTAAATATGAATGATAATGCTTAATATTCACTTGTGACGGCCGCATTCAATTCACTTCTGGAGAAAGAAGGAATGAGTACACTTTAAAATTTACTTCCTTCGGGGTAATTAAAATCAGCGATGGTGGATTCGATTTCAGGATCAAATGGGTAGTATTATGTCGACGAATGACTGTAGCAGCTATATCATAAATGTTATTTCTAAAAGTTTTACTACGAGCCATCTTTCTTCTTTCAGACTTAACAAAAAACGATGAATGAGGTATAATTTTAACTAAGGGAATTTTTCGAAATTGAACACTTAAGGGTTAATTGTGAACAGTCAAGGGTTTACGATAGTTCAGAATCAAGCTGCTAGGAATCGCTGGCGTCGATAAAGAGTGATTGCAATACCGCTAGATAGCAACATCATGTGATATTGATCAACTACGTGTTTTTTCTAGAGTAAGGAATTTTTACAATATTTTTGTTTCTTTAGGAAAATATTTCATCATTTCTAATTGTTTTGTAAGACGTTGTAAATTTTTTGCTTCGAACCTGTTTCAGTTGACAAATAAATAATTGCTACAAATGAATTGGTTCTTTCATGCTACAACATATCGCCAATTTCACTATTCATCGTGTATCATTCGCGGAATTTTCGCACGTTGTCATGGCTTAATTTCTTTATACTAGAATCATTTAACTGCAATATATATTTTGTTCAAAATTTGGAAAGTTAAGTGAAATCTTTCACGGGTTGGAAACCTGAACCAGTAGTAAGCCACCCTGAATGCTGGAGGTGACCACATACAGTGCACTAGCCGACCCGCGGCACGCGCCCAGCATGGCCCCGTGTTGAGTTACCTGCCGGCCGGCTGCCGCTTTGTCTGTTGCTCGCTCGAGACAGCCACTCGGCTCCGGTTGCCGCCGCTAGGGCTTCCCCTCCGCTCGCTGTCCCACATTCGCCAGCATTTCGGCCACCGTGTTGCCAGCAGGTGGCACTGATCTTTGAAAGCGCTACCTCAGTTTCTGGTTTTATACCATAGTTACACATTACTACTTACTTCGCAAAAACAACAATTATGATCAACCAGAAGACCAGTGAATGTGTTCCAATTTATACGTATCTTGGTGCTCTAGTAAATAGCCAGTGGGATCCATCTGATAAAGTATAGTCACGTTTTGGCAAAGCCATGGCTTATTTCAATATAATGAACAATATTTTTAAAAATCATATCAGTGACTATAGAGATGAACCTTCTGCGCGTCTATGTGTCCTCTGTCCTACTATATGGCGTTGAAACGAGTACATTAACAGAAGCAATCAGTCAAAAGTAAGAAGATTTTGAAATGTAGGTCTATCGAAGAATGTTAATGATGTCATGAAAATACCACGCCACAAATGCTAAAGCGTCCGAAAAACAAAAAAGGATATGCAAATATTAACTACCGTGAAAACACGGAAGGTACAGTACCTTGGACACATCATGAGACACAAACAACACATTCAACCTATTCTACAGTTTAAAATATCAGGAAAGAAAATTCTGGTTAAAATATCAGAGAACCTGTACCTCCCAGACAACTACTGAGCTATTCCGTGTATCAAAGAACTGAGACAAGACAGGTGAGATAATTACTGACATCCTGATCGGATAGGGGTCAGAAGAAGAAGAATAAGTTAGGTGAACTCTCAATGTTAATAGTAATTCAATTAAACTAATTAATGTTCAATGAGGAACTAAAACTTAAATTGTAATTTAAGGAAAACACATTGTTTCATTTTCTTTCGTGTCAGGAAAGTATTGGGGCTAGGAATTCGTAGGATTTCGGCCATGGACTTTTCTTTTTTAAGGGAACATCCAGGCAGTCACCTGGAGTGATTTCAGGAAATCAGGGAAAACCGAAATCTTGATGACCGAACAAGGATTTGAACCCCCGCGTACTAATGTATGCTGCACTCGAACTACGACGAACTGATTTCGTTTTGTAGCACCTAAGTCACGCTGAACTGAAATGCTTCATCTACAGCTACTACACTAATATTATAAATGCGAAAGTAACACTGTCTCTCTGTCAGTTTGTTACGTTTTTACAACTAAACAGCTAAACCGATCTTAATTAAATTTGACAAGAAAATACTTTGCATCATTAAGAAGGACACAGGATCCTCTTTAGGGGAAAATAAAATATTTTGTCATGAAATTTTGAAAACTAACAGAACCGTGCAGACAGACGTAGAGCGTATGTAAGTCTCCGTAAAGGCTTTTTTTTCTCTCGCAATCAATTTGTGAGACACTTTTTACCATAACTTACAGCTTTCTATATCCAATTCTAGCAATATTATTTGAAATTCACGCGTACGAAGTTGCGAGTGAATCCTAATACAAAATAACACATCAGCAGGCTAACCAATACAAACTACTGGTTGTCAGTGTGGCACAAACACAATAACTTTTAAAATTTTCTCCTGAATAATGCTGTTACAGTATTGTAAACAACATCGGTGTAACGTACAGACCACATTATAAAGAAGACTAATTGATTACATTCTGTGAAAAAGGAAAAGAACTATTTGCGTATATGATCTTAAAAAGAGACAATTCTGCATATCACGCGGACAAAAGTAGTTTTATTATTTCTTGAAATTGCTGGCTAGTCGCCTGGTTACTGTCACCAACGATTCTTTAGAACAATGCAAGAAGAAAGTAAATAACCAGACTGAAAGACATTAGCGGAGGATAAAGAACTTGATCAAATATTTGACAGTGGGAACGAAGAAATCGGATTAGAAAGTAATGAGTACCCTCCAGCGCTTCTCGCAGAACGTTTACCCAGCTCCTAAATTTCCCCTTCCGTTTTTCCACACCTCTGATTAAGATTCTACAGTTTCAACTTCTGATTGATTTTTACGTTTCTGAGTTTAAATATTTGAACAAACACTTTATTCTCGAATGTATATTTTATAATTCTAATTGTTAGTTGATAGCGCTTGAGGATTTCCCACCAAGCGTGATGGGTGAACGGTTAACGTTCTGGCCTCGCATTCCGGAGGACGGCGGTTCGAATCCCCGACCGGTCATCTAGATTTGGGTTTTCCTTGGTTTCCCCAAATCACTGCAAGCGAATGCCGGGATGCTTCCTTCAAAAAGGCAATGGCCGAATTCCTTCCAGTTCCTTGTCGCCAGTCCCATCCCGCCTCGACGTCGACGAGGCGTAAAGCCATAAAAAAAAAGGAAAAAAAAACAACCACGCTTTCTAAATTTGTCATCCAGGCCAAAGTTTGCTGTTGTAAGTTTATTCAGAAAGTTGAATTTTTTTTTGAACCTAGGCTTACCTACGGTGATTAAACTTGTATTCCATGTCAGCTGTATTACTTATAATTAAATGAAAGTTATTCCTATTGCGTCAATTTCTTTATAAGAGGAACAAACTGTTCGCAAATCCGAGATGTGTACGGACGTTACAAATCAATTTCCCAGTTGGTACAAAATCCAAGTAGTTAAGTGTTCGCATTGTCAATAATTTCAAATCCTGTTCTAGAAGCCGGCTATCAGAATACTTTTAAATATTATTTCTACACTACTATCGCATCTGTCTACAATTATTAGTAAACATCAAGCTGACACCATCACTTTTTGCTAAAGTACAAATAGGCACTATGCTCCTCAAACATTACAAATAGACAACACAATTTCTTCCCAATAACTCCTAGTATTTCGCCACTTTCTTCTGAGCTTTGTTTCCAGAAATAATATGACAATCTAGAGATAGTTTTCCTTAATTATTCACCTATCAGATTAATATTTTAAATAACTGAATGATGTTAATAATTCAATAGAAGATTTTTATACAGTGGGAGAGAGAGTGAAATATGTACTAGCAAAATAAATTTCATAACGTTAAAATTATGAGTAGAAAAAAAAAACTATCCGATATACGCTGATCAGCCAAAACATTATGACCACCTACTTACTAGCATATTCGTCCACATTTCGATAGGAATACAGCAGCGTATCGGCGTAGCATGGATTCTACAAGTCCTTGGTAGGCTACCAGAGATAACTGACACCAGATTTCTACACACGGACCACGAAATTTCCTTAAATTACGGGCCAGCGGTATCTGGGCGAGGAACCTAGGAACGAGCATCCCGGAAACGGAGAGGTTGGTTGGCTGTTTACGTGCTACTGTACTGAGCATCTGTGAAAACTGTTTGAAGAACGGTGAAACCACGAGTAGGCGACAATGTGGTGGATATCCGCGCCACCATTGAACGTGGAGGTCGAAGGCTTGCCCGTTCTGTAAAGCAGGATAGGGGGTGATCTGAGGCAGATCTGACGGAAGAGGACAATCCTGCTGCTTCCAGAAGTGTTTCAGAGCACACGAATCGCGATTCTGCCACAGATCACGCCCTATCCTGCTTTACAGAGCGTGCAAGCCTCCGACCTCCACGTTCTGTGATGTGGCGTGGATGTCAGCCACATTATCGCCTACTCGTGGTTTCACCGTCCTTCAAACACTTTCCACAGATGCTCAGTACAGTAGCACGCGAACAGCCGACCAGCCTCTCCGTTTCCGGGATGCTCGTTCCCAGGTGCTGCGCCCACAAACCGATGGCCCGTAATTTAAGGGAACTTCGTGACCTGTGCGCAGAAATCTGGTGTCAGATACGTTGATACCTATGCAAGCCTACCAAGGACTTGTAGAATCTATGCTACGCCGAATCACTGCTGTAATGTGTTTGAAAGGTGGACCAATATGCTAGTAGGTAGGTGGTAATAATGTTTTGGATGATCAGTGTAGTTAAATTGCAGCAGCACCCATGTAAAACTTGATTCTGTAGAATAGTTCATACATTCTAAACATCGAAGCAGTGATAACAATTAGACGACAAACTGAATTATAAAAAATGGCAATGTGTTATTTCGAAATATTACACCGGATGAAAAAATAATAATGCTTCTATGACGCAAATGTTTCATTGGTACATTACTGTTTATCACTACTTTATACAGTTTCGAAAAGATTATTTATGTATCTATATTGTTATGGTATATCGTTTGGAATCGTTAAAGCTGTTACATTGACGCCTGAAAAGAGGTTTCAGGAAATCGTAAGTGATTTCGGGAAACTCAACAAACTAAATCTAAAATTTTAAGCAGAGTCCTGTTAGCTAAAGATCAATCATTACAGTCGTTCAAATAGCTCTCTTTGTTTCCCCACCCCCTTTTTTTATTGGATACAGAGTGGATAAACAAGATCCTAGAATGATTTTTTTTTAAAAAAAAGAAGAAGAAGAAGTTCATTCTCCATTCAGGAGAAACGGTATTTCTGTTTAAATAGGTAACACATGTTTTAATAGTAGAATGAATTTATGTTACAGGACCAGAGATGATGCTTAACTGGAAACAACATGCTGTTTATCGCGTATCGTAATAACTTTAAGGATTCCCCACAACACGTTAACGATAGAGGGAGTCCAACCAGATATTCTTCTCTCATCAGCTTGCGATGATTCGATGCAGCCTATATCTTTTCCTGTCTTGAGCTAATATTTTATCTTCACAACCTATGTCTTCATTTCTCAGGTCATACTCCATCAGTCAACTCTTTGTTCCTTGTAATATTCCTGAAGTCGTAGCGTCACTTCTATACACCTTAAAGCACCATAAACGTGGCTTTAGTAGATTGGTGTTGACACCTGGGACAATTTTCGATATTATGATTTTTCTGATATCAAGGAGGGGCCTTATTGGCTTAGCTGTTACGTTACGTCAGAAAGTAGAAAGTGATGTGTTCCAAATAATGTGCTATAAACTGATGTTTAATACTAAGCGTAAAAATAAATTTGGAAATGCTGAATGAAGCAAAAAGTTTGTGGCAGAATGTCACTAGGACGTATGCTGAATAACATTTTAAGACACGCTGATTTGGTTAATTTATGGAAGGGGCAGACCGTTAGATGAAGAAAAGTATTAGAGTACGGGAAACACTTGATTAAGAACTATGACTGTGAAGGACATATGAAGAAGAGAATTGCTCCTACCAGTTAAGAGACTGGCGACAAAAAAATATTTTTGTTTCATTCTTGCTTCTCACATTAGCCGTAATTTAACTTCATCAGTAACATAATTCACTTACTTTCCAAACATTTGCACAAGGCAGGGGATGGACGCTGCATGCAGTCTTAGTATTTGGCATTTATAATAGCCAAACTGTATGTGAGGAAGTATAATTTTTTACCGGTTTCAACTTTTCAGGAATCCTTTATCAGGCGGTGTTATAATCCATATTTTCTCCTCAGAAATACAAATTAACAGTACCCTACACAGTCAGCAGACATACGGAAACAGCCGCTTCTTTAGGGTGGAATAAACCAGACTATTTTAATAGTCCAAGGAACACCGCAAAGAAAGCTGAAACTTTCGAAATAAAAATGTTTGGCAGGAAAGACGGAAAAACTCCAAGTTAAATTGCTCTTTACATATCAGAAACTTTTCGAAAGTAATCATAGCTTCGTAGTTAGTTATAAAAGGGATCATTAAACTGTTTTCTTCATGGGTAGATGTAGCAAAACGCCCTTCCTCCGTCTATAAAAAAGTTTTGCTTAAAGGTTTAATGTAAAGTGTCCAAAGAGCATTTTTATTGATCTTGGTTGTAAGCTTACAGTTACCTCTTTTCGATGTGAAACAGAATCCACATTGTGGTAACTGAGAATGAAATCTGAAAACCTCTTAACTGTACGACCGAACTTATGTTTCAGCAACTTCAGTTTCGAACATTTACCCTCTACAATATTACTGCATATTGTGCACTGTCTTTCCGCTCCTGAAATCAGAAGATTAATAAAATCAAACATTTGATTTACAGTACATCAAATAGGTTTAGGTTCTGCTCATGATATTAATAGCACAAATCATTTAACAATTTTAATGATAGTAGTGGCATTAAAATGCTAACAAACTGTCCGAAGAATATTAATTAAAAATAGAAGTGCGAGCTCCATTTAATTATGGTAATCTTATGTCGAGTTGGAAGTTCGTGTTTCCAAGACTGTGATATACAGGCATTATAACTTAAGTGCTAGTGTGAATTATTTGCAACGTTCAAAAACCTTTGCTCTGACAGCACACCATAACATTTAACTCTCTCAGAGGTACACTAACACGTTTGTGCTTTTAATACTCGAAAAAAATGATTCAGTACAAACTCTTAATTTAGTGACTGTTTTCACCACTCATGGTTTCTTCTGACACCTATCCCATTACTCAGCTCCGTTTGTAGGTAAAGATTCATTTTCTCAAAGCGTAGGTACTAAGAAAAATTATATAAATATTGTGCATTAAATCAATGCATACCTTACCAGCAGTAGTTCAACTGTATTTGCGAAAAACCAGTTAAAAGACCCCTGGAAGCCTTAAGTTATTTCGATTTTGAAGAATTTAAGAATACTAATCCACTGTCAGTAAATTCCCATAGTGAATTTGTGTTTCGTTTTCTTACTTGTTTAACGCTTCGAACATTTAGAAATTTGTCTTTACTATTATTCTGCTAAGAAATATCGCTTTAAGAAAACCTGAGAAACTATTAGTAGTTAGTAAAAATGAGTTTCACTTGTAAAATCACTAAACCAATTATTTTACTTGAATGAGTAACTGTGAAGTATTTTCAATACAACATAGTTTCATGACCATCCCTGAGGCGGCCCGTTCACCTGTTGTCAGAGCCCCTGCAGTTTGAGAGCGTCCCAGATGCAAAGTGATCTCCTTTGCATACATCTGCATATCTGGCGGTAACGATGTAGCTATATGGTTTATTCATAGACGCTTAAAACAGGCCATTTATCCGCCACGTAAATGCCGACTTCGCTATAATACGTTACCGCACAGTGCAGCAGATTTGGAATTGCAAGTTTAGTAAAATCTGCTTCTGTCGTATTTAATTCAGCTGAATTAAATAAGATTACGTGCAGTTTTTATAAGGTTTGTAGCTGTATTTCACACGTCGTTTTAATCAGTTTTCTTGTTTCACAATTTATTAAAATTTATAGACTGTATTTAAACCATAGAGTATACAACACGTCGTAAAATCAGATATTGTATGAAGATGATATACAAATTTCTCGACTTCAACAAGACATTAAGACAGTCTCTGATCTATGCATAAAATAATATCTAACGCATCCTGCGACACCCAGATACTAACCATTTTATTAGCAGGAAGATTTACTGTATTACGAAGCCTGCATGCAGATTTCGCTAAAGCCCGTTTAGTTAACAGAGGTGACTCAAGGTAAGTCTGCTCCATCCCCTACATGCGAAGGAGAAACTCTTCATTTTCAGTTCGGAGAGATGGGAAGGGAGAGGAGGCGAGGTGAAGAGCGGGTCAGGGGAGCATGACCTTGAGTCGCCAGATCGTAGTGAACCGGGTATAGCACTCAATACAGAGTTACAGAAAAATGAGTTCGTATTACTTAAGGTTGAAAATGTTGAACGCGCGATGTTGGGTTGAGAATGTATTGAAATTTTTCCTTCTCCACATGAAATTTCACGAAAGTGTGCTGATCGCTCTACAGCAACGTATATAAGTTTTTTTTACTACAATCCATATATTTATCTGTTACTAAAACATGAAACAATAAAGCGAGTGATTTATGGTGAATACTTAAACCTCGAGCAATAGATACTACATTCAGATGTCAAGATTGTGCGTCATATTTAATGGAAATATATAACTAATTTGTTAATGAACCTAGACGCTGTGTTAAAGTTTGCACTGGTTTTATTACGCTTTGAAGAGTTTTGCACTGGGAAATTCGTGATCGTCGTGCCGGCATGCGGAGATGGCTTCGAATAAAAATAGTTTTATTGCGCTTGGAAGAAAGTTTTGTCCTGGAAAATTTGTGATCGTCGTGTTCGCATGCGAGGATGGGTTCGAGTGAAAACCTGTGGGTCTGATGGAAAATGAAGAGGCAGTTAAAAGTGTAGGTATAATCAGTCTGATTAAATTGGAATTGATTACTATTTGTGAATGCCACTGTGCTACAAGAATAATTCTTTGTCCTGTCATTACTACTGACCCAAAAATATATTGGGCATATCTGAACATTGAGATGGACTGAGGTTTCTTCAGGCAATCAGACAGTCGTCAAATCAGCGCCACAGAAGTCTCAACACGTTTGGAAAACATAGTCCAGTGCCTCCCTGCTAGAGTTGAAACATGTCCCGTTTCATAACTCCCACAATTTCACCTCTATGTTTACATCCTTACAGACACTTTTGGTGAAATGGAGTGACATTTTTCTGAATGAATATAGAAATCTGAACAACATATCGCGAAGTTCGAAAAAATGTGAGTAATTGAAGTGAATATAATGAGTAAGGTATGTTAATCTTTCACCACGGAAACTAAAATGAAACTTTGATAATTTATTTCTCGTTAGCTGCTTTTGTTAGCGATGTAATACGAAGAACAGCTATGCGTTCACAGTATTCATTTACAGTAGTTTCAGAAGGCGAGAAATGAAATAATACAAAATTTTGAACGATAAATCCAAAACAAAATTTTATGTCAAATGCATCAAGAAAACTGAAAAACTGGTTTATTCCGAATTTTTAACATAGGTTCCGACGAAGAGTATGGTGATTTTTTTGTTGTTGTTTATGGCTTTACGCCTCATCAATGTCGATGTCATTAGAGGCTGTAAAGGACCGGGATCAGGAAGTAATTCAGCCATGGACTTCTGAAGGAAGCATCCCAGAATTCACCTGGAGTGATTTGGAGGAACCATGGAAAACCCAAATCTGGATTCTCGAATACTAGGCCAGAATATTGTGATAACATAAACACGAAAGCCAAACTGATCGAATCAGGAAAGTAATTAAAGCACCTGCTGAAACTGTCTACCCTGCAAACTGGAATATGCAACATGGTTTAATGTCATGCTATAAGTAAATGCTTTACAAAATGTTTAATTGCATGACTTGGTTTCAGTAATCTCATCACGTGCCCAAGTGATCTGAGCAGTGACTCCTGAATGCTCTCCGTTACGTCAGTGACCTTCAGAGCTCCCTTTTCACTGCTGACCGCCTCTTTTCCCGTCGACCCAGAATGTGGCCACCGTACGACGTTGGCCTCGCTCGGTGGCTGCAGTTCAGTATATCAGCGTTCCCACGAGGCCGGGAGCTGACAGCAGCGAGGCCTGACACGATGGCCGACGTCCAGTGTTTTCGCAGTCGCCCGCCATGGCGTGAACGTAAATAGCCGCGGTGGCGCGGTGCGTATTTCTGGCGGTGGTCTCGTCTGGCACGGCCAGCCAGCGCGGCGTCGCCGCGGCCGCACCAGCACCGAGCACGCCAGCACGTGTACCGAGCACAAGGCAATCTGCACTGGAAGGCTAACTGGCTGGGTTAACTTAGGATGAGGAACATTCAGTTTATTAGGTACACAGGTAAAAAACTTAAGGTTCATTAGGATTATAAGGTGGGAAAGGGATTACTTGTTTAAGACTAGAAATGTAAATACTTTAGCATAACTCTTGATAATACACTCAACTGGGCAGGTGGTAGGAAAAGGTTTCAAAATGATTGACTTATTCTAGAGAGTGAAGTGAGGGAACTGGGTTATAAAACTTTGGTCAGACTGTTTCTTGAATGTGGTGGTGTAGTATGGAACCCACATTCAAGGTATCAAATACAGGAGTTGGAGGTGGTGTAAAGAATGACTCTGGAGATTATTGTAGAAAGCAATCAGTAACAGACATGATAAAGGAGCTGAAATTGGATTCGGTGAAAGACTGGAGGAGCTTGAAGAAAGTGGTGGGAGCTACGAGGCGCATATTGGTGAAAAGGCATGGAAAGATATTAGTGGAAGAATTAGGAGATTTACGTGGAAGGTTAAAGAAGACCATGGCCACAATCTGGCAATCGATCTCAGGCATAAAGGTGTGGGAAAATTTTCTTTAGTAGGTAACGGGGTAAGGGACTGTGCCAAGGGAAATGATGGATAATTTACCTTAAACGCTGAAAGAAATTAAAATTGACATTCGTAGAGGACAAAAGTAGGTGGGTGCAAGAAAATGAAAAACTTTGTGTGTGGGGAGAAATTGCGACATGGGCATGAGGTCCATCGCAATCAAATAAATTAAATTAAATGATGAATTGGTATTGCTGTCAACTAGCTGGAGGAAAGACGGTTCACAGTACGTCAAAGAAGACGTAAGTACATTTCGGTATAAATCTTAAATTCCTAACCTTCTGAGATTTCTGATGATCTCCTGGAATTTCTGATAGTTTTTCTAGATACATATACATCCATGCACCCACAGCCTTGTTTGTGAACCTCCAGTGAATCTTGACTCCGGTAGATATGCTCGATATTACTACCTCGCTTATGAATGCAGGTACTGTACGTATTTCCCACCACTGAGCCACTCTTCTACAGTTACTCTCCCAGTTTCGTCAGTTTTAAAGGGGCCGTAGTAATCACTGGCCACAACCTTCTCTATCCTCTCACATTGCTTTACAGTCCACTATTAAACTTTCTTTGAGAACGATTACCTGTACTGATTGAAGGCTCTCCGGTGAATCTCACCTGCCTGGAGTAAGTTATGCAACACGCATCACGCTTGGTTCACAGGAATTTGAAATGTAACGTCACAAAAGCTTTATAACATTAAAACATTATAATCTTCTTCGGAGATATATTAACTCCACTTATTTTTTGCATAATTTATTCCAGCTTGCGTGTTTCATAACCAATTAAAAAATAAAATCCTTTAATGCTTTTTACAGAACTCTTATCGGTTTGTCACGTAAGTCACATTTCCGCTCAACGTTTTGACTATTTTCTACGTGATACCTATCGTTTACGTGTGTTACCCTGTGTTCGTAGTCTTCACTGAACGATTATCCAGAAATTGAAAATTTGGGATGTATCCTGATTAGATTACTTCTTGCTATCCGCTTTCTTTAATAGGGGAAAAGGCTGTGAAAATTGTAGGAAAAGTTAACATGTTAAACGGAAGTTGAGTTTATAAGTTTGGTTAATTGTGAGTGCACAGTCGAACAATAATAGCTCTGCGTTTTCAAAATTTCAGATTTGGCAGCTGAGAATTTCACTTGTTAGTTTATCTCTATCATTTCTCCCTTTAATAATTACCGAATGCAGGACATATTTTGATTAACTAAATGTGAAGTTAAAGTAGTGAAAGTGTTACCATCACTTCTTGCATGAGCAGCCTTCCACTTGGGAGTATATTTAATGGCGTTAGTAAAATTCTGCCACCCTACACTCTGTCGCTGCTTGTAATGTTCACTCCTGCGTATGCACGAAAATCCCACAGTATACTACATTGCGCTATCTAGTATCTAATAAGAGTATTCGGAATCAATTTACGATACATCTAATATAAATATTCTCTCACATATGTCGAGAAACGTTGGTGTATACCGTGAGCAGCTTCTTGAAGACACTTCTTAACCAACGAATACTTATCAAACAGAGCTAGTCTTATCTAGTGAAGGTTGAAAAGTGTTAGGAATTTAAAGTAGTAATAAACAATTTCCTTTCAAATAGTTATTGACGGTTTTAGTACTTCCTTACCTACAAATTATAATTTAAAAAAAAAAACCAAAACCCATCTATTCTACATCTTGGAAAAAATGAGGAGTTTCTTTTTTTTTTAATCTTTCTAAGGAATGGCGTTTGTTTTTAGTCAACAAAAATTGCGATTAGTTTATCAAGTTGATCCCCTCTATATGAAACAGATGAAGTGGTTGCAGAACTACATTCAGCGTTAAAAGTTGCTTTTAGACTTAAAGAATTTCCTCCTTAAATTAAGAACAATAGCCGTTTTATTATTATTATTAATATTATTATTATGTGCGCATGAACACATTTGTATCACGCATTGACCTGATTGAATATGATCCTGTCTAAAACTTCCGAAGTGGGTCTCTCCTAGTCCTTTTTGATTTTTTGGAACCACCCTTCAGCTTTCCCGCTTATGTCATGATCTTGTGTGTAAGCCTTGTTGTTGAGTGTCTTTGAATGTCCATAGAATTTTAGTCTTCTTTTTCTGATATCTGTTGCAAGGTTAGATACTTTCTCTATTTCTTTACGGGATTGTAGTCTGTACCCGTCTTCTGCTTTCCTCATGATCTTTCATTATAGCTGCAGGATGTATTCCAGATCGCATTTCCTGCTTGGTATCACAGTTTCACTTCAGAACAGAGCTTCGAGTCTGATAACTGTGTTGTAGTGACGGATCTTTGTAAGTATTGACGCTTTATTATAGATGTCGCGTGATATTCCGTATGCTCTCTTGAGTTTCTGTAGTCGAATACTCTGTGCTTCCTTTTATTATAACCGATGCAACATTATTAATGAAGCTACGTATGAATTCTTCTTCATAAGACATGTCAATTCACAGTAATCGTTGGGAAAAGTACACAGATCGTTGTACGGCTTGGGTAATAGTTAGCATTATTTTCATCCACTTCAATACTGTGTTGAAACGGTTTGGATGTTAAATCGCTCAATAGTTTATAAATCAGTAAATGTCTGGAGCTATATAGTATAAACGATGCGTTGTACAGTAACTGTTAGGATTGATAATGGCAAAGATATCTCAACAGCTCCGACTGAATTGGTGAACTATTGAAATTCTTTTTGTTATATGCGTTCACTTGGCGTATAACAAAGAACCACGAATGTTATTCTGTAAGCATTTGTAATAACTTGGTTGGATTTATAGTAATTAGTTTCGGAAGAGTTGGTTCTGTGTGTTTATCTCCAACATACCAAAACAGGTAGAAATCAGCAATTAACATCAAAATATAATTCTTATAAGTGTTCTAATTTTAACAAACCATATAAAGCAGTTCATCTCATCGACAAAACTGTTGAAACTGCAGGTCATAAAAATCACGCTCTTTTCAAACGATTTCTTAGGTTTCTTTAAATGGAATACCGCAGTTTTTTTTATTTACATTTCTGAGCTTACGGCTGAGATACTGAATCCCCAGTTGGAGATACTGTACTTTTTTTATTTAGCGATAAGCGCCAAGCGTCGTAGAATACTTTCTGCACTCTTTTCTCTAGTAGTTTCGAGAAATTTCTATTTGAGTAGAATATATTCTCCTCATAGAAATGGCAGAATAGTTACTATCATCAGTTTGTCGTTCAAGCGAATACGAAATAACAGTCCACAGATACGCATAGACGGACACGTTATGATGAAATTAGAAAAAGTAATGTTTCGTTGAAAGCTGTGAACTGAAATTTTCTAAGGATATTTAATTTCTTCTGTTTCACTGCATATGAAAAATACTAATTACATTCTGTTCTTTTAGTATACAACAGCACATAAATAACAGGCAGTGCTGACGTTTATTATAGTTTGTCCGTTAACGCGAACAACGGGTTATATGAGTTGAATACCTGATAAGCCGGAACAAATGATGCCCCTTCTAATTAAGGAAATGGTTGCGGAGCGGGGGCATGCCCACGCTCCCTCCAGAGACCTATACTGCGGCCTGAGAACAGCGTCTACGTATTAGCGTGTAATCGCTTGATTCACGTTACTGCCTACGGTTGCCCAACGGACCTTGTTCACGCACACAAACTCCAAATCCAATATGTTTAGTGACAAGTAGTTTTCACAATCGCCATGTCGCAGATCGCTCTTCTCTGCTTATTCGAAAGCAGCCACTGATAAATCTTGGTTTACCTCTGCTCAGCGTTGTAAGCTACGTCAGTAAAATATCTATCGCTGTACATCTCAGTATAGTTAAATCATCCTAACATGTGAGAGAAGTAGGATATTAAAAAAATCATATTTTGAAGAGCTTAACTTTCTCGAGATGTCGACGTGAAATATCTTTTGGATACGAAACGATTGAAAATAGAAAAACCCTGTTACTTTTGTACTTTAGCATACGCCAGCTCGAGGTGAATTTTGTTTGCGGCTGTCGTGGTATTCAGTCTCAAAACGAAAATAAGTCTGTCTCTGTTTGTTACGTTTTCATCATTAAACTGCTAAACCGATCTTAATGAAATTGGACATAGGTATACAACGTATCGTTAGAAATAATATAGGATACTTTATTCTGAATGAATAAGATATTTTGTAATGAAATTGTGAAAACTAACTGAATGGTGACAGACAGACGGACAGCGTGTGTAAGTAATATCGGTCACCCAGGCATTGTCTCACTCGCAGTCAGTGTTTGTATGACCTGTCCATAAAATTCATGCTTTCAGAAGGTCGGGGATTGTTCGGTAATCCTGACTACTATTTTTCCTGGTTTATCGTAATCACGCCATGCGAATGCCGGGACGGATCTTTTAAAATGCCATGCCAAATTCCTTCCATTCCCTTCCTTTAGATTAAGTTGACTCAAAAGTGTACCTGAGGCCCTAAAACAATCATCATAGGCTTCACCTGCGAGGAAAGAAACCTGTAAAAACAACTTATTACATATTATAGATGTGGATTTGTGCTGCACCAGACTATTATTTTGTTTTTACCTAAGTGTTTTTGGCTACTGATGCGCAACCTCAATGCACCGCTACTGTGCAACTGCACACGCCTACAAATGACACAATTCGGACGCAACGTAATTTAAGGTGTGATCATAACTAGAATGGTAAAAGATGATGATGTGTTGATATCTCGCATCCAAATAATCCTGCAGACCTACCATTTCAGTTTAAAGGATTGCAGTTCCCACTAAAATTAGCCTTTGCGATGACTATCTATACAGCCCAAGGACAGACCCTGAAAGTAGTAGGAGTACACTCGGAAAGACGTGTTTCTCCCTTGGGCACTAAGCTCACGGGTTTCCATCCCCCAAACGCTATATATCTTAGCAAAGTACAGCAAGACCAAAAAACGTTGTGCGCAGATCGGTTTTGAGATGTCACCAGAATATGACATAATTTTAAACCAACAACAAAAATCTGCCGGGGGAGGTGGGCTCCCACAGTTAGTCCCTCCCACTTAGTTATTCTGCAGAGTGGTTCTCTTCATGAGACAGATCCATTGGATTCCGCGTCATATTATCCAGACTTCGTGCAGTAAAATTCTAAATCCACGAGAACGAAGTAGCAGGTAAAGACTAGTTTCATAGCTAACTTTTCCACAGTTTCCCGATCATAATTAGTTAATCAGGATACATATCTTAATATGCTACTAATCCGATACACAGCCTCATAAATCCAACTTGCTTACTTTTCCACCGTATTGAACCGTCAAACTTTTTTTATGGGAAGATTCATGTAATAATAAAATTTTACCGATCTATTCAGCATTATCATTCGTTACGCATTGCCACATCTTACAGTGATATACGCTTGTCGCCTCCACACAGAAATGAAATCGCGATCTTTATCGTAGTTACTTATTTCTCAATTTAAGTTCATGGACGGCAGAAAGTGTATTTCTGCTGAACCAGTTTTCCGATGAAGGGAGAAATCTATATTCCGACATAAATATTACATGAATATTGGAATCAACTCCACAACACAATACAGAAATACCCTTCCCTCTATAATGCAGGTGCCGAAGGTAGTGTCGCTATAAGTAGCGATTACGTGAATTCCGCTGGCGTATTTCTTGAGAAGTCTGGGCTGTTTTTTCTTCAGATCAATACCGTCGCGGCAGTTTCCACGAATTTTTCCCGCACACACTGTCGTGAATAATGTACTACTTCACAGTGAGAGCTGCTTCATCAGGGAGAGGCGGCTTCAAACAATAACGATCTCGTTCTTGTAAATGGAAGACTGACGTGCGGCGGGTAATTTATCATTGTGTTTTATGTTCCAGGTGAGTGCGCTGGCAGCCGGGACATCAAAGAGATGTTCGCGCTCAGCGGCGGCGCTGGTCTGCAGTGTGACAAGGTTGGAATTTTTTAATATACGCATTGTTGATATCGCTGATATTGGATCCGTTATTAAACAGTGACGAACGCCGGCATGTCACCAATTATTACATTAAAATCGTATATACCTGCTTTCCCTTACTATCTGACATAGCATTGAAATTTTAGGCACTCACTTGTGCTACAAAGGCAGTTTTTATTTTACGTTGTTAGAAATAGTTTGGCTGCTTCAGAGATCAAAGAGTACTTGAAAATGTATCCCTTATCAAGCTTGAAATGCTTTAAATCTAACTACAATCCAAATTGTATCAGTATTGTCACATTATCTAGTTAAGTATATCACTCTCAACAACAGAATAACATACATACGTAGTAATGTTATAATTCGCTTACTTAAGCACTTACGGTTTTGTACAAAACTGACATAACAGGCCGTTTTCGAAAGAAGAAAAACTGATTTTAAAGTGAGCATTATTTAAATACCATCCAAGTACTCAATGCCAAAACATATTTCGCAACTAACTCATCATACGATATTCATAAAGGATAGTCAACCATACGTGGTGGTTGAGCGGTAAAGCTCGTGTCTGGCTTTCTCGAGGACGCTGGTTCAAATTCCCTTTCGGCCAGCTTTCCCAAAATCACTCAAGACGATTGGCGGGTTGGTTCACTCAAAAAGCCGAATTTCTTTCCGTTCAATGTCATCGCCAATAATCCCCTCCCCATCATCCTATAATGATATCAATATGAACGAAACGTAAAACTATAAAAATAGTGACAGTGAAATGATTTCTGTAGATTCTGTTCCATTTGTAAGCGTTGCGCCTACATCATTAGTCGTAGCTTCAGTTCACCAAATATAATCGTGATCTTCACCAAAATTAAAGCAACTATTAAATGCACTGTACTACATATAGCTTTCATTACTAATACGTCTTTTATTCCAGAAATAAACGTTTAACTTTAACAAATTTCTGCCCTAAAAATATATTGTTTCTTGGAATTTCGCAGTATGCTGTGTAGGGAGTTGTTTCCTTTCGGTTCCAGGCGAATTGTTATGTACTAATTTTTTGAAAACTTCGTGATCACTTATTTTTGAAAGAAAGTGGGAATTATCTGCCCTCACTTAATGTAAAGAAAAGGTGTGATATTATTCACTGTTATGAAATTAGTTTCTGCATAAGTTAATAATTCGTTTCCTATCACGTATTAGGCTTATGACACATAACTGACAGAACATTTCTACTCTTTTAATCGTATCGGCAAACGGACAGCTTTGATATTAAAAAAAAAAAAAAAAAAAAATAAAATAAATCCATGATGAGGTGCGATGACACTTTCATATGGCTACCAAAAATACTCCAATATTTTCAAATATTGCAGTTAAATGCTTTTTTATGTAGAGATTTCACCTCTAAGTTCAGTCTTGTCTTCAATACTAATGATACTGAAATTCATTTTTGTCTTAAAAAAGTTATGAAATTAAATGAGCTTTGCGCGTAAATTTGTAGTTCTGTAACGTCCGAAAAAAATGTTTAAAGCTGAATGAAGATGATCCTTCTATGAGTATACCAAAAAAAACCGTCAGCTCCATGAAACGAAGGCAATATATCCAGATAATTATTATTTAATTATTTCAAAACTCATATTTTCTAATTAATAATTTTTTAAGTTTTTTCAGATTTTAATAGGACGAAATATTTTCATTCCAGATAAAATTAAATTACCTACTCGTAAATAATAAGAAGTACAGTTTAGTCGTTTTATTGTTCATTAGTAGTGTTCTTTGGTACAAAGTGATACAATCACTAATAATCCCTACTGCTTTATAAACGGAGATAAAATAAAATTAATTAATCAGCAATTTAAAAAAGGAACAAATAGTAATAACTGCCACAGCTATACGAAACCCACTACTAGTATCTGTTAGATCAAGTTTCATTACGTAATAATACATCTGTGCATCATAGGATGTGAAAAAAATTGATTCAAGTTCAAATCTCCTACGGATCATTCCAGATTTCGGTTTTGCATGGTTCCCCGAAATCACTCAAGGCAAAGGCCTTCGCCAACTGCCCATTATGTTTTATGAAGTGTAAGGGGAAGTATCGTGTAAAAATCTTTGGTAAAGTAAGTAAATGAAGGCGATGATGATGTGCGTCTAGCAATGCATTATTCCACTGAATTCTAAGATTCACTTTGTTTCAAGTAGATGTGACATCTTTTTGCATCGGATGTTGTTTTCAGTTCTGTGAATTTTGCATGCGATGTTATCTTCATACATAAATTCATTGCCTTCCAATACCTCGGTTCCGCTTATGTAACCATTCTACGGGGAAAATTTCCAACCCTAAATTGTATTGCCTACGTATGGTGCTGGCTGAAGCATCTCAGCTTCCGTTGAATCAACTGCTCGAGTTCGATGACAGTAATTTATGGTTTTAACTACGTGTTTTTCTGTGTAACATGTCAAATAAAAATAAAGCTTTATTTATACATTCCTCACAACAAAGCTGGCTGGCTTTTGGCTTTACGTCTCGTCGACGTAATTAGAGGCGGAAAAGAACAAGGGGCAAGGAACAGGAAGGAATTCGACCATTGCCTTTTGAAGGAACCATCCCAGCATTTGCCTGGAGTCTTCACATCAAGGAGAAAATCAGCTGTTGTTATTGTTTCGATGCCAAAAACTTTCAAAAACATTTTCAGTTTTGTAGAATGTAGGCAAGTAGGGGTTTGGTAAATAAACACCTTGAACAAATTTCCCTTTCCTTAGTGATACCTCCAAACGTTGATATATTTTTAACATAATCCAAAAGCAAGAGTCTTTTAAAATTGCAAGCGTCTTTTAATTTGTTGTTGACTCATCTCAAAATCCGCATAGTTATACTAAAGGTAATAGCGGGTTTACGGCTGTAGAACACACAGTGTTTTGTTTCAAGGTTTGATGGCTTCCTTTTCAAAAGGAAACTGGCTGTCCGTCCACCACAGGCCTCTAGCATGTTAACATGTGTGTATCGTCGACACAAGCCGAATATAGTACGGCATTTAAAGTTTTGTAAAATTATATGCCATTGTAAGTAAAAAAAATTAAGTAAATAAATTTTTATACAAACCAATGTGTGAGTTGTCGATGTTTACAAGTCAGTTAGAGGACTAATATTTTGATTTCAATTTTTTTCACTGGAAAATAAAGTCACGTGTGGCATTCAAAGTTGTCAGTTTTTCACATTTTTGTTACGAGGTTGTGTATTTTTGTTTCTTTTTATCAGCCGACTAAATCTGGTAGTAAGCGATAACCTTCGGGATCATTCTTTGTAAGGATGTCAGGTATTCACGTTAGTAAAAAAAACTCCAACACATACCGGGATGGATCCTTATAAACGGCCACAGTCGATTTACTGCACAACACTTTTCAGTAATCAGATCATGGCCCACTCTCAACTAACTCAAAAGTTTTCATTAACTTGAATAAACAAAAGAATTTGTCTACTTCTGTAAAGCGAACAAGTGACAGGAAAGTTATTATTTTAAAGACACCGGCACTATGCTATCAGCGGCATTATTTGGTTAGCGACAAAACAACCCAAAAATACTGTGCCCCGATGTATAGTTCATGTTCGCGATTTCGTGCAGTTGTGCTTTGCACTGGCGTCAGTAACATCGTAGCACTGTTCAGCAACGAGCGCCGAGGTTTACTGTGCTTCGTATGACAGTAGCGTTTTATGGACACGTCGTACTTCGCCACAGACTGAGAACCCCGTAAACACGGGAGCTGGAGGGAGAAAAATACTTTTCTGTCCGGAATATATGTAGCAATAACAGTGTTAGTGTTACCGGCGGGTAGTCTCATTTACTGGAGCCACAGAAGGGTATTGGGAACCATACAGTTCTAGAACGACGGCATAAAAAGGAATTCCAGTCAATAATCGGTTAAAACAGGGGTGAGATCAAGCCATGCTTTGCTTCGGTGTGCATTCAATATGGAAATATCGGGAACATGCTTCTTGTTGTGTTATTTTGTTTGTTAAAGTGTACCAATAATCTCAACCGGCATTAACCTAGTCGTTTAAATAAACAGGCTAAAATTCGTGATTGAAATGGCTGGTACAACAGTCGAACCTCCCTTGAATTGGAGACGACTTAACGCTTCCGACCGAAGTACCAATGTGCGTACTTCATGTATAGCGTATTCGGGGAAACCAGCATTACAAAGTGTTTATGCGTCCATTTCCGAAACCTTTAACAACATCACAAAGGACGCAGCTTGCGAAGAATTATAGGACATAAAACAAAGCTTACCTTCTACGGCAGAAAGGCAAGTGACTTATTTTAGATTTACAATACGTTTTTACTAATTCATGGCAAATGTGATAACGTCTTCAGCGTAACTGCTTCCAGCTTACAATTCAATTGAACCGCTTACAACTTCCTCCATGAAAGACAGTAGACATTAAACCACATAATTTCACGTTTTTCCAAAGTCCTTGTTGGATCAGCAGATAGTTTTCTGGCAAGCAATTCTCAACGCTCTTGAAATTTTCAGTACGAATTCAGTGCAGTGATATTATGTGTCCGTACTGATGATAATCAACAAGATTTTCGTGAGGTGATAATGTAGGTCGTGGGACTGGTCAGCATATCATACAGTAAATCTTGAAAAATAACGCCAGAACCAGCTGGAGCAGCACACAAAAAACTAACAACGAGTGTAAAACAATTTCGTAATATCTCACGGCCTCTTTTAATAAAACTTTCTTGAAACGGTAGGTGCTTCATTTGAAATGAACGAAACAATAACGATACTGCCTATACAGTCACTGTAATGTAATTTGTTCAATGGAATTTCCGAGCTAAGCATTCCAATTGATTGTTTAAGTACTGTTTATCTGTATTTTTTGAGTATTGAGAATTCACTTCAGATGTTTGCGCAAGTATTTTCAAATTAATCCATGCAGCTAATGACTCCAGTATCTGAATAATGTACCGGTTTATGTATGTATGTCTAACAATTCTGATGTATACACAGCACAGATTTGATGAGATTTAGCACTCTTTGGTTGATCAAAACAGATTTCTGAATGATCTGTAACTTGCATGCTATCGTTGTAACCATTAACGATCGTACTCAAAATTTTAAATTATCAAATCTCAATTAGTGACTTTAGACTGCTATTTAAAAATATCAGATCCAACTGAGAATTAAACTCCCTGAAATGGTAAATAGATTGTGGACCTTCTTGGGAAATTTAGAACGCGGAAAAACACAAATTTATTCAATTCACAGACATAGCAAGAACATTATGAATACCTACCAAAACCCGTCCAGGCGATAGCAGCGTCACCTGACGAGGAATGACTGCTAGTCAGTCATACGCACGGTGCATGTAGTATCAGTGAACTTGCTATCCCTGTTTACCGAGCGTGGTGGTGTAACGGATAGCGTTCTGGCCTCGCATTCGGGAGGACGGCGGTTCGAATCCCCGTCCGGGCATCCAGATTTGGGTTTTCCATGGTTTCCCCAAATCACTCCAGGTGAATGCCGGGATGCTTCCTTCAAAAAGGCCATGGCCGAATTCCTTCCCATTCCTTGCCCCCATCCTTTCCCGTCTCTAAAGACCACGTTGTTAAAAAGGGACGTTAAACTGTTACAAAAAAAAAAAAAAAAAAAATAGCTATCCCTGTTTAGAATGGGGAAGATCTGAGTTTGACCGAGGGCAGATTATGATAGCCCGGAGGCTCGGCACGAGTATTACGGAAACTGCACAACTTGTCGGGTGTTCGAGAAGTGCTGTGGTGAGTGTCCTCAAGTGACGAAACCAATGTGAAACCACGTCCAAACGTCGAGGTGTTGGATGGTCACCCTTCTTTACAGATGTCGGACGTCGCAGACTGGGCAAATTATTAAAACGGGACAAACGACGAACTATGGCGGAACTAACATCAGACTTTAATGCTGGGCGGAGTACAAGTGTGTCTGAACACACAGTGCACCGAACACTCCGAACGATGAGCCTCCGTAGTCGACGATCCATGCATGTGCCAATATTAACACCACGACATCGGCAACTACGACTGAAATGGTTACGTGACCATCGTCACTGGACGTTGGCACAATGGCAGAACATTGCATGGTCTAATGAATCCCGATACCTTCTCCATCATGCCGATGGGAGGGTACAAATCCGTAGTTTTCCAGGGGAACAGCTTCTTGATAGTTGTACTGCACAGCACGGAAACAAGTTGGCGGCGGCTCAGTTATGCTCTGGGGGACATTCACGTGGGCATCCATGGGTCCAGTGGAGCTCATGCAAGGCACCATAATGGCTAATAAATATCGTACACTGGTTACAGACCACGTATACCCCTTCATGACTATCATGTTTCCTAGTGGCAGTGGCATTTTTCAACAAGATAATGCGTCAAGTCACAAGGTCAGGAGTGTGATGGAGTGGTTTGAGGATCACAGTGGCAAATTGCAATTAATGTGCTGACCCCCCAAGTCGCCATATCTGAACTCGATCGAACACATCTGGGATGTGATTGAACTTGGCATCAGAGCTCATCGCCCCCTCCCCGGAATTTACAGGAATTAGGTAACTTGTGTTTGTAGATGTGGTGCCAACTCCATCCAGCGACCTACGAAGGGCTCGTTGCTTCCATGCTAAGACGCGTCACCGGTTGTTCTGGCTTATCCTATTATATAAAAAGCTAACGTGTGGTCTGCGTGCGTCGTCTATAGCTGCTTCTCCTATTGGCTAACGAACGGCCAATCATCAACCACCATATTACGTTCGTACCAACATCTTGCTTTTCGTTTATTTACAGCTAGACGCTGAAATTCATATAAGGAGAAGGAGATTCAATATTTGCGCTATTTTATCCGTATCAGTTAGACGCAGAAATTCATGTAAGGAGAAGGGGATTCAATATTTACGCTATTTTATCTGTATCAGTGACAAGGACTAAGTTAAACCATAACCTAAGAATTTTTTAGGCAGACGGTAAGAATCAACGAAGTTTATTAAAAACTAGGAGAAACGTACGTAATGCGAAATGCATTAGTCAAATAAATAACAGTTATCCGTTTTCGAAATTATAGTCCCCGTCATATGAAGTGAAATGCATTTATTTATTTTAAAATATTAACCAAATACTCTGATAATCTAACCAGAGTAACGTATTCATTTAACGAAAGATATAATTAAAAATGATTCTTTTCCTTACAAGCTTTTCCTGAATAAATTCCTACTACCATTATAGATGATACACTTAGTATTTGATACATGTATTAGCTATTACATGAGATTTAAGATAACCTTTTTATTAGATTAAAATCATCAACTGTATAAGCCATGTGACACTCGCAATTCAACAACGATATTATTGCCGCAAAATAGCAGTGAGCAGAGATATTAGAAATACGGAGAGCAGGGGAAAAAAATTAATGCGAGGCACTTATATGTCACAAAGTTACAAGTTCGTTTAAATTTACATATTGCTTTTTATTTATCTACGACAGCCAAATGCAAAAATTAATGTAAGGAGAAGGGTATTTATTCTATGTTTACATTATATTACCTGTATCAGTTAGATGATCAGAAACAATTAAGTTAATTCAAAACTCAGAGAAATGTACGAATCGCGAAATGTATCCACCCAGATAAATGACCGTTAACCATTTTTGATATTATAGTAAAATTAAAGTAAAATGAATTTATTTAAATAAATCATAGTAAAATACCCCGATAATCTAACCACAGTATGGTACTCTTATCACGAAAATATAATTAAAAATGGTTGATATTCGCTTTTCCATACAAGTTTTTCCAGAATAAATCCACCATAGGTGCTGCCTGTCGTTATTCATATGAGGGTAATAAAAGCTATGATTTTCGAATGTAACGTTGTGGAGGTTGTGGCTAAGTAGACCTGAATGGTAACTGACACATTTTGTTGCAGCATAATTCACTCTGAAATCAGTTTTACAAACCATTTAAACTGCTTTCATAAACACCAT
The DNA here is from genome assembly GCA_031002005.1 of Vandiemenella viatica. Lineage (NCBI taxonomy): Eukaryota > Metazoa > Arthropoda > Insecta > Orthoptera > Morabidae > Vandiemenella > Vandiemenella viatica. The sequence goes on from CM061920.1 coordinate 184,117,096, forward strand.
GTTACTGAACGTATTAATTAATGCTGGTGAAAGTAGTTCCATACCTATCGTGCTGAATTGTGCCTGGACCAGGAATAAAACTGATATTACATGGACAGCAAAAGTTTTCGAGAATCCTAATTTGTTTTTAATTGTATTTAATTTTATTGGTTCTATACTTCCGTCGTCATTAATTCAGTAGAAGTTACTGCAGTATTGCTATGTGAACAGCAAATATTTAGAACATTACAAAATCAAAGAAATTAGCACTATGTAATGACAATTCCGTATAATTAACCAACTGCAAAAAAAGGAACTGCCAGAATATGGCGTTCAAACCGTCATTTTTGACGGGCTCGAAGCTAGTCCTATTACATAAAACGCTAACGTGTGGTCTGCGTACGTCGTCTATAGCTCTTACGGCTATTGGCTACAGAACCGCCAATCAACAGCCACCATATTGTATTCCTTCCTTCATGTTGCATTTTGTTAATTTACTACAGTTAGATGCAGAAACTCGTGTAAGGAGAATGGTGTTCGGTGTTTATGTTATATTATTTGTATCAGTTAAACGCCAAAATTCATGTGAGGAGAAGGGATTCAATATTTACGACATTTTATCTGTGTCATTTATAAGCCCTAGGTTAAACCATAACCTAAGATTTTTTCGGCAGACGGTAAGAAACTGTGAAGTGTATTTAAAACTCGGAGAAACGTAATGATATATTGGTCAAATAAATAACAGTTATCAGTTTTCGAAATTATAGTCTACTTGATCTTAAGTAAAATGCATTTATTTATGCAAAATCCTAACCAGATACTCTGATAATCTAACCAGAGTAACGTATTCATATAACAAAAGATATCATTAAAAATGACTAATTCGTTTCTCCTTATAAGCTTTTCCAGAATAAATTCTTTATACCATTATATATGATACCGTTAGTTTTTGATACATGTGTTAACTATTAAATGAGATTTAATATAAACTTTTGATTTGATTTAGATTTAAACAGTCAAGGATATGACTATTTACAGTATAAACGATATGACATTCGCAATACAACAACGATATTATTGCCGCAAAATAGCAGTGAGCAGAGATATTAGAAATACGGAGAGCAGGGGAAAAAAACTAATGCGAGGTAATTACGTGTCACAAAGTTATAATTAGTACGTTCGTTTAAATTTAAATATTGCTTTTTATTTATCTACGACAACCAGATGCAAAAATTCATGTAAGGAGAAGGATATTGTATGTGTACGTATATTACCTGTATCAATAATGAGTACTAGGTTAAAACACAACCTACAGGGATTCTATCATTACCGTGGCGCCACAATCTGATGATTGATTCTTATAGAACTCGACGAAATAAATCGAAAATAAAGAATAAATGTTTTTGATATCTCGCTTGGTTCTCGAGATATCGTATCTCAAAATAGACGTAGTTACTTAGAAATAAGGCCTGAACCAGAAGAAAAGTTTCGCTATAGCCAAATTTGAGGATGAATTCGTATGTAACGCGACGAGACAAATGGAAAATAAAGAATAAAGTTTTTTTATATCTCGCTTAGTTCTCGAGATATTGTATCTCAAAAGTGAGGAGGTTAGGGTGAGATCCAGCCTGGACCAGAAATTTTTTTTCTCCACAACCACCATATCTACACGGTGGAAATGCTCTACAGATGTTTTATTTCCTTCCAATTATTGTTGCTAGGTTGAAATACGGCCTGGATCAGAATAATAAACACCAAAAGCAGAAGGAACTATAACTATGACTGATTTTTAAGATGCTATATCTCGAAAACCAAGCGAGATATTAAAAAAATTTATTCTTTATTTTCGATTTATTTAGTCGAGTTCCACAAGAATTCATCACCAGATTTTGGCGCCACGGTAATGATAGAACTGCCCAACCTACGATTTTTTTTTTTTTTTTTTTTTTTGCCGGAGATAAGAAACGATGAAGTTTAAAAATTCAGACGAAGTTTACACAAAATGTACGAATCACGAAATATATCATTCAGATAAATGACAGTTATCCGTTTTTTATATTATACTTCCCGTCATTTAAAGTAAAATAATGTAAATAAATCGGTATTACTGGAGATCGTGATTCTGCCAGGAATTGCTGTGGTAAAATGCAAGAATCCTCTAGAAATATTTTCCGTAGTACATTTAACTGTATTATGCCCGTCCAGGATGTATTACAACCTAATTTCTGCTTGAAAATAATGGTAGTCTACAGGCTGTATTACAACGGAATCACTGCTTAAAAACAATATGTCTTGCGATTGACTACAGCATTTGAGAGTAGTAGAAGTTATGATTTTCGAAAGCAATATTAATGGAGGGTTGTGGTTAAGTTTACCAGAAAGCCCACCGATTACAGCGTAATTCACTCTGAAATGAGTTTTACAAACCAATTAAACTGCTTCCATATGCGCCAAGTTACTGAAGGTATTAATAAATGAGGGTGAACGTAGTTCGTACCTATCGTGCTGAAGTGTGCCTGGACTAGGAATAAAACTGATATTACATGGATAGCAAAAGTTTCTGGATTCCTAATTTATTTTTCATTTTATTGGTTCTATACATCCGCCCTCATTAATTCTGTAGAAGTTACTACTGTATTGCTGAGTAGAACATTATCAGATCAAGGCCACTAGCATTATCTAATAACAATCCAGTATAATTAACCAACTGCAAAATAATATTAATAAAATGAACTGCCAGAATATGGCGTTCAAACCGTCATTTTTGACGGGCTAGAAGCTAGTCAGTGTATAAGTTACTAAAATTCCTTTGTGGGTTACATCCCTGTTCCATTTGTTTATAAACGCCTCCTTGTAAACCTTGGCTAGGTCACAGATTCTGCGGGATACTAGAATACCTAACATAATATTCTGTTCGTTAATCCAGTCCACTTCCTTTCGACCAACAAATGCTTTGGTCTGCTTGATAATCCAGCCCGTTGGGTCCTTATTCAACCACATACACGCACGTCTGCAACTGCTTTATCTTCTCCTTATACGTATCTAGAGTTATTACAAAAAAAATCATCATCTTTAAATCACGAAGTGCCTTCTCTCTTCCCTTAACGTTTCAATTGAGGGGATTAGCTGGTGGAACCCCTAGCAGGTATCACGGGATTTGTGGCTTTATGTGGAAACAGAATAAAAAAAAGTGGTGTAGTGGACTTTAAACAGAAAATACAAATTTTTTGGGAGTGAGGGACAAGTAAAGGACACCTGGACATCCCAGTTAAAACCAGAATAAATTTCGTGTCTCAATGACTGAATAGATCAGAATTTGAGATGTAGTAATTAGAGATAACAAATGCAAATGTTTTTCGCTTTAACCAGGTTCCCGGTACCTTATTATGTTTGAATTACACACACATAACAGTCGAATCAATAATAATTTTTTTAAAGAAGTGAATTTAATTACTTATACAATATTCATTAGCTGGTTGTGCTAGGAATTAAAGTAATTCTATGGATATCCTATTGAAAATATTTGAACAGAGTATCTTCTTTCATCTCCACTACGATAACGAATCAGTTTAAAATATGAATACGCATGTGACTACACGTTTCCATAGTAGAAACGAAAAAATTTTATTTGAAAAAACTCTGTCAGTTGAGGAATCAAATGGTATCACTTACGAAGACGCCTCCCATTTTCCTACTTTCTTGTAGACTGTAACTCCAACATCGCTAACCATGTTGACTGCGTGTGTGCTAACTATTCTATAAAACCCTGACCCGTCAACCTGCACGTTCTTTCACTTAACATCACTAATATCAACAAAATCTAACTCAAATTGTTCAAAATTCTTCATTAAATCCTTTTATATGCCTGCCTTATTCAAGACTCTCAAATTTCACAGTTCTTCTTGAAGAATGTTTCCGTTAAGTGTGGTTACTCTTCTCTGGGTATTCTACACCTGGAGATTAACTCCGGGATATTTTACTCAGATAGAGGATTTGTATCATAATTTAATTTAAGCGAGTTACGTATCCTCGTACTATGTTCTCGGGTGTTGAATGCAATGGTTTCCCATTACGTTCTGCTTCACCATACTGCTATCATTTCTGATTCAACCACCTCATGGGAGCTTTTCCAACTCCAAAAGGTTTTCTGGGTCACCTTTCGCTACTTTGTTAAGTAGCGGATGATTCCTTACAATGGGAATCGTTCATTAGCAAGAAGCTCGTTTCCGCAAACAGAATGCATCGCGTTACGGAAAGGTTTACATTTGTTTGGAAGAGAATCTTCCCCAAAGTCTGATTATAAGGAGTTTTTCTTAGATTTTGAACAAATGGACGCTAAATTAAATTAATTAGAGAAAGGTAAACCCTTTTAACAGTTCTGAACTATTTCACAACGACGAAGATAATTAACTGGTTTTTTTTTTTTCAATTAGTAACAAACGCAGGAAATTGTCGCTTGGAAAGAGGTTACTTGTTAAATTGAGTTCGCACATTTAACAGTCACAACCAGGTTTCCTGAGCCCTACTGGAGTGGCATCGTGTGCCTTGCCCTGGGAGAGCGTTCCGCTTTACGCTCGCTGTGTCTCAAATATTCACGGCATTTTGTACGACACGGCGCCTGACCTCATTCCTACAGCAAGTCTCCCTCGAGTTCATCATTCTCAACACAGCTAGGCTCTCTTGTCGTCAGAACCGCCGTCTTTCGCAAAGAATGAATGCCATTGAAATGAAAGAAAGCTCTTCCGAATATTAAAATGTTTCCGAGCTATTGTGTCGCATTTGTGTCACTAGGTACCTACACGTTATGTAAACGGTTCTTTCCACGAGGCAGAACAAAAACATAAAAATATCTTCTTCTTCACTGCCTTTTTCAAGCATTAAAGGTCGGCTGCCTTTGATGAGTATTACTCATCAGTAGCATGGGCAAATTTGGAGCTTTGGTTATACGGCAGCATGCCCTTGCTGACGCCAATCATATTATACATACCACCAGGTCACGCCACGTACTAATGGAGGAAGTGAAGTTTTGCCATCTATCTGAGAAATGTGTAACTATGTTCTGTATATGATAAGCGTATTTTTTGTTTGTGAAATTTGTAATTTATGAGGCGGAGATTGGGGACAGTCTCGGCATTCATCTTGATGGCTGCGAAAAACCGCCTGGAAACCGCAACGGAGGTGCGGTACGAGGGCTCGTGCTCGGTCTCGTTGAACGTCCTATGATCCAGCGTGCTGCGCCTCAGCGCACTGAGTCACGCTGGCGGATGAAACATAAGCTGTATACATCGTCTAGCAGTGCCTGGAACACGAAGAGATACTTATACTACGTAATACGGTGTATTAATGCGTACTTCGAAAATTGGTATACTGAATTTTGCAATTTCGAATCATAAACCACAGACACAAAAAGTAGCATTAATCTCTAGTTCATTTCTATTGGCTATTCTTTTTGAACTGTTACATAATAGACTCGTGTAAAATCATTTGAGTATAACAAAAGCAGATGAACAGACGGAGAGAATCAAGATATTAAATATCATCAAATTTTTATTACCTTCACATTTCTTTCGTATGTTTCCGAAATGTATGTTTCAACAGAGTTCGACGTTTGAACGGTAATGCTCGGGTTAACATTCGGGAGCATGCGAGTTCAAATCCACATCTGACAATCCAGATTTCAGTTTTCTCTGTCATGCTTCCTTCAAAACACATGTACAAATTCCAAAGCAAAAGACTAAAAAACAAATATTGAACAAATCTTAACTTCTGAAAAACAAAACTATCAAACAGTTATTGAATACAAATGCTTCAAAACTATATAATAAGAATGTAACTTTTTTTACTTTTTTTAGCTGTGGAGCATTCTTTGATCACTACAAAAGATTAATTTCAAAATAAAATTATTATTTATGAAACGCGTTCATCAGTCATTATAAATTTTCAATGTAGCTTTTTAATAACGATTTGATATTGAAAGGATAGCAAAATTTAATTGATTCTAGCTTCTTCAGACCTGGTAAGTAGATGAAGGGGAAACACTGCTAGTAACGAATGCAATAGCAACAGTATATAAAGCTACAAAAACATTTTATTGTTATAAAATGATGGCATTGGTTTCAATATTCATGTCACGGCAAAGATGCTACGTGGGTTTCGATTACGACACTCAGTTTGTCGGATGAATAAGTCATTCGTTATCAAGTGAACAGATATCGAAGACTCGTCTCTCAGCTACGAAAATTGTTACGCCGACTCTGAAACATGAAATTTTTAAAAACGATATTTAACTAGCAGAAATTTTTATTTCAGTTCAGATTTTGTTCACTGATGTTACGAAACCGGTAAGAAATCTCTGTATATTTATCTCCAAATACTCTAAAAACGAAATAGTAATATCTTTTTATACTTTTTCACATTTGATTCGAAAAGTTTTCATAGCACCATCAATGTCTGTAGTTACTTTTGCTTGCTATGTTAGATTTACACCTGAGGGTGTAGATTGTAGTAACATACTAATATTTTTACAGTTACTGTTTCAAAATTACTTTAGAAAAATAATTACATTACTATTTAATTATTATTCACGATTATTATTAGTTTCTTTTTTATTGCTTCAGAATTAATATCCTACTTAATAACACAACTGTGTTCACATGCTCCTTTCAATGCCGTTTAAACGATCTTCCTGTTTGCAATTTGTTTGACATGAACAGAGAATGGTACATTTATTTGTTTAAACAGAATGTACAATTTTAGCCTCTCTGCGCTTCTTTCAAGTCAAAAAATAAATTATTTTGTTATCACAGAGAAAATGTACTTCACTACCATTCAACATATTTGTTGAGCTAATTGCTACACGATGTTTAAAAACATTTTTCATCAGTTTTCAGCCAAAAACATATTTTATAATTTTAAATTATGGTATCAATATATTAAACAGATTACAAAGCTGCTATAAATGAAAAGTAAGAAGAATATTGTCTTGGGCTTAAAGGATCAACTGCATATATAGAAAATTAGGATAGTAACAAAAATCAAGCACTTCTTAAAAAGTCAAATAATACATAACACACACTTGTCCATAAAATGACCAGAATTACTACTAATCGTGTTATCCTATCGAAAGTGAAGAAGTGTAAAAAGAGGATATGTTGTGCTGTATATTACTCCTTATATTTTGTAGAACTAAGTATCTCTATGGTGAATATAGCGGAACGAACCAACACAGAGACCCTTGATAATTCTGTAGTGTAACAATAAACGCCGAGCGTCCATAAAAGTAACTGATAAACAATATTAGAGCAGTGAATCGCATATCGTTGCATAAACGTTCTGATCGGACAAAAGTAATTATGGAAAGAAATCTAAATTTGTATCTGTTTGAGATTTAAATTTACGTTATCTCTGAACACAGTACTCGCTCACCTTCGACATTGAATATACTGACGCCTGTTTCGTTTTAAATTGGAGAAAGAAAACGTAGTATTTGTCGGAGAATTTACCGAAAACATTAGGAAAACCATTTAAAAACTATAACTATGCAGCTCTCATCAAAATACATAGCACCCATTCAAAATATAATGTTTATCTTTTTAAAAAAAAAATTAAAAGAAAACAACATTATCCTTAAATCCATGAATACAATACGTTTCCTACGTTAATTTGTTTATTGTTTTTATATTATTATCGGTGATTTTATGGTTCCACTGAGCGATTTGTAGATTTAAAGCCTTAAGCTAAAAAAAATTACTATGGTTTCAAGTCGTGCTAATTACTGAGAAACAGTTAGTAGTTTAAATTTGATTACAGAATTAATCGTGTAAGAGGGTTAATTTTAATCTTGTATCGAATCAGCAGCAATTGAGAATTATAGTGGGCAAACGCAACGCTCGTACAATGCGGCTATTTCGTGCGCCTGGAAATTAGGGAGACATTTGCATGTTCAGCAGCACTACCATCATTGGTGGTTCACCGAAATTGCTGTATTACGATTCACCTCATTCCGAAGTTTGACTTTTGCTAACTAAATCTAAAAGCAAGTAGGTTTAAAAAAATATAGTGTACAAAGAGTTACGTAGACGTTGATTCCAAAGATCGATACCGATAATAGGGCAAGGTTCCTTGCACATAACATTGCTTCCAAATACTGTAACTAGCAGTCACAAAACGAGCGGTTCTCCTATGTACTTGCTCTAACACGTCAATTAATCCCTTGCGATAAGGATCCCATATTCAACAATAGTAATCCAAATGTGGGCCCACGAGAGTTTTTAAGCTACTTCCTTTGTATGAGTATTGCAATTGTTTGCTAATACGAACTCAACAAGAACAGGTTCTACTCATCGCAGTCTACATTTAGTTAGGGACCTATTCATAAATAACTACCGGTGATAATTTTACATAACACAATTTTTTCCGAAGCCCACCGAAATAAAGTTGCAAACTCTCAGAACACCCTTTGTTTACTGCTCTTTCATTACCGGAAAGGTCAGCCTGGAAATAACCAATCAAAAATCTGTCAAATGCGGTTTACTCTGGCAGCCTGGTTGTTTCATACCCAGATTGTGTATTAAACTAATTTTTTGTAAAAACTATTTTAAAAAATAATAATTAATTTTTAAATCGAGTTCAAAGAAGGAAAACAACAAAACTAAGTGATCCGCAGCCTAAGTGAAAGTCGAAGCCATTTTGCGTCATGCTATAAAATACATACCTTTCTCCCCAGTTTCCTTAAGACGTGAGGCCATGATTCTATAAAGCGATCCTAACTTCAACCAGTATTTAAGTTCGTTCACGATCATTGTCCTCATAAATCATTCGAGAGTTACACATAGTAGGTTAATTTGTATCAGTTTTGAGATCTGTCTAAAACCTAGTCAAAGCGGCACGAGGAACAAGTTACACAGCGATTTTCCATTCTTTTTCTGCTTCGACACACCAATCCCAACAGACGTACAACTACTAGAAAAATCCCTGAAAGAGTCTTTTTTGCTATTTTTCCCGCTGTTAAATGGATTATAAGAACTGGTGGTGTCAGAGGAAGCCATTCAGTGAAACATCTGAGAATAAGAGAGAACCACGTCCGGCTATTCATTTTTGCTGGGGAACATGATGTATTTTCCAGGAATTCTCTAGCATATGTAATATCACATCATCTCGGTTCCGTGAGGAAAATGTGGTAAGAGCGTAGTTTGTATGCCCACTTACTGTTTTCCTGTTTCTATAGAACCATTAAAAAGAAACATTCGCGTGAAGACTTAAGATCTCACTCGGTGATGTAATTCTATCCTGTTACTAACGGGCAATGAAGAAACTGATCATTTAGTAAAGACAGCTGCTACAGAGGTCTTGATACACCTTACATTCCTTCTCGGACCTCATGATATTAAGGAAAAAAGACATCTGGGAAACATGAAATAAAGACCTTTCGCAGAAAGGCAGTCATTATCACCCTCTTCACCCTTGCAGATCCAAAATCAGCGGCATCAAACTGTAGAAACATCAAGAAAACTTCTAACCATAATAGTGAGGTTGAAATTGACGTTTGCAGAAACACTTGCAGAGAGTTGGATTAAGAAGTTCTCCAATGTGCGGCCCTAGCAGTTGTACGGTATGCAATAGCATGACATAGGTTTAACAGTTAACTTCTGTCACATATAAGTAATTGGCAATTTTAAAGTGTATGAACTACTGAGAAAATTCCTAGATCACAAAATTGAAATATGAGACTGAGTACAACCCCTCTTTCATTCCTTACTAGCAGTTACCCGCGACTTCGTCCACTTGAAAGTAGAAATGGTATAAAAGTTTTTTTTATTAATCAGAGTATGACCCCACTATTTTTTCGACAAGCTAGCTACTGGGAAGGTGTCATTTACTTAAAAAACAATAAAAACAAAAAAACTGCCGCGCCGCCAGGCGGCTTCAGGTTCAATAAAGCGATTTATATCCCTGACAGTGCGAAAGCTCTGACAGCCTTCAACAATTTTGATTGTGTTGGCCGGTGGATGCTTTCCTAATGTGCTGATGGCTGATTCGGTTTATGGGTTCGGGTGAGCTGAATCTCCGCCTGTTATTTTCCTGTCCAATATTAAGGCTATTTAATGATGTCGATATACACTGTATTCTAAATGCTAAGTGCACTTGTAAACTGTACACTCAGAACCGTTACAACACTTATTGTTACTCTCCTTGTCATTTGTTTATTACATACCCTAAGTAAAAATTATTTACTCTATACAAACACGGCTTTTGAGTTAATATTCAACAGAGGGGAATTTTCCATTGCTTGGTTCGGGAGGCGATGTTACATTTGCCTTATTTTCCCGATTTTACATCCTCCGACAAATATATTCTGACCATAACAAGATATCTGACGTAAAAAATGCTCTTTATATAATTCCAGAGAAAACGGTGGCAGACAGCCGTAAACAAAACAAGTAGAATACATATTGCCGCTTAGGTTTCTGTTTCCCTGCAATACAAACCTTTGTCATAAGGAATACTAATTTATCTCTCAACCAAATACATATCAGCTGGTGAAAAAAATTGTAAGTTATACTCGGTGCGGAATAATCCAATGACCAGTGTCAAAGGAATAAAAATTGAGGGTGCATTCAGCAAATAGTCAATTTATCGCAGAATAAAAAATAACTGAGCCTCACAAAGCATCCAGCACTGAATAATGAAACACATGACTCACGGAACCCTCCCTTAATATAAATCGTTATAATGACTTTTAAACAATGAAGAAAAAAAATCACTCGTAGTTACCAAGCTAGCAGTTAAAGGTTGCGTGATTACAACTGCCTTATTTACTGCTGGGTACCTGTTTACAAAAGTATTCAAGATCAGAAATATTCATATTTATGTTTGAACACATGGATTAGTAAGTGGGAGAAAATGTAATGGCCACTAAACAATAACTTACACTTTCTAATACCCTTATACTTTGAGTGGAACCTGACTGCCGTAACAGACTTACGCAAGAAAGGGCATGTTGCTACTATCGCGAATGTGATCCAGCCCGGTGAACAGGATTAGCGGAAGCAGACGGGAGGATCTGGGCGGCCACTTTGCTAAATGGCAGCCCGGCCACGCGGCGGCCCATTAACAAATGCAATTGCGTGTGAAATCGCGCCACAGACAGAGCGAGAGCGGAGGCTCGGCGACGCGTGACTGCCTGCCGCGAGATGAAAATAACGCGCGACGGCGAAGGCGCCCACGCGACCCCGAATGGGCGGAGAGACGATTAAAAGTTCGTTAGCAGGATCACCCGCAACTGGAGGGCCAATTACGTGCTATATCGCGTTCACTGGAAGGCCGTCTCGCTGTACTGCATTAAAAATGGCCTCGTCTGTGACAGATTTCGAATTTCTGAAACTAGAAATTGCATTTATTAGGACGATACTCGAGAGGATAGCGAGAAAAGAAGGGGAATTAAAACGTTATGTCCTATAATCTATAAAGCAAGTAAGATACTGTCTAGACCACGAAAAGATCTATTGTTTAAGACATCTAAGATACTGCTCCACCGTACTTATAATGGCAAGTAAGGTAAAAATTAATTACAGAAAATATTCAGTATTAAATGAAAGGCATATAGAAAATGTTAGTAATATTCTTAAAATGCTAGTTATTTATACATTGAAAAGAAGTAGTAAGAGATGTATTAATATTTATATTTAGACTGCAAAATATAATGTGTTATCGAGGTATACAAATAAACTGTATTATACATAATTATGGAGTTAGACAGATGAACCATTCTCATATTACGCATAAGCAGAGTACTAGGGCTCAAAAGAATGTGTTCCATGTAGGTTAGTTATGTACAACAACTTGCCACTAGAAATTAAAGAATCTGTATCTGCTGAAAGACTTAGGGAAAGACTGGGTTTTAGGCTGGACGGAAATGAATGAAATCTGATTCTGTAAAAAATTATGATGCTGACGTTATTTTCTCTGCTAAAAATATAGCGTATTTATAAACTTACTAAATGTATTAGCCAGATGCTATTTTTAAATAAATAATAGTAATATAAGTTGAATAATTTACTAAAACCGTGCATCAATTGTGCCATTGGTTTATCCAGTAACGTTACTCGTAATCTATATATATAAAAATGAATGTATGTATGTATCTTTATTTGTTTGTTTGTTCTTCATACAAATCCACAGTTTTTATCCTATCTCAATGAAACTTTGTACACTTATCCTTTGAAACAAGGAGAAAAATACTGTCTACATTTGGTTGAAAAAATATGTGTATAAATAATACATGTTGACTTATAATTTCGAAAAATTATTGAATGGCGATAGACACGCGTTGGATGTGTAGGTCTCTGTACTGTTTTTTCGTGTAGCGGTCAGGTAGCTCACTTGCTTACTGATGTTTGGGTCGTGGTCTCCGGTTCAAATCTACATGGAGGCTAAGATTATTAAAAATTGTTTTTGATCGTAAGGGTCACGCCTAGGCCGTCGGTTATTCGGATTGAATGTTAAACTGTAGATATCACAAAGTTAGGGGTGCAATGAGGGGCAAATCGTAGGTAGTCTTGCAATGCTGTAGGTGTACACTTTTTTACTTTATATTGATCCATCAGGGGTGATTCGCAGTCAGTGTGTGTGTGATCTGCAGTAATACTATAAACGCAGAAGTAAGTCTCTGTCATTTGTTACATTTTTACGACTAAATGCCTATACCGATATTGACGGAATTTGACAGGAAAATCTGTAGGGAGGACACAGGACATTTTTTTTTTCGGTATGATTAACAGTTGTAGTCACGAAATTTTGAGAGCTTATTGAATGGTGACAGAGAGAGAGACGGATGTGTGTGTTAGTCTGTAATGATACGTCGCTTGCTCAAGCTATGCTTCTCACGCATTATGTTAGTGTAGAATTTGTTAATAAATTTCGCTTAGGGTATAAACGTATTATTTAGTATAGATGTCGATTTTCTCTGTCCTATTACTTTGTGGCTGTTTAAATGTTTCTGGCACCAGTTTATTTTGCCTTCTTTTTTGACATGCCTTGCGGGCGTTAACTGGCCTGTAGCTCTAGCAGAGCACGAACAGCTGAAGTTATTATTATTATTTTTTTTAATATGTTGGAAATTGATTCTCTTCAAGAGACAGGTTCGATGGCAGAATGATATAGTGATTGCTTTCCGGTCATATTATGCCGACTCGGTGTTGTTTGGGACCAATCCTTCGTTACCAACAACTTTCTATATTCAATTCTGGCAAGAAATTCTTAATCCACGCGTACTAAGTCGCGGGTATCAGCTATTAATACTATAAAATTCGTTAATAGGCAGTTGTTGAACACAATGTTTAACGATCGTTTTCATAAATTATTTGTGGGTTTTGGTTGTAAATCATCACGACCAAAGAAGTCTAAACTATGAAAACTACCTATTTCCACGGCAACTAGAGTACCTACGATATGCCGATCAGCCACAAATTCCGCTATCATGTTATTTGAGACTTTGATAAAAATCTTTAGTTTTGTATCTAGCTAAATACATTGTAAGTATATTGAAACGAACTCAGAATCAGCTCTCTTAGCAGAACCGGCTTTAAGACACCCCGCCACCGTTGCTAATTTCATATTTATAAATCCAGATATTCAAATCTGAAAATTATTGTTTACAAGCTTGAAGCAGATAGCACCAAAAATATAATGAAATACTAGGAAATCATGAGAATGTGACGCGCTTTTTCGAAAATTAGACAGCATAAAAAATGCCTTTAACTATTAGGAATTCGTGAGAACATGAGATGTGTTTTTGAAACGCAGATAGCATACAAAATACTGTAAATATGCATAATTCATGACAGTATGACTTATGTTTTTGAAAAATAAATAGAAATCATTTTCAACTTCTATACCGTAAAATAACACAAGTTATTCTAAATTTATGGCACTGACTTTTTCCTTGTTATCATAAGCGTCGTGTTGTTCAGTGATATCGCCAGAACTATTTATCCGCAGATTTAGGACCGCCTACTGATCCTCCATTTAGGCGCAGTCGCTTTGCAGCACAATGGGTAGGTATGGAATCTCCGTAATTAATTCGCTTTGAAAGCCGCTTGAATGCTTGGAGGGAAACTAATTATCTAGCTGCCCAGCTTTGTCGCCGCCAAAATCCTGTGTGTGGCATTCCGATGAATTACGATGTGGGCCTAATTAATTCACCGCACAAGTTTCTCGCTGAGGTGCTGTAAGGTGTGCACAGCTGCAAACTTGGATCATCTCTCATTTCATTTTCACCCTCTCTGAAATAAAGCCCGCAAGTTTCTGCTAAGAAGATTTAACGGGAGTGTAAGGTAGCAGCTGTATGAATTCACACAATGAAATTTTCTTTTTGAACGTAGTTTGAAGATTCTCTTCTATCTCGCCAAAAACGAACAGATGTGGATTATTAATCTTGGTCGGCCACATCTCCCTAACTCCAAAGGTGTATTTTTACAAGTTACGAGGAATTCATGATCCGAAACACACCGCATTCTACTGAGAAGCGGTGCTTTCCTTTAATTCTGTAGAGGAAATTCTATGCCATCGGGTAATTATATTATTCATCCCATTAGTATTTTCTGTATGTTTTTGTAAAGATCATAAATTTCTTCCACTTTTCGGTATATTATTGTTACTTCAAGGAAATGAGCGGAAAGCTGAAAATCTGTTGCATATCTCAAATACAGGTGATGCATTCAGTGTTAGTTGCAACATAGTAATTTACTGTTTCCATTAATTTATATTAAAATAGACTAGTTTGGAGACGGCACATGATGTAGAGAAGTAGCAGCTCGTATGATTTCATTAATGCTCATTGTCAATATTTCTCAAACCAAACACCAAAGTGTACACATACGAACCAATACATAGTGTTTTACGCGTACAATATCGTTTATCCCCTACGTCCAGAACTATATATGCGTAACTGTCAAAGGGCATTAACAATTCCTGTTTCTGCTGTTCTTAGTATGCCATTTCGAACAGACCGGACACGTGATGTAAAGTGAAATTAACTAATCATACAGTGCGTAAATTCATTGCTACAAGAAATTCTACTTTTGGCAGACGACTGTAACCACGTCCGCACGTCTTACCGTCCCCACACCACACCTAACTGAAGTGAACGCCCCGAACTGAACTTATCAATCTTGAATGGCTTCGCTAACGACACATATAAATACAATACAATTTAATCTCTCCCCTCAGTCTAACGATTCTAGACTTGTAGAATTGCACTAACTGAAACTATATGTAGAATACGTAGCCTCCATAATCAATACCGCATTAGAATGGCACCTATAAACTACCAACCAGTAGCCTCGTTCCTATACCCCGCCATCAACACACCTTAAAGAAATTGATTTCTTCTGCGACAAATTACCCTTGAACTAAAGAATTATTATTATAAAATCAATCAATCTAATATAAAAATAAAATTATGTACTGAAAATAATGTAAGCTATCATTGCTAAGCGTGATCCTATTTTTAAAAATATTTTCGAGTATACAGGCTAAAGTAATCCAAACGATTTTCCTACAATTGCACTGCGTTGAATATAACAAGTATCTCTAGAAATGCTTAATTAGTAACAACTTTGAATATTCACCTGTATTCTCACACTTCAGAAGCCTGTCTCCCCTTAACTGTATCGTATCGAAGTCCATTCTTCCAGTTTCTTTTAGTTTCATGAATCCACATAAACGAAAAAGAAGTACGACTGTACTACGCTATTTACTGAGTGTATTATTAAACGTACGGATGAAATACTGAGCTGAACTAACAGCAATAAGTGTCGGCTCGTCAAGGAAAAAAAAAAAGGAAAAAAAACGGGAACAATTATTATTTGAAGGTTGTCTTCTAGAGTTTTCAAGAATCAGATACAACAGCCGATCTACTATCGTACTGATACATGACACTATGTAACGCGCAAATTATTATCAATCCAGGAGGGACAAATACAACGAATTATTGTAATTTTTGCTATGTAAATGTGTACACAACGTAAATATTATTCGAACAACAGATGATATTCTCGTCGTCGTCACGGAACAGTTTAAAAAAAAAAATTAAAAGGAATGTAAATAAGAGAAACATTTATTAGACAATATCATGATAATATCCATATAGATTAAAAGTGGCTTGGACGGCACAACAACTGGAAGAATTGGGTACCAGTTTGAGTATACCTGCAATTGGTAATTTCTTCACTACTGTAGCCGTAAGTACGTTCCTCAATCCATACATGATACTGGAAGTAACCTGTCAGCATCACTTTAAATGTTACCGAGTCGCGTAGAATTATGGCGACTGATCTGTCATCTCGAAGAAAAATTACAAACGAAACATACAACAAAATAAAAAATAAGAAACAGATTTTGGAATTTTTCTAAAAATAAAATAAAAAGACCAGCTAATTTTCTCCAATTTTTTAATTAGAAAATTTGTTTTTGGGAGACACACGGTAGAATTAATACGCTAAAACAAAAAGTTACGAAAATTTTATACCATTCTATTCATTGACGAATGTCCCATTATCAGTAAAGAAATAAAAATACGATGTAAAACATATACATTGACAGTCTGGAGGAGTCAAGAAAGATAAACTTTGAGTAGATTTGTACTTTTTCGGAGTTTGTGATGGGGTGAGCCTGGAAGTTGTCTGACAGCTTCGTGAAGATCTTCGAGTGGCCGTGTGTTAAACATCTGTAGTGGATGCAATGTTAGCGAAGGAGCTAAGTACCGTCATCTGCCAATGAAACTTGCGGATTGTGATCTGTATGATAAGTATACATTTTGCTGAAATTTTAGCTCAGCATGTATAGTAAAGAAGTAGTGCAACCTATGACAGAGTTTCTAATAACATACTGCAGTTATTACTTTAATATGTGGGTCTATTATTTAAATACCTCCAATTGAGATAAATTCAGGAATGGTCGATTCATTTAACTGACGAGCTTAAGAAACACTGTAGACAGTCTCATCAGTTTACATAATTATACCCGAACGAAAACTGTGAACTAAGCGATATTTTAAAACTATTGAGATGGATAAATTAAGACTCTTATTTCCAACATTATTTGTCAGTTGTATGTAATACTAACCTATCACCGCTCACTGATCAGTAACGGACTGATATTTCTAAATAGTTTGTAGAAGTAAGTCAGGCTCTAAAGTAATATTGCCACTTAAATAATTGTCTCAACAGCAAAATTTTCATCACTCATGATAAGTTTCATTTTCAGTTTAATACTACGTTGGCGTTTACTGAAAAGAAGTGTGTTGGTGGACTAAAAATTTTATTGGTATAATATTATTATTAAGACTATTTACCCTTATTCTGGAGTTATAGTTATATTTTCATTTAGTGTCTCACATACAAAAAACCTTTAGGCTTCAAAAACTTTACTAATATATTTATTTTGAAGTGTTTTCTGAGATTTTCAATTTTTCGAAGTCAAACAAATTATAATTTTTGGGATTTAACACTTGGTTCAGACGTAGTTTAAAACAGCAAAGTTACTTCATATCAGCAGGCAGAAAGAATCGAAGTAAACTGTCTTCTCCTTATTAGAGCCAAGTGTTATATATTATCGGCGAGTATTTACGTTCCAATACACACGTGCCTTTGAGAATATTAGAGAATAGATTTCGGATACAGTTAAATGCAGCACAATCCTGTCTGGCAGTCGGGAGGACGCGTGTTTGAATCCCAGTCCGGTCTTGGTTTCCTATTGTTTCACGCTATGCCGCAATGATTTGTTCAAAACGCCATGGCCAAGTTTCTTTCCATTTCTTTGCTCAAATACTCCCTCGCTTGCTCAAGTAGATCTCTCATTTCCCCACAACAGCTGATTAACTTTTCTGTTTGGCTTTCTATTGCTTATTTTAAGGGGTGAATAGATGTGGCAATCTGTAGATATGTGATCTTGGTTCTGTTGTGTGCTTTTAGTATGAACTGGTGGAATTAATTCTGCAGTCACTGCATGTATGTTCCTGTTTGACGCTACGCCTCTGGCATCACAGTAATAATCGACAGGGCTAGTAAGACGAGTTTTTTCTTTTGTAAAATCAGTACTTTTAATAATGGGGCAGGTGTTTTTCCCCGTATTGCAAAATAAGCTGCAGAAAATTATACACGAATAAAATCCTCAAGGATATATACGTGATTTATCAGTTGAGTTCTTTATTCGTTAATCAAAATTATTGTGAAATACATAGCGGCACATTTCTCAAGGTTTATTTTAGTTCGTTTGCTCGAAGCAGTGACTTCATCCACTGCCCTCTGTTCACATCAGCCTGTTGCTAGTGGTGTAAAGGGCAGTGTCGTCGTTGTATTACATTAAATGCCATTTATCATCGGTCTGCACGTCGTTAACATAGATGCTGAAGAGTACTGGTTTAGTTCATTCAGTTATTAAGACCCGTATGAAATTACAAATTTCCAGAAAGGAGAGTTACTTTACTCACCATCATCGGTTCAATGAATTATTGGTCTGTGTACTAGGTCCTGAAAATCTCTGTAAAAGTAATTGTGGCTGATACATAATTGCAAGTCAGATATAATTTTTCAATTAATATGTCGGTTGCCTTCAGCTTTGTTCACCGTAAGTGCTCCAAACTGCCTAGCAGCCACGACAGTGTTTACACGAAACGGTTTGAAAGCGTCGAATGCGACAAATACTAGCAAAACAAGATTTTCACCAATATTTCCGCCTCCTAAAGCAGCTGTTGTGGCTAAATCTTCAACTGAACTGATAGTAGTTTTTTTTTAAATATTTTTCGGAAAGAAAATATCCACGCTATTAATCTTGACATTTGTGGAGACCGAAAGAATCATCTACGTCTGGCTGTGTATAGGAAACTTAAAGCTTCACCGTTATAATCTGTGACAACAATCTGAAAGATTTTTGAAAAAATCGTAGTTTGCCAATTGGTAATCAACCATCCTTCCTTCACAATTTCTGGTTTCATTACACGTCATCAGTAATAAACATAATTTCTACCCCATTTTTAAAAAGGTTATAACGGTCCTGCCCCAGTGTTGCGTATTTTTTTTATATATCACCCTCAGTAATACCGATGACTTATTTGATTTACCCTCCGGTTAGAATAGGTGGCCAGTAACTCGGGCTGCGCAGGGAGCTCCGAACACGACTGATGCATCCAGACGGGCGGGCGCTGCCTCTTCGAGGACCGTACTCATCCCGCATTGCCGAAAGGCCGACCCAGTTGGCGGCCGCAATCGATAGCTGAGCGCGGCTCAGGCGCCCTCGTTCGCATAACCTACGGCAATCGGCCACCGGGGCACTGACACCGCCACAGTACTCCATGTAGTAGAGGGGACAATCACTGTTAACTAACTACACTCCCTAGTATCACGAGAGGGAAAAAAATATCTACACGTATCGGTGAACCATCTTATTTCCCTAATATTTGCTGTTTTAACCTTATTATCCAAACTGCTTGGAGGTCAAAAAATTTGTGAGATTTCGCACTATTCAATAAATTCAAGAGAAAATTAAATTTTCTAGTAACCAACTATTGAATTCGACATGCTTACCTGTTAGCTGTATCAATCAGTTACAAACGTTCATTGCTCATGCTAACCTGTTTGCTGTATCAACCAGTTACGAAACGTCCATTGCTCATGCTAATCTGTTTGCTGTATCAACCAGTTACGAAACGTCCATTGGTCATGCTAATCTGTTTGCTGTATCGACCAGTTATCAAATGTCCATCATTCACGTCCAACTGTATCAACTGGTTATCAATCGTGCTAACCTTATAGATGTGTAAAAAGCCATTCCTCGGCTAAACCGTTTGCTGCATCAGTCATTTATCAAATGTTCGTGCTAATCTGATAAGTGTGTCAACCAGTTGCCGAACATGCATTTCTCATGCCAAACTATTAGCTATTTTAACCAATTACCAAACGTCTATTCCTCGCGCTTAATTGTTAGATCTGTCAACCAGTTACGAATTCCTCATTCTAATCTGTAAGTTGTATCAATCAATTACCAAACGCCTGTGTGATGCATCAACCACTTACCAGACGTCCATTCCTAACTTGTTAGCCGTTTCAATCATATGCCAAACGTCCATTCCTCATGCTTGTCTGTTTGATGTATCAACCAGTTACCAGATGTCCATTCTTCATGCTAACCTACTAGCCGTGTCAGTCAGATACCAAACGTCTATTCTTCATGCTAGCCTGTCTGATGTATCAAACAGTTGCCAGATCATCCATTCCTCATGATAACCTACTAGCAGTATCAATCGCATACCGAACGTCTATTCCTCATACTAGCTTGTTTGCTGTGCCAACCAGTTACCAAACTTCCAACCATGTTTGATCTTTTTCAATTTTTTCGATCACACCAATAAGAGAAGCATCCATATCGTGGTATAATTTTAGAAGTACAGTAACACGTCATAAATACAGCAGTTCAGTTAATCTTACTGTATTTATCCAAGCTTTATTCTATGAAACACGAAACTGCCTCTTGCCTTTAATATTTAGCTGATGATTTTCCTCCACATAATTCTGTAGGTTATCAAAGACAATATTTTTACTATAATCCTAATCACCTACAGGTAATAAATAATAATAATTTAGTGTGGTCGTAATGAACTGGTGACAGGGATTCTATTGGCTGCGCATTCCGCCCCTGTCGTAATCGCCTTAACCTAGCCCAGCAATCCTGCCGGGTACAGGGGACCTGCAGTTTAACGTGGAATTCGAACCACGGAAACATTCTGGCGTGCTTAACATTACATAGTAAGTTGTGCCAGAGCTGAAGGTAGGGTTAAGTGCCTGTGAAAATCTCCGCCGAGACAGGGATTCGAAGTGGGAACTTTTCGATCACCAGACTTCATAACCACTGAACCACCTGATCGCTCATACCTGTAGGTAATGACATGAATTTATCGAAGTAACAACGGAAACATGAATTTAATTTCAATGATAGGAAAGGTATAATTATTTAAGACTTATAACATCTTATTACATGTTGGTACCGACCGTATTAGTAAAGTATTGTTTTGGTTTACAGATTTCAGCATCTTTAGTCGTTTTGTGCAAAGTATTCGTAATGTGTGACTTCTTGTTTGTGTGTATTGAGGCGATTTCTCAACAGAGCTTGGTATGTGAGTAGTTACGCTGGCATTTGGCATTCTGAAGGACGCACGTTCAAATCCCGTCCGACCATCCAGATTTCGTTTTTCCATGGTTTCCCGAAATCACTCCAGGTAAATTAGGGAAATATTGCTGCTAAAGACCGTAGAAAAATTCCTTCCCGTTCCTTCTCCGTAATCATGTCCCAGATGTAAGCACCCAAACGTTGTTGGTCGTCCTGGCCTAAAACCATAAGCAACAAGATAAAATGATCAAAAAAATAAATATTTTTCTTATGGCTTACGCCTCGTCGACGTCGGGATCATTAGAGGCCGGAAAGGGCCTGGGGTAAGGAATGGGAAGGAATTTGGTTATGGCCTTTTGTAGGAACCATCTCTGTATTCGCTTGGAATGATTTACGGAAGCCACGGAAAACCTAAACCTAGATGGTCGGACGGGGATTCGAAGCGAAGCAGCGTAATTAAGAACGAACTGACGTCATGGAGAGAAGTAAAATTCGTCATCTGTATGTATACCAGCTCACCTGCGTGTAAAACAAATATGTTAGAAGAGTACTGAAACTTACATCATAACCGGATCTACACTGATGTGTAATACTTAAGGACGAGATAGATATATTAGTATAACGTATTAACTGCTCGGTGGAAATGAATGAAAGTGTGAAAGCATATTGCAAGAGGTTTCCCACACGTACACAGAATGCTGGACGTTATATGGTGTGAGGACAGCGCGATTATAGTGCCAAATGTATCTGGCCCCACAACAAAAGGCATTTGAAGGAACGGGACAAGACACTGTGTGTCAATCAGGGAGCTGTTACGGTATACTCCATTAATGTTCTTCATTAGGACATGTCCCAGAGACAATATTTTGATGACTTGGGGAACGATGATTCGGAAACTGAAAGAAAGACGAAGTGTCACAAGAAGAGCCTAAGAGTTTGATATTGCTCACAGCAATGTTCCAAGTTCATGGGGTGCATTCTGAACCAAAGGCGCTCTTGCACGAAAAAGTGTAGGTCAACTACAGCTGTAGATGGCCGCTACATTGTGCAGCAGGCAAGAAGGGACCCGTGTCAAACAGCGGGTGCAATTATAACCACAATTAACAGAACTGGAAGGTACGCAATCTTCCGCTTCACAGTGGCACGTCGATTACATGGCATTGGTCTTTTTTCCCGATGACCATTACATTGTGTTCGTTGACACCCGCACACTGACGACGCCGTTTGCGATGGTACCAACACCATCAGGACTGGTGACTCGTTTTCTCTTCTCTGGTGAGAGCAGATTCAGTCTAAATAGTGATTCTGGACGTATCCACATCTGACAAGAGGTGAGAACACGCTATACACACAGGAAAATTGAAGAAAATTATCGTTTTTGTGGTCCAAGTGTTATGATTTGGGAGTATTATGTTGGATGGACATACCGACCTACAAATCCTTGAACGCGGTACACTAACCAGTCAACGTTATTGCGACACTGTACTCCTTCCCCATGTGTATCTTTTCAGGAGTGACTTTGGCCGTGACTTTATTTATATGGATGAAAATCTGCGGCCTCATGGAACAGCGCAGGTGGAGGAAGGCTACTAACGTTTGAATATTCGGCAAATGTACTGTCCTGTTCGTTCCTTCGATTTAAATTCTATCAAGCACGAGGTGGAGAGGCTTATTGCAGCACGTCCACATGCACCAATGACCATCCCCCAATTGTCAGCCACGTTGGTGCAGGAATGGAACGCCCTACCACAAGAACTTCTTACCAACCTTGTGGACAGCATGTGAGCATTATCTTGGTTCTCCGGGTATTATCTTGATTCTCTAGGTATTATCTTGTTTCTATGTGTGTAGCCGCGTCGATATATTTAAACCTAACGTTTCTGCCATCGTGCTGTGGCCTTCTTCAGAGGACTGCTTGTGTCAGATGCCGCTACAACTTATATAGTAGCAGGAGGCTAGCGCGCGCGGGCGAAATTCGTCCGCGGTGACGTCACTGTGCCCAGTGTAGCATGTGAGCACCTTGCAGAGCATGCATCGCTGTCCGTGGTGATGACATAACCTTTTAAGGACCATGTCCCTACATTTTATAACGTCCAGGAGACCATTATAAGTCGTCTCTTTACTTCAATGTAACATATTGTCTCTGCACAAAAGTGTCATTTCTGTTCGTCTCATCGCATATTTCTTTCAATTGCCTACTTTACCGCACTGTGGATGTTCTTTCTATGGGGATCAAGTTTCATCAAACTTTATTACTTGGCAGTGACACAACATGCAAATGTTACTTTCGTCCTTAACTTTGCACATCTGTGTACATTATGACAACTCTTATAATAATTAAGAATGATCTGGCTTCATTAAGAGAAGTAAAAATAATCCTCTGTATGAATAGCGGTTCATCTACTGGTAAAACGAAAATTTTAGTTGAATATTGAGAATTTCAAGATACATCCAAGTCGGATAAAACCGTAATTAGTTTGGCCGGTATTGATGAAGCGGGCGTATTTCAGAGCCCTTTTGCCGTCTGACATGATCCTACTGTAACGGTGGTTAGGAAAATAGGTGTCCGTGTAATTTCTTGACAACTAATCGTAGAACAACTCTCGGCTGTTACTGAGATCCTCTTTTATCTGATAATGCATTAAGATTATGCCACTGAATTCAAGTACCCGCGTGACAGACAGGACAGCGCGTGACTAACGTGGAGATCGTTTTACTGACATGTGCCATTCATTGGTCTGATCTTTGTCTCAAATTTGAATTAGGAAGTATAAATTTACTCGACTGTTGTTAAATATTTTAAAAATAGTTACAAGTTAATGACTACCATAATCAACTTCTGTTATGATAGCAAAAATCCAGAAATATGGTTAGTCCATAGGTTTCATCAAACTGTCATGTTCCAATGACAATTTGCTTTATGACCACGCCTTTGCTTAAACAATCCTCAACTGTGTTTCCTTCGAAGATTACAATTTTTGATTACCTATTGCTCGTATCATGTTCTGCGGAGAATCTGCAGACTCAAATCAGTTAGCACTACGATAAACAGTACTTCTTTCTCCAACTATAAAACATGTATACAATTTCTGAAGCTTACTTGCACACAAAGAAAATTTGCAAGCTTTTTCAATCAGATATTTTGTTTTTAAGAGTCGCACAGTATAGCATAGCATAGTTATCGGAACTATATGTCTTATTCTACCTTCCTGCCATGCCAGTTTGTATTTTACCACGAAGCATATATGGATGTAAACATTTAATGCTCAAAACAACATAATAAATTTCACGTCGGAGTTGATCAGTTTCCGTTAATTCAAAGTCCCAGAAAGTTAAAATTTATGATGTAATTTGTTGAAGTCATAAATTTCCTTTCTTGATGAGGAAGTACCCACACAACGACCTTTTTATATGATCGCGTTAACTAGCGAAGTAATCAGCAGTCTGGCGATCTTCCAGATTACGCAACAAATCCCGTCGCACCAGATGAAGCAGTAGCAAGCTAGAGATAATAAGGAATTTGTGCCAACTAATTCCACTCTGATACCATGTGATTGTCACAGAAATACATTTCCAGAATACACTGAAGTGCCAAATGTCATGGGATAGGAAGATACTAATATCTAGATGGCGATAACACCGCGGAAGAAATGTATAAATGTGCCGTAAGTATCGGACTTTCATCTGTACTCTATGAATCGTGTGAAAAGTTTTCTGACGTGATTATAGCCGCACGACAAGAATTAACAGACTTTGTAGGCGGAATGGCTGTTGGCGATAGATACACGGGGCATTCCATTTCAGAAATTGTTCGTGCGCTCAAAATTCCTGGATCCACAGACTGCGCCATAAATATGTAATTTCCAGCATTACCTCCCATCATGAATAACACAGTGGCTGAACACTCTACTTAACGAACGGACATCAGGGACGTTTGCGTCGAGATTTCAGTGTTAACAGACAACCAACGTTACGTCAAAGAACAACAATACTCAATGTGGGACGTACGACAGACGTTTCCGTCCGGACAGTGGAGCGAAATTTTGCATTGATGGGATATGGCACCAGAAGACCGATGTGTGTGCCTTTGCTGACAAAGCGCCTTCTGCTGCAGCGCCTGCCCTGGGCTCGTGAACATATTGATTGGACCCTAGATGTCTGGAAAAAGTTGCATGTCACGATACCAGTTGGTAAGAGCTGATGGTAGAGTGGGCTCCAGACCCAATGAAGTCATTGTCAGCTCCGTGATGTGGGCTGTACTGACATGGAATGGACTGGGACCTACGGTCAAATTTAACCTACCATGGACTGTAAATGGTAATGTTCAGTTGGTAACCATTTACATTAATTCGTGGTTTTCATATTCCCAAACAAGGATATATTTTCCAGGACGATAAAGCGAAAGCGCGTTGTAACCCGGCTAAAATCGTTCACTATTGATTTGTGAAACATTTCCAGCGTTTGATTTGGCTATATAGATCACCAGTCATGAATCAAATGGACATATTTGGGACATTTTCTAAACGTCAGTTCATGCACAAAGTCCAGCAACATTTTCGCATTGCTTCAGGGAACTGCGGACAACTTGTAGAATCAATACGAAGGCGGTTTGCTGCACTTCACTGGGCATAACGAAGTCCCAGACACATTTAGGAGACCAAGACTTTTGGCATTTCAGTGTATATGACACTGCCATAACACCAACATTGATTTGTAATTCCAGTGTCGATATTTTGTAGAATCATGTAATAATTTAGGTTTCCAGAACTGTTAGTGCTTTCATAAATTTACACTGTATGAAAACACTTTAGCAAACAACAAAAGAAAAAAAGACATCAAAATAATACACCAGCTTGTTAAATAAAAGATGTATCGTAAACACTCATGCCAACAGCACATATACATTTTTAAAACAATAATTACTGCATTCATTTTCTAAAACAAAGTTAACTAAATTAATGTCTAATCTTATTAGTTTTGTGAGTATTTAAATGTTTTTTGTGTGATAGATTACTATCCTGTAGAGAATTAATTTTAGTTTGATAAAGTTGCCCTGCCTCTTAATATTTACATGTTATTACCCTGGTTGCTGCGATAGAAAGGAAAACGAAACCTAAGAGTTTCATTAAGGATGCAGATACCAATGGATGAATTCATTACACATATTGGAATGAAAATTTTCTCACCAGCTGGTAGTACTCAGTGCAAGGAAAACTATACATGTAACTTGCATTCAAGGTTGACATTCTTTTTGCTATCACTTAAAGTTTAGGACTGTGGCCACTCCAACAACTAACAACTAGGATGATGGCGATAGTTTCTAGTACTCCTGCTTGCTTTGCCTATAGGGTAACAGGTCCATGTTATGTCACTCACATTAATTTATTCTCGCCTAGGTTATACACTGATAGAAAAAATATTCTTCCAGAGTAATCATTAAATTTCATGTTCAATTTCTGGAACAGTACCTACATACATTACGGCAAGACATTCGTAAACTGGAAACCTTTTAGATGATGATTTTCATGAGTGAAATATTTGAAATAAAGATGATCATGCAGTTTTTCTGTTGTTATTGGGCATAGATTAATTTCATAATTTTCACACAAAAAAGATTTCAATCTTTGAAAAATTTACAGAAATGCGTTTTGCCCACCATTTTCTTTTACCTTGTCCAAGATTAGGATCTTGCGGATATCTTTCTCGACTTTGATTTGCCGAAATTAATCTCTCCTTACCAGTCCCAGAAAGAATAAAATGAATTTGCGCTCATAATAAAAGCTTTTGAAAATAATGACGTTTTTAACAGATCTAATCCAAGTTATAACAGCAACTTCTTTAGAAACGAAATAAATTTATTTCCAAGTTATAAAAAGTGATGCATTTTGTACATGTAATACAAGTATATGGAACAATTCGTGGAGCTCCATACACCAACGGAATGTTCATGGTTTATACTATAATTTTTACTTCTCCCTTGAGCATATACGTAAATAAGAATGCCTTTGTAACTGAAGCAAGCTTACAGCAAATAGGATATTTTCATAACACCTAGAAACATAGTTTCAACAATTACTCAATATCGCAATAGACATTTTAGAAGTCAAAATTTAATTACAGAAAACAGGGAAAGAATTTCTTTTCTTAAGTCATCGACTTTCGTTTTATTACCATGTTCTGGTAGCAGTATTAGGAGTGATGAAACAAAAAATTTTGTTATTGACTTGGCACAATATTATTTCATAGGAACAAAATGCTGGCTTCAACAACATACCGAGCACGAAAAACGAATGTACTTCTGATAGAGGTTGATAAACAACGCGCTGGATGGTCCTTTGAGATAATGCTGATTACCACTTAATTAATTAGTTCTTCAATTATCAGGTTACTGTAGAACAGCCACCAGGTGATTTTTTTTTTATCTTTCACCAAATGATAATTATTAATACAACTTCTGGATGGATCTATAGGTTCAATGATATAATAAGCCCGATGGAACACTTTTCATCCAGCTGTTTTTATTTCAGCGGAATCTTCATAACAAAACACAGATAGGCATCAACTTCGTCCAGAGATACTAAAGCACATTAAAAAACTCCAGTGATTAAACTTCAGCGAACAGGATTACATGAAAACTATTCATGCTTGACAACTGTTAAAGCGTTAATAATTACTCACGATGACTCCCTATGCTTGCCATTTCCGCGGGTGTATACAGGTGATAGAGAAACATCAAGAAGGCAGTAAAGGGTGCTGACAGATGTATGTCGAGCGTTAACAATCACGTTGACAGTCAAATTCATACGAAAACAATCACAATTTGTACAAAATCACTCACAATCATTATAAAACACCTTAAAATGAAAATTAAAACTAGTTACATGCATTTAAACACAAAACGGGAATCATCAAACAGCTAAAAATCGTCCTCAAAACACCGTGGTGTATACTACCTTTATAAATACAAGCTTCAATCAATATTTCAATCATTATACTACTCCTGATCATATTACACATGATTCACAGAGTATCCTTCCATAAAAGCAACATTTATTCACATGGAAAAATCTAAAAATTAATCAACTTTCATCTATACATACATACTTCCTAATCTTAAAATTCATAAAAGGCTGGGTTTGAGGGTTACAAGGGGAATGGAGAGTATCCCAACAAATATTTTATGTAATTATGCAACAGTTCTTCCTAAGGTAAAAGTTTTGCAACTTTATAGTCCGTCGATATCCGTCTCTTTATAATATTCGGTTAAGCGCCGATTTGTAATAGACTTTTAAGGGAGAATGAGAATGAAATCTACCATCGACGACGTTGTCATATGCTCAAGATTTAGTCATTTTTTCCAGGCTGAAATTTCAATTCAGCTGCTTCTAGGTGCAAGTTAAGCAACTTAAACTTACTATGAAGAACGAAAGTAATTTTGATGTTAACAGGTTTCTAGGTTATACAGTGTCAAAGCTGCTAGACACTCTGTGTCCCACAACGACAGAGACTACTTGCAACAATACTATTCATAATTATAACTTTTATAGATAGCTACGCCTTTACCCTAAAGCGAGTAAAACTTTACATTGAGTCTGTAGACTTCATGTATGCCAGAGGACTGGAAGCATGCCATTGCATTATCGGTTCCAAATAGGGGTGATTTTACTTAAGTGGTAGATAATTCATTCAAGAACTTTATATTCAATCGCATTATGAATGCCTGATAGTGCAGCACTGGAACTCTCCAGTTAAATGGTACGATGGTAATTTTTTTATCGTATGTCTTCTTTGTCAGAGATAGTTGGGCCGCCTAGCAGCAGATTTTTAAGTGTCCGCGTCTTTCGCCTCTGCCTTGAACGCTACACAAGTGGAGGAAGTGATGTGTTGCCACTTGTCTACGTAACGAGTAACTATGTTTTCTGTGTGAGAAGTGTATTTTTGTTTGTGAATTGTGTAGTTTATGAGGCGGAGATTGGGGACCGCCCCAGCATTCGCCTTGATGATTGTGGGAAACCGCCTACAACAGTAGTCTGGTCGGCGGGTTCGCGGGAGTCTAGGCTCGTTCCCGGTTTCGTTGTACCTCCCCGATCCACTATGCGGCTCCTTAAGCACACTGATACATAGTATGGTGTTGAATAATATTAAAACTAACAGGAAAATCAGAATGTATTGTGTGTAGATGAATTCTTAAAAACTGAAGAAATAAAAGTTGTGACTAAATATAAAATTTCTTTAAAAAAATAATAATTGCAATATACAACTTATGACAGAGAGGCTAAACCAGTAAAACTTTTTTTTATCTATTAGTCCGTATTTATGTCCAAACATCACCAAAACCTAATGAAATGATTTTAACGAAACTGCACATGCTTATGTAACATAAAGGATACGTATTATTCAGATTATTAACATAGTCCCCAATAATAGACGAGCCAAAACCGTAAATTCATAAATATGTTCTGTCTATAACAAGCTCGTCCAAAAGTTAGTGAATAGGTGGGATGAGGGAAGGGAGGCGTTACTACGGGACCCCAAGTATGGTTATCAATTGCTGGAACTGGAAGGAATGCACAGAAAAGGTGCCGTGATTTATTTCCAGAGATTACCGTATAACATAATTAGAAAGTGTTTTGGCGTCATTGAAAGACAGGAGACAGGTGCCGAGAGAGCTGTTGGTGTACTAGGCAAGCAATGGCAGGACTGGACAGATATAGGGGAAAGAGTTAGGAGTAGTATGTGGAATTGGCGATAAGGCAGCGGGAAACTTTTCGTTTGTTTAGAAACAAGGAAGTCAAAGACTGCAACAAAGTTTTGAAGAAGATACTAGACAATTTATAGCAAACAGTGAAAGCATTTATTTTTAAAAATGCAAAAAAAGTGCAAAAATTGTTGCCAAAATAATTTGTCACTGAAGCTTGAACTTCTTCTCAGGTAATCAATTGGTTTAATGTTATGAGGTGTTAGTTTCCCAATATGTTTTTAGGAAAGTTGTACCCACTCAAGTGATATAAAAATTTTGTTCAGAATTGAAAATCAATATTCTAAAACTTAGTGAAGTAGTGAAAACATATAAATTAGATTGGCTGGAAACCCAACGTTGCTGATGCCGCACAAATGAATTTAACATTCCTTAAAATATTGAAATTAAAATTGTTAATTGGTATTATTCTTCTTTAGTATTTGGGAAGATTAAAATTGGTTGGATTACAGCATTACAAAAAAAAGCACCCGTGTTAGGTCGTTAACCTGACGTTAACTGGCTTCATACAAAGTTTGAATACAATTTCTCTCACTGATTAATATTAGTCAGTAATCATAGCAGGTACAGATCTACAGCTTCAAGCGGAATTCACAACATCATGATTCCGCGACTTACTTTGAAATGGTTGACAGTGTGTGCATTGCACCCCGCCCAGTATAGTGCGGAGACTGATCACTTGTATTAATTGCAAAACAAGTCTTGGAGGGCTTATTTTGATGAAATACGTCTTATCCTGTGATGTGATTTGTAAGGCAGAGGAGAAACTATGTGAAAATCGATGTAATGATTTTGTGAAAAGCAGGCAAGTCTTAACAAACTAAAAACTATAATGTTTAAATAACTAGGACGAAATAATGTCACTGAATATTGTCCCTGAACGCGTAGTATCACACTCCGCCACAAGATAGGCGCCAAGCTGAAGTAAAAAATTACCGATTGGTAGCACGGAAAAAGGATTTTAGCTCAGAAAAGCGTTCACGTAGGACGTTGTGTAAGGTATTTTTAACAGAGATTGACGAGTACATTAAAATAGAATTTTAATAGTGACAATATTGAAAGAACTGGTAAACATATACAGTGATAAACCGTATGAACTTGAAAAATCTTTTATTAAAATTTAAAAAATGTCTAAATATGTACAAAAACTAGATGCTAAATGCTTATCGTGAATGATTACAAAGTGAAAGAAGAATAAATAAAGAATTTAAAAAAGGACAGCAGCAGAATGAATTAGGAGAATAATCCACCGTAAACAAGTTGAGACGAGCACCAGTCTCGTGTCGCCTCAACGCCTGACGTCAGTTCACTGGCTACAGAACCAATACAACGCATTGAGATACAAGCAGTCAGGAGATCTGAAAATCATGATATTGCGTTTATAACTCGTTGACATCTGGGGAAAGAGCATCTTCAAAAGTAATTTTATGGCAAAAAAAACTGTATTTGTATTGTAGAGTTCGTGATTACATATGGATACAAAATAATTTAAAATGGCCCTATGTAGTTATGTTGCAATTCTTACGACTGAAATTCATACATTAAAACGCACAACAATTTATGTTGTGCTCAAACTGTAGGACATCAGTAAAGCAAAGAGAACTGCCAACACCGAGTGTGGTGGGTGAATGGTTAACGTTCTGGCCTCGTATACGGGAGGACGCAGGTTCGAATCCCCGTCCGCGCATCCAGATTTTCCATAGTTTCCCAAAAATCACTCCAGGCGAAGTCGAATACCGGGATGCTTCCTTCAAAAAGTCCATGGCCGAATTCCTTCCCGTTCCTTGTCTCCAGTCCCATCCCACCTATAATGACCTTAGCCGTCGACAAGGCGTAAAAAAAAAAAAAAAACCTGCCAACGTTGAGTTGGAGCAATGGCTTTATGTATCTACGGAAACTAACACACTTCCAACAGTGGGATGCAATCTTGCAATCTACGAAAGTCCAGTATACGGTATTATTGATTTTTTTCTTGGCAATATTACAAACACTCCGCCCACCTCTGCATGAGTAAGCCTTTTTTCCGCGAAAATCCTTCCCTAAATCAGCTAAAATCCTCAGCAGTAGTGACCCCGACCCCACGTATCACCATTTTTAGGAAACTTCATCAACATGTACGAGGAGTAATCTGAGTCATTTGAGGAACGTAGGCAAGGTTCGCAGCAGTGAAACATCTGACCAAACCCCTTGCGAATACAGAAGTACATTTGAGTCTTCTCCTTTATTTCTCTCAAAGGAAATGAATGACTGGAATTAAATGTTAACAGTTTGCGTACCAAGGTTTTCATGTAGATTTTCCAGAAAAAGAAAACTTATTCATTCAATTATCAACTTTAACTCTTTTAACATTTTTCTTACACCTTCTCTCCTATCAAATTTTCCGGTGCGTAAACATACAATTAAGTAACTTTTAGAGTTACGGAATAGATAGCGTAATTATATCTATTAATTACATGAATTTAACGTTCTATTTTATTTCAGCTCCAAGTGGTTTTACGAACAGCATTAGGTAAAGAAGACATGCAGTTGAATCAGGAGTTTGAGATATTTTGCGTTCCCGACATAATTCGTGAATAGAAAGCTATCTTTGCTGAGATGACGTCAGTTTATGGACTTCAGAAACTCCTGATTTGACGCGGAATTAGTCAGAATATCCCTGATTCATTAAATCCAGTTTAGCAACAGTGGAAAGAGCACAAAATATTTATGAACAGTGTTTCGATTTGAAACAGTATACTCAGAAACTATTTTGTCGTATCTTGTTTCAGCGTTGTCTAGACATTATCTAAAAACAGCATATCGAGTTGAAAAACCTGAGAAATATTCAACTGAACCTGTTTTCCTACCTTTGTTCCGATACAACTAACCCCCATTGGATAGGCTTCCTACAAGACCTCCGAATGTTGAGAACACAGGCGCGGGGGAACTCGAGGCTCAACGGTGCGCGGTGTGTAATGAAACCAGCGAAGCATCGATTAGTGCTCAGAATAGGAGCCTTTGCATAATGCAAAAAGTGAACATAGCGTGACTGGTGATGTCGGCCCGAATTTATAGAGGCCAGTGGCAATGATGTTCTGTGTTCTCAACATACGTCTTTTAATTTCATGATGATGGGCAAACATTTCCTGAACCCTCCACTAGATTTAATAGTATAGCATATTAGCAGTTACCCGCAACTTCATCTACTTGGAATTGTGTTATAATGCAAGAGTTTTATTTAATAACGATAATAGTAATAATAATTTCCATTTTATAATAAAAAATTTAGTTACTTTCTATAACAAAAACACAAATACCATAATATTTAACCTCTATTCGAACAATAAATCCTGCTTTAAAATAAAAATTACATTTTGAAGTATGAATTGTTTCTTCATTGTCATCTTTGATAGATTTCATAGTTCTACTTTTAAATTACGTTTTTGCTTTGGTCTCTGAAAGCTGTCAATGCTATTTACGTAAGAAGCAAGGAGTAAATGTAGCAGTAACGTCTACGAAGTAGGAGGCTTTTTGTTGCTGGTGAAATGCGAACTGATAATGGCAATTCCTAATGGAAATATTCGTTTTAGCATGATAAAACTATTCTGTATTATTAATCAGACTAAATACTAAATTTACGAAAAATTTCCTTTAAATCTGTTCATCAATTAATACGTGATTGAGACAAATATTCAAATATCCATCCATTCGAAATTTCACATTTATAATATTATTAAGATAATTGGCTGACACATAGCAGTAACACAACAATAATGAGAGTTTTCATACAAGGATGTACCGAGTTTTGGTTAGATTCTTAAGAACTTTAATTTTCTGTTCTTTGCTGCATTTCAGCTTAACGTGCTAATACAGAGATTATTATCGTCACTTCACAAAGAGCTTCAGTTTTTTATATTAAAAAACTAATTCAGAACTCACATAAGAGTCTCTAAATTATGAAATTCAAATACCGATATTTATTAATCCAAACAGTTTGTCTCAGTTAATAAAAAAAGAGTCCCAACCGTTAGTCCGCTGTCTCAGTAAGCATACTGTAAGGTGCGACGCACACTCATCGTTGTTTACCAAATAAATATCTCTACCAATTAGTCGCCCTGATGAAAATCTTGCCAATGGAGGGATCACATTATGAGAATAATTATGACAACGTTAAATAAATTATATATTCATACGTTTCTTTCCAACTGTCTTGAAATTTACTGCTCTAATGTAATTTAAGATTATGTATATAACTATGATATTTTACGTTACTTTTCCGTTTATGAAGTGAAATATGAGATGAAACTGCTAATAATTAAAAATGTTGTATGATTCATCTGGAGCACCTGTAAACACTCAGATATAGTTATTACCTAAACTCAAATAAGAACATATAAAATTTTAAGTTTCATTTGACGCCGATGATTTTTATCTGGTTTTCGAAATTGAAACAAGGCGACTATTATCATAGATTACAACACAATAGAAAACTACAACTTTTGTAAAGCTTAGTATTGCCACATGAGCATATTACCTATAGAAATTGTAAATGTCCAAGAAATTCATCATATTTTTAATTACTGTTGCATTGTCAGTTCATAAACATTGAAGTGGAATATTATACAGTAATAATGTCATTAAAATGTGTAACAGAACGAAAAAAGATTTTTCCTCGACTTCTAAAAAAATCGGAAAGCAAGAAAATCACAGATCCAATGAAGACATAACGGAGTTAACTGCTGGGTATCAGAGTCTGTAGTTTTATGTCTCTATATCATAGAGGCATGACTTTTATAGTTCGTTGTCTGATGGCCGTAAAAGACTAGTACGAGGCTCCATTTCATATTTTACGCGCACTAGAAAGCTATGAGGAGCATCATGGTCTTGAAAACTTTTTACGTGGTATATTGAACATGACGCTCGAAGACATTGTGAGGCAGATATCCAACTTAGATATCGTCTCTTGAACCATTTCGTTCAGAACATGTAACGAACAGGTTGTGACTTAGTGATAGACAAATTAAAATGTCTGATTGCAACAAACTAGTTAAAAATACAGCAACTGAGTACAGTATAATGAAACTATATTTTAATTCCTCTCCATGTAGCTGCTAAATTGTTTTATGGAACAGTATACGTATATAATTGATTATGAAGTTAATTTTTTGTTGCAGTTTAAAAGTCTGTTAATTTAAATAATACCACTTATGAAATTTACTAATATTAGACAGAGATACCTCTTAAACGTCCTACTAAAGGATGTAAAAACGGTATGAGTTTGAAAGTCTTTGGAAACCACAAAGAAGGGTGAGGGAATTGTGACTGGTATAAACAATTCGAACCAACTCTTGACATGAAGTTTTAAAATTACGATTTAGAAAGTATGAGAAAATAAATAATATAGTGCATGTTCCTACTAAGGAAATGTCTTAAATCAGGAAGTATTTAGTACTTTTGCAAAACCTATTCTGGTTACCCAACAGACAGTTGCAGATTCAAAGAAGTAACAGAGAAAAATACGACTTCCAGCTAACAGAAAGGTATGCGAAACACTAATGCAAAAAGTGTAATAATTGAAAGGTTATGTTTTGTTAGAACGCGGTTCAAATACCTGTATCTGGTTCTATTCTCGACGTCTTTCCGAAATAAATACAGGTGAATGCCGATTTGTACCTTTCATTAGAAAATCTCAGATTTCCGTCATGTCTCGTGTCAATACCTCCCCTAAGCTCTAGCCGCTCTAATAACAATTTCGACGAGCTGTAAAACGCCAGTGGGGGGACGGGAGAGCAGGGGAACTGGTTATGTCTAGCCGCAGTACGTCGTTGACGCAGTGAACGATAGTGGCGTCCGCATGAGTATGTGCTAGAGGTGTTCTGGTGGCTTGTTCAACAGTACACGAGACCCTACACCTCTCGATAGAGCTTTGTAATTTGTGAAGATACTGTATTAATTCCTTCTTCTGCAAGGTCTTTGACTTAATTAAAAACATCATTTCACCGTACCAAACGCTTAATATATCGCAAAACATAATTTTCTGCCGTCCTAGATTCCAGTAACTACTACTCATATACTTAGTGAAAGGTATCAATAAACCATATTCTTGTCAAATATTACCGTTGTGAAGATTTTTAACGTACAAGCCACGCTGTTGTTAAACACAATAAATGTTTCAAAAATCATGGGAAGGTGTGTAACTGATCCCCATTTCAGTATTAATATCAATGATTAAGATGAAATCATTTGTGAATAGTAGACTATCTCTGTTTTACATGAGATTTAAAGTATTTCAGTTTTAGGTTCTGATGAAGTGCTTTATCGTTTAAAAAGAAACATGTGGTATGGACTGAGTCTTCTTGTCTAAAATATTATCGATGTAATTATAGTTGTGACACGAATTTCATTATAATTGAATAGCTTGTTTATATCATGCATGACCGTCATCTTATCGAGTATACAGATATGGATGATTGTAGACACATTGTAAGATAACTCTCGGGTTTCCAGCAAAGCTACTGTATAGCAAAAAAGTAATTGCTGTTAGGCCTATACTCCTTTCTCTATTTTCGTAGAAGTACCTAAATGTCTCTGAGCTCTTAACTAATTAATCAACTTCGCCCTATGACGACAAAGGAAGTTTTACATTTTTTCTAGACTTTTTCTTGAATTTATTATATATGTAACTCCAAATATTTGTGTGTCATTTTTGATGCCAAACTGCCTTTTCATATCGTGAGGGTGACCGACCGACCCATACTAGAAATGACGCTCTATGTGACATCTGGTAGCTGAGTCGCTCTGGCAGTGACAAAATATGTTTATTCGTGGATACTGGGAACGAAAAATACAAGCGTTCCCTTGCAACATGTGTAAATTATTGACTTCTGAATGTAAAGGATCCAAGTTGTAATTGAATATTTCTTAGGTTTATCTGTATTTGGAGTGCTTAAAAGAACGGTATGTCAGATACATTAGATCACACATATTCCTAATTAAATCTCCACGTCATGTTGTGTTGGTAGGCAATTCAGTTCATTCTGAACCGTATTTCTGGAAATATGCGCGTGGTGCCGATTCGGATCCGTTTGGCCGCTTTAATTTTAATTTAGCCTTCCTGGTTGCCTGACAGTTGGTTTAGGGTTTATCTTTCAAAGTAAGACCTCTGTCGGAGAACTCAGTTAGAACAGCCAGATTTAGACCAGACGAATGAGCCGGGCTCGAGACAGTCTGTAATCTGAGAACTAGTCCGTAGGTAGCCCAATGGTACTGCTTATCGGAGCCATAGTCACGCGACCCATCCAGCCGAGGCGAAAGAGCTGCTTTAACAGGGGTGCCAACCGAACTGCGGCCAAAGGGAAAAGGGGAGAGAGGCTGCGAAGGGGAAAGGAAGCAATTTATGGACGAGCCTCGGGGGAAAGTAAATTCTGAGCACGATAAAATGTCTGCAATGGACGTTTAACTGCAGCCCGCAGTAGGGAGGGTGCCGGGACATTTTCATTATGGCGATGATGCTTTGCAATAACAATTACCGAGCGGCCCCAGGAACGCAGCTCGCATATAACAGAGCCGCTTGAATTAAACTGCCTCGCACACCGCTGTAATAAGTTGTGTCAGGATTTTAAACTGCACCGTAAATAGCGGTGCACAGTAATTTTTAGGAGCCCGGGGAGTGGCCTCAGATTTTTTTGCCAGTATTATTACTTCGAAGGCTCTTTGCAGTGATTAGACGTATCTCTAACACATGCTCGAAGTCCTCTTTATGCAATAATATCGGTTAACGTTCACGGTTTTCATAATTGATCAGTGTGCCTATTTATAATTTTTTGTGTCTTCTAGAATATTTACAATAGAGCCAAACTTTCTGTTTACATATTTAGATAATTTTTTTTATTTTGTTTTGTTATAAAATTTTGCTTTCAGACATTTCTTCTTTTCTAATAGTGTTTACACGGTCTTTAACAACTTGCACTCCAGAATAAGGTGTACTTCGAAAGAAACTTTGTTTTATCACAATTCAAATTAACATACGATTATATTACAAAAAAATTTCAGTATGTGGCAGATCAACTGCACTAAGGAAGTGCATTAGCATAAATTAATTTTCGCAGAATTGTTGTTATTGAGGCCAGACCTCCTGGATGTTCTCCAAAAAATTATGTAATTGATGTTTAACATTAAAATGTCTCTACTCATCCACTCTTCCGCTTTCCTGCACCCTCCTACTTTTTCCCTCTACAAATTTCAACTTTAAATCCTTTCAGCCATTTTTAATAAGTTTGTTTATAGCTATTGATTTTTCCCGAATTCTATCGACATTCCAGATTAAAAGATTAACGGCGGTGGTAATCATTATTTGTTCTGCACCATTTTCCAGATGTGTAAGTAATATTTGCGTGATGAGGATTGAACTGAGCAGTAATTAATTTGATTTCTTCAACAGTGCCTGACCAATGTGGCGCTTGCAAAGTAGCAGGTGGCAGATATAACTGTGCAATCGGTGCTTGGTTTATTTTTTGTTTAAATTTACGGGTATTGCGACAGTTGTTTAGGTAAAATTCTGACTTCGCAAACTAACATTTTTAGTTCATTTTTTACTTTGTAATTTTATCAATAATAAAAATCTCTCTAACTGTGCAACGAAACAGGGAGGTGCAGAAAAAACTGTGGGAACTGGCTCTATCACAAATGAGATAATATGTAAAGCAGTTTGCAAAGTAACAGCTTAGTGACGAAAATCTATAACACAAACATTCTGGTTCATATTATATACCTACTTAATTAAGTATTGCAGGGATATTTTAAAGACAGATAGCGTGTCTCATGGAGGATCAATGTTCTAAACAAATTCGACTGATTGGATGTTACAATAAAAATTAAAATACGGTTAAAATATACATTACCCAAAGAGCTCCAAGTGGTGGAATTTTATTTATATAAATTCTTGTGAATGGCACAATATCTCTGCAGTTAGATAAAATAAACATAATTCTTCCGACACGAACTCTCCTTCAACTGCTAATGGGTTGGAATCTCTCAGCACTTGAAAACCCTATTCTATTGCTTGCAATATTCCCAAATCACTCCTGGTGAATGCATGGATGCTTCCTTCAAAAAGGCCATGGCCGAATTCATTTCAGTTCCTTGCCTCCAGTCCTTTCCCGCCTCTAATGACCTCGACGGGGTGTAAAACCACAAGAAAAAAAAATGCTTGTAACATTCCTTTAATGCTTCTTGCACAATAGAGTTTTCACCCCGCCACACTGACACACAACAGGGATAACAATCCGATGGTATTTTAACGGCTTGACACGATTATAAACAGTGAAGAGCCACAGTTTCATTATAATCCAACAATGTAAGATAATCGTCGCATTTGTGATATTTAATCACTTCTGATTCTGCTCTAATTTACCCGTCTATCATCTTATGACTGTTTACTACTACTCCTGTATGGACAGTCATAATCCCAAGCAGAGTTAAGGTCTCGAAGTTCTTCAACTGCAGTCCACAGTACGTTCGTTCCCTCTGAGCGAGACAGACCGCAAGAAGCCTTCAACTCTGTAGCAAATGGCTGAGTGCAGAACAATATGCAATGTGCGGACGATTGTGAAGAGGGCGAAGCGGTGGGTGGTGAAGCGAGAGAGTAGGTTGACTAGTCGGCTGGGGGGCGCGCCATAGACAATAGGGCCAATTGGAGCCGCCGTGGCATTGTTTGGTCGATGGCGGGCAGGAGCTCTCTTTGGCATTGTGCGCAGACGGCGGGGCCATCCACAGAGGAAGCGACAAAGCGAGACCCTGGTGTGCCGACAGATAGGAACAGTAAACGTGGAAGCAGTTAATAATCAGGATCAAAACCAGGCTGCTTCCCGTAATCACTTAGATCACCGTTTCTCAATCTTTTTCAATCTGAAGACCAGTAAATTGTTAAAAATAATGCCGCGGAACACTAACTAGGGGTCATCCATAAATTACGTCACAACTTGAGGGGGGAGGGGGGAAGATGAAGATGATGTTGACACATCGTATGTTCCCAACACTATCGAAATCAAGAATGAAGTGACTATTATGCCAATAATAAACAGTATCAAGGAATGGGTTCAAAATCCATGGACACATGATGACTCAATTTTGTATCATTAATTCGTTTTTTATTGTTTTTTTCATATTTTCTTAAATGTTTGACTTATTGTTGATATGATTTTTTAACTAGAAATACACAAATGATTTTTGAAGTGCTGTTTTAATTTATAAAATTAAAATTGCAAAATATGTGACGTCACACCAGGGAAAGGGGGAACCCACAAATGTGACAACCTGTGACATGGGGGGAGGGAGGGTTCAAAAATCATGAAATTCGTGTGACGTAATTTGTGGATGCTCCCCTAATACGAGCCTAATTTTTTACCTACCTTTTATTAACATCTGGGACACTTCCGACTTATTTTTATTTCACCACTCTTATATTACTATCACATAGTGCGAACTCTTGTATCTACAACAAGACCCTTAGAAAATAGTCATTTACTTAATCCTTAGACCAACGGTGCTCTTGTTGATGTCAACTGGAAATGAAAAACTATTGTAGGAACAATTCTGTACTATCCTCACCCTGGAAATGCAAGATTTTTGCCTGGTCATTGCAATATTCGTGTCTTTCAAATGGGCTTATAGTCTTGTACAATACAAACACGGTAACTAAATTCATAATATTCTGCCTGCGGACTACAAGAAAGATCTTCGCGTAGCAGATCACAGATTGAGACGAATGTTGAGACAATACCTAATATCCACCTCGTAGATTATAGTTTCATAAACAAAATATTATCTTCACGCAGAACATATTATATTATGGCGACACTCCAACCGTATAATGCTATCGTTGAATAATGGATAAGTATGGGGAAAAAATCAGATCCGCATAGTAGATGCCATCGCTTTGCACAGAACAAAGTAAAATGTCTTTCCATCACGGAGTACGCTGGCTACGTTAACCTTCCCTCGCATGTTAGTTACTAGATTTCAAATCATATTAGTGATTAAGAAAATGACACACAGGCTTTAAAGTCCGTCTAAAAAGACGGATTCAACAGAAAGTTGTGGTAGTTCAATTCCTGGCAGTTCCCTAATTAATTGCAATTGTTATTAAATAATGCTCATAACATTAAAAATGATGCAATGTGTCATACAAATAAAATTATAGTCGAGTATTTCCTTCAATTGACAATGGCGGCAGAGTCTATGACCGAAACGTCGTGTTTCACCATCGCACTCACTTGGTAGTTACCCAAGAGAATTTTATCTATATACTTCCAGTCCTATATAACGTGCTAAATTTTTTTCTTTGGCCTTATGCGCCAGATGGCGCTATACAGCCAGAAGCTGCTTGTAGAGAAAATTAGGAAATTGAACAAATAAGTAAGGCATTGTACAGGTAAGCCTTAGTTTATTGTAGCAACGATAGCTCTGGCCAAAGAATATAAGAAAATTTCTACATCGTCTAAATATAAACAAACAAAAAGTAACTAATAATAAATTTGTTAATTTAAACACAATACATACTTT
Source organism: Vandiemenella viatica (assembly GCA_031002005.1). Taxonomy (NCBI): domain Eukaryota; kingdom Metazoa; phylum Arthropoda; class Insecta; order Orthoptera; family Morabidae; genus Vandiemenella; species Vandiemenella viatica. The sequence continues at coordinate 184,158,536 of CM061920.1, forward strand.
TCTAACAGTGGTCTGGTAATTCATTTCTTTGCGGTTTTGTAACTGAATAGAATTTTTATTGCATACCGATCATAATCTCTATTTTGTAGTAACATCTCTGGCTACAGTTTGCACAATAACGAAGCGTGCCGTTAGTGTTACACAGACGATAACACAGTGACAAAAATAGCCTTCATATAGTATTACCCTCTAAGACCATCAAAAATGACAGATTGAAAGCAATTAATTTATTTGCAGTTGTCTGACTAAACACAGTTGTTGTTATATAATGCTCATATCTCTGATTTTTTAATGCTGTGAATATTTCTGTTGTAGTTTACATATCGACACAGCTGTAACTTCTTACATGCTACTGAATTAACGACGACATCAGTTTGGAACCAATGAAATTAAAAATAAAGTGGGAATCCTAAAACTTTATGCTATATAGAGTAATATTATTTTAATTCTGGTCCAGGCCGTATTCAGCACGATAAATACATATCTTCTACTGTGCTTGTCAGTTGTTATTCTGCTCCAGGCTGCATTTCAACCTAAGCACAGCCGTTCAAAAATCATAGCTTCTGTCACACGTATTGATACATCCAAAGTATCGCGATCTATATGAACAATTGTAACTACTTACATGCATCTGAAATAATTACATCAGTAATATGGCGTCACTGAAAGCAAACGAATATAAACAATCAAAAAGCAACTAATAATTGAAGTGTGGATTTAAACGAAATGCATGATTTTCTTTCCGGTTGGTTTGCAATTTAAAACTTGAAAATTGAAATAAAATAGCTAGCTATAATAGCGACAGCTCTGCCGTTGCTAGCAGGTCAATGAAGGCTGATTACGTGACGTCACAGCCTGACAGACATTATGACCAAATCCGACCTTTTACTAGTGTTATTATTCTCGTATCACAAACATCAAAATACACAGTTAAATACATTGTGCAAATCAACAACCTTAAACACACTAGGCCCAGTACTTCGCAACCTGAATCGCATTGTGTGTTGCTTGAAACAGGTCTTCGTTGTTGCAGGATGATGGACACATAGGGCACTCGAGCATATGATTCATAGTTTGGTCTTCACCACATTCGCACTTAATACTGGTAATATCAGTATTTGAAGGCATGTCATCAGCCAAAGAAGAATTGCTACAAGACCTATGCAATCAACACAAATGCCACATTTTATGTGTACAGGAGAGACAGTCCAGTAACGGGGTAGTTTTCACTTTCATTATATCACGTAGAAGATTTTTTTTCTTATCTTGCATATATTGGAGAGAGTATGCAGAAACCAAGTTTTCGACCTCCAACACCCTCGGCACAATTTTCTGTGGCCAAAAAACATTAATATTTTGTTACTTTTTTCAGTTTTTCGCTTATAACTCCTTCCTGATGAGTCCTAGCAAGAAATATTCTATTTCCAATTTGAAAGAGGACACAATTTCCTACAACTTTCGTAGTACAAACTTTTTTCTAAACTCAAAACTAAGCGAGCTACAGTTCTTCGAAAATCAGCCAAATTTCACACTTTTCCTAAAAGTTGAGTTATTACCTACTCTGCCGCTCAAGATGACCTGCAACCCCGTATATATAACTGATATATATGTTTTTCTGTATGTCATAGTATATTTATGTACTATACCTTGATTACTGATGGTCAATTCAATAATCAGATGGCATTGTTGGCCGGGAGATCCCGAAGGATTGTTCGGCCGCCAAGTGACAGTGTTTCCGATACGCCGCGCAATGCGCTCCTTTGTGTCTATCTAACCTGACCAAGTACTGTAATAGTACCGGATATAGGGAAGCTTAAGATGGAAACCAAACCACAGAATCGTTCTGACTTACTTCATGTTATACACAGCAAGCTGAAGCAGAAGTGAATGTCGGGTCAATGGCTTTTGAAAATCACTGCTGGAACCGGAATTTCGATCTCCAGTCAGACGCCTTACCCATTAAGCTACCGGATCGCTCTATTACTGGTGATAATAGAGCGAAAATGAATGCCTAATGTTAGGGCGCAAAGTTATTAAGTCATAATAAATTTAAATTCGTAATAAGTGAAAAAAATGGTCTTGAATCAATATCTTTTCGCTTTGGATTGTCCCGACTTATCAACGAATTGTGTCTCATTCATCCATTGCATCAGGAACAGCTTCCTCGAGGTCGAAAAACTCTTCCTCTCCTTCATTTCAGGAACGTTTTCACCAGAAAGGCCAGAGCAATTTTTGCAATCAGCTGAACAATGCAGTTCTGATAGCGACAGCTACGTGGTGGTGTACAAGGTTTTTTGCAGGGATATGATAAAACCTACGGAGTAAACTCAGGTGCAGAGTCTTTTATTATTGTTTTTTATGGCTTTACGCCTCGTCGACATCGAGGTCATTAGAGGCACGATGGGCCTGGGAACAAGGAACGGAAAGGATTTCGGCTATGTCTTTTGAAAGAAGCATCCAGGCAATCGGCTGGACTGATTTGGGGAAACCGTAGAAAACCCAAATCTGAATGCCCGGACGGGGATTCGAACTGGCGTCCTCCTGAATGTGTTTGTTATTGTAACTGGAATAAGATTGGAAGAACCTTTCCTTCATCCCAATGGCAATTGGTACGTTTCTAGACCCAACCATCCTTTACTTAGTGGTACGTGCATATTGAGTGAAACGTTGCCGCATCTGATTTTGGTTGCAACCGTGCTAGCTTGAATGCAGTTTTTAGAAAGATTTCTTAAACATTTCGTATCTGAGCCTTCCTTTGTTCCACAAGGAATTTTTCCGTACAGTTCCAAGATGAGCTGTTTCCCTGCGTGTTCTCCATACGCTAGGAGTTCTGAGAAGTTAGCATGCATGTTACTTTCAGATATGGTTGGGATTGAATGAGGCAGCAGAATTTTTCTTTCCCATAGCCAAAAAATGATGATATTGTACCACATCCTGCAAATGCTTGGATGAAGAGGATACGTGTGGGTTCAAACTCGTGTTACCAAGGCCCATTAGCAAAATGAGAAAGCCAACATACTCACTTAGAATCATCACACTGTCGGATTTTGTTGCTTGGGAAATAGCTGCGTCAACAATCAATCCAGCTGCATGTTGTTTTGCCTGTTGAACTTGGATGCCTCCTTTTCAGTTTTCGCATTAGTATCAACATTACATGGTTCTTGCTGCTCTCATTTGCTGCGCTACTGCAGCACTTGTTTCCTCAGTGAAAATGATGTCTGCTGAAGTATCTGATGTTTTCAAACTACAAATCATTTCAGGTGACTTATTCCTCCCTGCGCAACATCACTTCGGTATCCGTCAAATATAACTGTGATGCTGGATCAATAGTTCGTTGTCAAATAGGCTTCACATTTTCCACATAAACAGCCAATGTCTTCACTACGATGCAACATAACCTTATGCAGGAGGCATCATCCGTCCATAACAAAACTTTTTATGTTGGGTGTTGCATCTTGAAGAGATTTAAATACTTCATATAGAGACAATTTTGTTCCCTTGAAGTACGGAACAAATTCAAATGGAAAACATTTTTTCAATCCAATAAAACGGAAAAGAAATGGAGTTATGACTAATTTTTGACTTGTTATGACTTAATTCTGACTGCATAAATAATCTTTGTATCATAACATTATGGTTTCAATTTGGGAAATCCGTTTATAAAACTGGTACAAATACCATCAGGTAATAGATCGGACTGGTTGCTCAGTGGTTAAGGTATCTGACTGAAGATCGAAATCCCGGATTCAAAGGCCATTGACCCGACATTCACTTCTGCTTCAGCTTGCTGTGTATAACATGAAGTAAGTCAGAACGATTCTGTGGTTTGGTTTCCATCTTAAGCTTCCCTATATCCGGTACTATTACAGTACTTGGTCAGGTTAGATAGACACAAAGGAGCGCATTGCGCGGCGTATCGGAAACACTGTCACTTGGCGGCCGAACAATCCTTCGGGATCTCCCGGCCAACAATGCCATCTGATTATTGAATTGACCATCAGTAATCAAGGTATAGTACATAAATATACTATGACATACAGAAAAACATATATATCAGTTATATATACGGGGTTGCAGGTCATCTTGAGCGGCAGAGTAGGTAATAACCCAACTTTTAGGAAAAGTGTGAAATTTGGCTGATTTTCGAAGAACTGTAGCTCGCTTAGTTTTGAGTTTAGAAAAAAGTTTGTACTACGAAAGTTGTAGGAAATTGTGTCCTCTTTCAAATTGGAAATAGAATATTTCTTGCTAGGACTCATCAGGAAGGAGTTATAAGCGAAAAACTGAAAAAAGTAACAAAATATTAATGTTTTTTGGCCACAGAAAATTGTGCCGAGGGTGTTGGAGGTCGAAAACTTGGTTTCTGCATACTCTCTCCAATATATGCAAGATAAGAAAAAAAATCTTCTACGTGATATAATGCAAGTGAAAACTACCCCGTTACTGGACTGTCTCTCCTGTACACATAAAATGTGGCATTTGTGTTGATTGCATAGGTCTTGTAGCAATTCTTCTTTGGCTGATGACATGCCTTCAAATACTGATATTACCAGTATTAAGTGCGAATGTGGTGAAGACCAAACTATGAATCATATGCTCGAGTGCCCTATGTGTCCATCATCCTGCAACAACGAAGACCTGTTTTCAAGCAACACACAATGCGATTCAGGTTGCGAAGTACTGGGCCTAGTGTGTTTAAGGTTGTTGATTTGCACAATGTATTTAACTGTGTATTTTGATGTTTGTGATACGAGAATAATAACACTAGTAAAAGGTCGGATTTGGTCATAATGTCTGTCAGGCTGTGACGTCACGTAATCAGCCTTCATTGACCTGCTAGCAACGGCAGAGCTGTCGCTATTATAGCTAGCTATTTTATTTCAATAAGTTTTAAATTGCAAACCAACCGGAAAGAAAATCATGCATTTCGTTTAAATCCACACTTCAATTATTAGTTGCTTTTTGATTGTTTATATTCGTTTGCTTTCAGTGACGCCATATTACTGATGTAATTATTTCAGATGCATGTAAGTAGTTACAATTGTTCATATAGATCGCGATACTTTGGATGTATCAATACGTGTGACAGAAGCTATGATTTTTGAACGGCAATATTAGCGGAGGCTGTGCTTAGGTTGAAATGCAGCCTGGAGCAGAATAACAACTGACAAGCACAGTAGAAGATATATGTATTTATCGTGCTGAATACGGCCTGGACCAGAATTAAAATAATACTAGCCTCGTACCCGCGACTTCGTACGCGTGGATTAAGAATTTTTTTGCCAGAATTAAATATAGTAAGTTGTTGGTAACGAAGGATTAGTCCCAAACAATATCGAGTCGGCATAATATGACAGGAAAGCTATCGCATAAATCATTCTACCGTCGAACCTGCCTCTTGAAGAGAATTAATTTCCAACCTATTTCTGTCACTATTCGATAAGATCTAAAAAATTCGTGACTACAACTGTTAATCATACTGGAAAAAATATCCTGTGCCCTTCATACACATTTCCTTATAAAATTACATCACAACGATATAGCCATTTAGTCGTCAAAACGTAACAAAAAGACAGAGACTTACTTCCGTATTTATAATAATATTACTGTGGTTCACACTCACACACTGACTGTGAACAACACCTGAGGGATCATTATAACGTAAAAAAGTGTACACCTACAACATTGCAAGACTACCTACGATTTGCCTCGCATTGCGCCCCTAACTTTCTAATATCTACAGTTTAACATTCAATCCGAATAACCTACGACCCAGGCCTGACTCTTACGATGAAAAACAATTTTTAAAAATCTGATTCCCGACGGAGATTTCAACCAGAGACCACGACGTTCGTAAGCAAGCTCTTTAGCCACTGAGATTCCAGCTCACTACACGGAAACACGGTCTGAAGACGTGCATATCCAACGTGTCTGTCTATCGCCGTATTTCCAAGTTATGAGAATCAATTGCGAACATATTTCTGTCACCATTCGATAAGGTCTCAAAATTTCGTGACTACAACTGTTAATCACACTGCAAACAATATCCTGTGCCCTTCATACAGATTTCCTTATAAAATTCCATCACAACGATATAGCCAATTGGGAGTCATAACGTATCAAAAAGACAGAGACTTACATCCCTAATTATAATAATATTACTGTGGTTCACACTTACACACTGACTGCGAACAAAACCTGAGGGATCATTATAACGTAAAAGAGTATACGCCTACAACATTGCAAGAATACCTACGATTTGCCTCGCATTGCACCCCTAACTTTCTAATATCTACGGTTTAACATTCAATCCGAATAACCTACGGCCCAGGCCTGACTCTTACGATGAAAAACAATTTTTAAAAATCTTATCCCCGACGGAGATTCGAACCGGAGACCATGACGTTCGTAAGCCAACGCTTTAGCCACTCAGCTGCCAGGCCACTACGCGGAAACTCGGTACGGAGTCGTCCACATCCAAAGTGTCTGTCTACCGCCATATTTCGAAGTTATGAGACAAATGTGTTATTTATACAGATAATTTTTCAACCAAATGTAGACAGTATTTTTCTCCTTGTTTCAAAGGATAAGTGTGCAAAGTTTCATCGAGAACGGATAAAAACTGTGGATTTGTATGAAGAACAAACAAACCAACAAACCAACAAACAAACAAACAAACATACATTCATCTTTATATATAAAGAAAGATTACTCTATACCTCTTCTTTTGCCAAAGCTTACTTTGCTTATGTGATCGGATTCTTTACAACCTAGAGGTAAAGAATTTTCCATCCTATCTCTAACATACTAATGTTGTACACTTCCTTTAAAGAACCTAAAAAAGCTTTCAGATTGAGAACTAAATGATGTTTCATGATAATGCAACCAACAGGTAGAAGGCGTTGTCTCCTTTTTTTGTCTTATTATTTACAGAGTTAAATTTATAAAATAAATAGTGTTTGTTACTGTTAGTAGAGACCATGATTTCAATCTTCCTTACACGTGTTAAAGCTTACATCTCAATTAACCTGCGCGGTAGCAGTTCCGTCAACAGATGAGATGTTCGCATGTAGAAATTCCCACACACGTAAAATACTAATGAACTTGTAAACGACATCTGTGGCAATAGCGTAGTCCAATTGATAACACTCAAAAGTAAAAAAAACATGAAATTTTCGTTTAAAAAAATAAATACTGCGTTTTTAATGATTTTTCGTGCTGTGAATCCTATGTTGTTTCATATTATTTTATTCCATTTTAATAATCTTGTTTCGTCAAATTATACGTACAATGAATCACATTACGTAGAATAGTTGATTTGTCAATTGCATTAAAACAGTGTTAGTATGAAGACGAAAGAAACTATGGCGTGTGACGAGAAAGTTGAAAATATGGAGCTCAACGACGGAAGGAAATGAGGCGTCACCGATGCTTATTAAAAATGCAAGATGTTTATATCTGAAGCTAATTTCTTAACAGATTTAACTATCAATCAAATTTCTTCATTACCGATGGCTATACGTATGTCATATTATTAAAGAAACATAGTGATTTGTTGACTGGCGATGACCGTACTCGAACCCCAGACCGTAGAGTATTAAGCGGGTGCCTTTCGACTGAACTCTCCGCTTTTTGCAGATTCGATTTTAATCTATCTAACATTTAAAGTGTATGGAGATGTCCGTATGCGACTTCCTCAGACTGTACCACGGGTACATGTCGAAGATACCTCTCAGGAAACATTATGAAGATCGAAATTAGTTTTTATGAAGTATGATTAAACCTTTCTCAGAAGAACCACAAAACAGAAAGTTTAATATCAGTGCGTGTGATGCAGAATAATCATGTATTTGATGACTTCCATCCAACTGATTTCACAAAATGCGTATGTATCTCAAGTAATTTCCAGATCTTTCTTTCCTTGCGCGGGGCACATTCGAGTTTTAGCTCTTGTTGATTCACAAATGAACAATCGTTGTAAAAGTCGAAACTCATCAGTTACCAAATAGATGAGACTCATGCGCAGCTATGTGTTCTCTAACCTCCTTTGTGGCATTGAAATGTGGACATTAACGTAAATAATTAGTAAAAAGTTAGAAGCTTTTGAAGTGTGGCTGTATCGAACTATTTTGAGATTACCATGGACAGACCACACAACATATTCTGAAGTGCTCCGCAAAATGAAAAGGAAAATGGAAATATTGCCCTCCGTAATAACACGGAAGCTACAACACCTTGGCCATATCAAGAGGAAAAATAGCTGTTACGAACTTCTGCAGTCTGTTCTTTATGGGAAAATATCAGGAAAGGGAACTACTGTTATGAGAAGAACTTCTTGGGTAAGAAATCTGAGAACCTGAGCCTCCAAGACCATTACGGTGCTACTCCGAGCGTCAACTAATAGAGACGAGACAACCAAGATGGTTGCCGATATTCGGAACCGGTAGGGACCAGAAGAAGAATAAGATTTACTGTCATTTTAATGATAATACTAAGAGTAGAAATAGTTCAAATTATAGGATCGGTATAAAGACTGATCTAACTGAAAAAGGTCAAAAGAAATCCACCAGCCTTAGGTAACTAATGTACTGCTTCAGGTAAACGTCAGTTACTGTTGTACGACTTTCAGAATTGACTGAGTATCAGAAGTGTACCACTAACACAGCCATTATAACTGATGCTAAATTTTCTAAGTTATATTTACTTCAGTATTATTTAAATTCCTACTGTTTATCTAGTGTAAAAACTTGTAACTGCCAGATTTCTTATACTTATGACATAGTTCAATGATTTTTTAAATAAACAAGTTGGAACAAAACCTGCGTTACTAACGAAACCAAAATACAATAAGCTCTTATTTCAAATATTCGTTTTGTATATGTTTTAGTTGGATTTATTATTCCATTTATCGTATCAAAAAATATGTAAAGATACAGAAATTAATACGGAAACGTATGAGCCAAAATATTCGGTAGAAAATCTTCTCCAAAAGCTTCATAAAAAATTATAAAAAAATAACCGCCTACATAAAACACATAAAAAAATTTAAAATAAGTTTATACTTTGCTTCATTTAAAATAAATCTAAATGACAATATTTTGCATTACTAATATTTAAATTTCAACATTAATCAGTTATTTTTGGAGAAGGTGTGAGCTGTCACTCAGCGGGCAACCTTCCATCTAGAGTAACGAATTACTGAACTTTATTTGTTTCAGACTACCCGGGGAGTATGTACGAATATGCCAAATACTTTACAACATGTAGTGAGGCGAAAATTGTTTTTGCGATAAACAATTTAGCGAAACAAATTAGACGGTATTTTAATCTGTGGCTCGGCCTCCTTGGTGGTCGATGCATATCTCTGGCGCTACAGTGTCGGCTGGCAGACTGCATCATACAGTAAAAACTTCACAGTTAGCCTAATGTATTATTGTCATTCCTTATTATTGTCATTTTTCTTGAGTTGGCTGGCATGACTCTAAAAATAACTGATTAATCTTAATTTTTCATAATAATAATGTAAAATAGTGTATATTTAGTTTCATTTTCTTCTAAGCAAGGTATAAATTAATTTTAAAGGTATTAGTATGAGGGATTTTTTGAAGGCGGATTTTATTTTTTGTGAAAAATATTATTATTGATTTTTTAGGAGTTTAATAGTTTGTTTTGTATTTTAAATATGGGTAGATCTTCTAATCACACTGCTCAAATAACACAGCGCCGTTCAGAAGAATTAGTGACGAAAGGGATGATCGTTTGAGAAGAAACAGATAAAGAAAATGCAAACAATATTTGAAAAGAGAGTTATGAGCAGCGTGCTGATAGGCTTTCACAAATGAGAGCTTAGAAAAATTTTATTCAACATAATGAAAGGTCAGAAAAAAATCAAGCTTACTGGTTCGGATTGATACACGATAAATTATTAAATAGTAAACACAAAGAGAAAGCTCTCACAGATATATATATATGTATATATTTCGATAATAGATTGTGGTGAAGGTGCGGCCTGAGGAGTGAAGCGTATAGTTTAATCTCAGTTTAACACACACACACACACACACACACACACACATAAACAAACAAAAATCGATAAAATTGAGACCTAATTCCCAACTAAGCTAAATATTAGTATCAAATCACTAGAACATAGTTTCCGAAATTTCGAAATCTCTGAATCGAGGACTGATTTTTCCAATATTTCAATTCCTGATTTGAGTAGCTTCATATTATATATATATCATGGATCTCATTCCAGTTGATTTATTTATATATATATATATATATATAAACTTTGGTATAAACATCCTAATAAAATAACAAAGTCGAACATATTACTGCATACGTAGCACTTATGGTGGTATTCATTTCGATTGCGAGAAAGATTCTCCATACAACATTAAATGGATATACAAAAATTTAAAATTAAAAAAGATCCCATTTTGAAAGTAGAACCTATACCATCCAATAAAAGAAAATTCATTAAAATCGATTCAAAATTGGAGAAGATATTGCTCAACATACATACAAAGAAACATCCAATTGAGAACATCCTTCTTTTTTGAAGTCGGTTAAAAATAAAAGGAACCTAATTGGTGGACGAGAGCGTTGGTGCTCCTGGCATTCTGGAGAACTCTGGCTCCTTTCCGTTAAAGCCATCCATATTTTGGTTTCCATACTTTCTCTAAGTAACTCCTGGTGAATTTCGTGATAGTTCTATCATAAAGGCCACAGCTTACATCCTTTGCATTGCCTGTCAACGGTATTATCCCGCTTCTAACGAAAAATCCATCGACGAGTCGTAAGGCATATCCAAAAAATAAATCACCATTCTGTCATCTGACAGCTAAATCCGGCAGTGGTTTGCTGAGTATTATGGTCCCATCAAGCGTATCAGTGGCTGCTAATGACTGAGCCGGGGCGATGCGCTCCGTGGACTGTAAAGCTAGCCCCCGGGACAGATTTAGTGGTGGCGGCGTTGTTTTTCCTCCCCCTGTGAGTTGGCGTCGCATTGGGAATGGTAACGGGGTCAGCGCCACAGTCGTAAAGCCTCGAGCCCCCTGGCACGTGCCTAACGGGACGTGGTCTCGCAGACATCCAAGACGATTACTTGGGATAGTTTGCAACTAGTAATTACGAACGCTATAAACGTTCTATTTCTCTAAATATTAGGTTAAAATAACAGATTCACGCTATTAGTTACGTAGTATTTCGAGGCATTAATACTAACTGAAACCGTATCATATACATGAAAATAGAGAGAAACAGTGTAAGAACTAAGGAGTTTTTTTAAGTATTCGACGTCGATGACAGTAAAGGCGGGAAAGGATAGAAGACAAGTAACGGGAACCATCCCGGTATTCATCTGGAGTGATTTTGGTAAACCATAAAAACCGAAATCTTGGAAAAACGAAATCCGAAAGATCAAACGGGGAAATGAAACCGCATCCTACCGAATGCGAAGCCATATTCATACCGCTCACCCACCAGGTGGTGAACAAAGCGTATAGTACGAAATGATATCAGTATTTTTCCTTCTAAGATATCAGAACAAAATAGTAGTCTTATTTCTTCTAGATCATCATCAGCACAAAGATTTTTGAGGAGTGTATAGTAGCATCACGTTTCGTAACATGAAATTTCAGTTTCAAATTAAATATTGGTCATATACTGAAGCACCTGTACTGGTAATAAATGTAGTACAGGAGGCGTTCTTCATTCTACAAAGTGACTGAAACATAATTGACAAATATTTACTGTGTAGCATGTAGGAAAAGTGTAAATTACGAACTTGAAACTAGAATAACAAACAAAAAGTTTTAAGAGGAATTGGACTACTTCATTCTGATCTGAGTCTTCAGTATTCTTTCTATCATTACCAAGTTTTTCGTCGAACAAGGGGACTAGGTCGTACTCAATGGTCACCGAGCGTGGTGAATGAGTGGTCACGCTCTTGCCTCGCATTCGGAAGGGCGCTGGTTAAAGTCCCCGTCCTGCCAACCAGATTTGGGTGGAATCTCTCGGAGAGTTGGGGGGCAGAGACCTTACATCTCACCACTGTTGATGATGTTAGTGACGGTATTGCCCGTTGTCAGTCGCAGATTTCTACTATGTCTTTGGCCATTCATACTGTCTTCAGAAATTGAACAGTCCAGTGCAAGAGAGCGTCACCGTCCGAGGTAGATATAAGTCAACACGTGGTATTTGTGAACTCCAGCTACATTGCTTTTCAAACGTAAATAATTCCGCTGGATCAACACATTGACCGTAATGCCTCTGACCCACTCTCCATCTGACGCCATCTGCAGCCGATGCCATACCTCTCTTTGTCACTCATCACGTTGTGAACTTTTCACTCAACACGACATTCGCTGCCCAGAAATTTTGTTTGTTTATGAACGTAGACAATGAGGCAACTTACTATGCTGCATGATACTCGTTCCTTGTCCTAATTTGAAGGAACAAAAGGGCACAGTTGAAGATACACGGAGAAGGCTTGTAGCTGCATCTGGGTACGAAACCACGACATTTTCTTATATGCAAACGTGTAATAGCTGAGTTTAGCAGTTACATGCAAGTAGCAACAATATCGTCTTCAGAGTTTCACTTTCACTAAGGTATTTTATACCGAATTTATGGGTACACGCATTAACAGGACCAAGGTGAGGTGAGGCGAGGAAAGGCGAGCGGAACGTATGTACACCTTGGTTGCACGAACGCAGTACGCCGAGGCATTGATCGAGACTGGTATCCGTCTATTCGTTTGGTTCGACGACTTGGCAGTGCTTGGAAGTTAGAGCGTGGACATGGAACGTGGTGACGATTTAACAGTGCCTAGTGCTTGAATTGCAATTACGGTTGATATTCCTTGAAAATCAGATGCATCATATAAGAATTTTAGATTTTCCCAAGAGGATCACTTAGAAACATAAATGTCATTCCGACCTCAAAGTAAATTCCTTTAATTATTTAAAATTACTTTGGAAACATCTGAAACTCAACACTTAAACTATTAATTAATTATTATTGTAAATATTACTCTGGAATGCATTGAAATAAAACTAAATTAAGCTTTAATATGTTGTCTTTCTTTTCATTTATATAAAACTAAATTGTTTCAAATACTGAATATTATGGACTAACGAACCTTTGCCTATTCTCACGCTGTTAAGAACTCGATTCTTTTTATCTCCTGCGCCTGCCTCGAAGACTTCCCTTTTTTTTAAGTCAGTTTCTTCTCCAGTAAGTGCCCTCATTTTGGGCCAAGCATCCTATTTTTTACGTTAAAATTCATTGTCCTTCCACACTATGGAACGCATACTCTTTAAGAAAAGAGAGTACATTTTCGTTTTCCCAATTCATGATTAAAAATGCTCAGAACAAAAGGGATAAACAATAACGAAAAACTCCTTAAGTTAAGTATAGTTGATTTATTTAATATCAACGTACAATGTGCCTAAACGACGACTGAGTGCCAACATAGTGTCAACGAAGGACGCACGACTGGAAATATCTGTCCACATAGCATGCGACGCACTCCCGAATTTTCTTTGAAGTACCGACTCGTGAGGGTTTGTCGAGTCTCGGCTACAGGTACTGTACACACTGGTATATTCGCCTCGCCTCGGACCCGTTCGTGCGTTGCCTCGTTATTATGTGTACGCGCCATAAGAAGATACCACGAATGTCCGATTTTTTTTTATTGTTTACAGCATATAGTGATAACGTATTTCGGTGGGGACCGTCTTCATATTCGTGCAAACAGGTCCAGCATGCCAGAGTTTATATTAATTGAGTCGGCTTCTTGAAATTCCACATTCAAACTGAATCTGAACTAAAATAAATTGTTTAGCTCAAACAAGTTTTATGTAAGCTACAGTATTGTGTTTTAATACTAAGCACCCTTCTGAATGAGAGTAGTACTATATGATATTTTTGTATAGTAATAAAGGCCAGAACAAGATTTTTTTCCTTAATAATTTAGATTGCCCCTGTTAGTTGTTATACCGCTATAAAGTAATTGAATTAATTATTTCTATCACATGGATATGAGGCTTAAATCAATAATCATCAAACTAGAATGAAATCCAAAAAAATTGCGAAAATCTAAAATAAAGTTCGCCAGTAAATAAAATGAGCCCCAATTATAAAAATATTATTGTGAGAAACTAAAACCTTTTGTTATTAGTACTACATAAAGACGGAGTAACTTCATATTGATTGATAAGATACCAATACTAGACAAAATGTTGATAGAAATAAGCAAGAGATCAATTTGTCGAGGCGGTAGAAAAGAAAAGTGGCCTTCATGTAAGTTACAAGCAACCAAAGACATCTCGGAATAGCGAAAACGTATATGGATTAATTGTAATTAATATCGCAGTTTCTTTATTTTCAGAAAAAACAATCGATTAAATAAATCTTTGTTTTTATTATATCGTAAAAATTGGAGATATGTTTCTTATAAGGATTATTTAGTAATTTACAAAAGTAAACGTAATAATTTAGATACTATTGCGTAATCACATACGTCACTACGAGCAAAATTATTTACATTACTACGCGATAAATATGGCAGGGATTAGGGAGTGTAGACTCAAGTTTTACGAAATTTATAAGGACGTAAAAGAATATATGAGAGAGAAATCATTTGTCACTGTCAGCTTAAATATAGAGATGACTTACAATAATTTTTTTTTTTTTTAATGGCTGATTCGCTTATGCCGTCCAGATGTCATGAATAGTGATAAACTAAAACAGCTTCGTGGCATTTGGAATGGTGCGTTGATGAAAGAACAATGGACACATTGAGAAAACGTACCTATTTTGATATTGTCGAAGAAATTTTGTCCCAATCAGTAAAATAGAGAGGTACGTGAGCAACTCATTTCGGAGCTAAAACGCTATTTTTAGTGTCAAAAGACTCTTTTTAAGAGAAAAAAATTGTCATAAAATTATTGAGCGCAAACGTGTTGTTGTAGTAAACACTGGGCCACAATAACGACGAATAATTACTGTTTTCAACGCATCTACGTATCGTGTGTGTACAGGCTGCATTACGACCTAATCACTAATGACATATTTATAAAACATGATTTCGTCAATAAGCGTGGTGTGTTTAGGTTGTAATGCATCCTGGACCATAGTAATGGAGACAGGTACGATTTGAATAATAGGAATCCACAATATTGTGTGGTTTGGTTATGTTTCACTTTGGTCCAGGCTGCATTACGACCTATAAACTGAGGAATTGTTTTTAATATATGATTTCGTCAATAAGCGTGGTGTGTTTAGGTTGTAATGCATCCTGGACCATAGTAATGGAGACAGGTACGATTTGAATAATAGGAATCCACAATATTGTGTGCTTTGGTTATGTTTCACTTTGGTCCAGGCTGCATTACGACCTATAAACTGAGGAATTGTTTTTAATATATGATTTCGTCAATAAGCGTGGTGTGTTTAGGTTGTAATGCATCCTGGACCATAGTAATGGAGACAGGTACGATTTGAATAATGGGAATCCACAATATTGTGTGCTTTGGTTATGTTTCACTTTGGTCCAGGCTGCATTACGACCTAATCACTAATGACATATTTATAAAACATGATTTCGTCAATAAGCGTGGTGTGTTTAGGTTGTAATGCATCCTGGACCATAGTAATAGAGACAGGTACGATTTGAATAATAGGAATCCACAATATTGTGTGCTTTGGTTATGTTTCACTTTGGTCCAGGCTGCATTACGACCTATAAACTGAGGAATTGTTTTTAATATATGATTTCGTCAATAAGCGTGGTGTGTTTAGATTGTAATGCATCCTGGACCATAGTAATGGAGACAGGTACGATTTGAATAATGGGAATCCACAATATTGTGTGCTTTGGTTATGTTTCACTTTGGTCCAGACTGTATTACGACCTATAAATCTGAGGAATTGTTTATAAAATATGTTGTCATCAATAACCGTGGTGCGTTTAGGTTGCACTGCATCCTGGCCAGTAATGGAGACAGGTATGATTTGAATATTGGGAATACATAATATTGTGTGCAGTGGTTACGTTTCACTTTGGTCCAGGCTAGGGACATTTTTATAAAACATGATTTCGTCAATAAACGTGGTGTGTTTAGGATGTAATGCAGCCTGGACCATAGTAATGGAGATAGGTACAGTTTGAATAATAGGAATCCACAATATTGTGTGCTGTGGTTACGTTTCACGTTGGTCCAGGCTGCATTACGACCTATAAACTAAGGATTTGTTTTTAATATATCATTTCGTCAATAAGCATGGTGTGTTTAGGTTTTAATGCATCCTGGACCACAGTAATGGAGACAGATACAATTTTGAATATCGCGAATGCACAATATTGTGAGCTGTGGTTACGTTTCACTTTGGTCCAGGCTGACTTCGATTCGAATTGGGCGAGGCAATACAGCAGAAACAAAACAAAAATAATTATAACCCCTATTTTAATTCTCAGCATATGGTAGTGGCTACTCATTCATCGTTTCATACCAGTATAGCATCCACCTAACATGTGTGTTAGGTTGCGCTGTGATACAGGCTTCATCCTCCACAGTTGTATTTATTTTAGCTGTGATGAAGCCTGGAACACTGCGACGGGTAATCACTGATCATTTCATAACAGTATGCATTAATCAATTACTAATAGTTACGAATTCATCAAATTTGGCTATAGCGAAATTTTTCTTCTGGTCCAGGCCGTATTTCAACCTAACTACGAGATGTGAAAAAAAATTATTCTTTACTTTCAATTTATCCGTCGAGTTCTATTAGAATCAATCATCAGATTGTACCGCCACGGTAATGATAGAATCCCCGACCTACAACATTCCGAGAAGTAAACGAGATTATTTTCGAATTGTCTTGCCTAGTTACATAAGAATCCATCATCAAATAATTTGATACAGGGTGCATTTCAACCTAAGTGAACTATTTCCTTCACCCTTCTGTACATTATTGCTTTCAAATTTAATCTCGTCTTCTTAAACACATTTCTACAAAATTAATCAAAATTACATCTGTACAATAATACCCGCAAATATTTTGCCTAAATATATTCAAAACTATTCACAATCTTACAAATTAAATATTTACTGTGCCATAGTGAATATTCTTGTAGTTTAATTTAAACTTCTGTTCTTAATTCGTACAAAAATAGTTGCAAAATTATTTAGTCTGATATATTCCTTCCTCCATGGTTGTAAACAGCATAGACTACAACTACTACTGTTTACATTATACAAAAAACTAATGTCTCTGGTAGCTTACAAAGCACATCGCTGGAGTACATTCAGTCACGATAAAAGTGTGTGGTGAGTAAACTAGAACTTTACCCAAAATGTTGATAGAAATAAGCAAGAGATCAATTTATCGAGGCGGTAGAAAAGAAAAGTGGCCTTCATCCAAAACCTGTTCCTTTTTTCTTTTTTTCTTTCTTTCTATTTTTTACGGTCTTATTAACTCACCCCTGTAGTTATCTAACATCACTCACCAGTCATCAGCAAGCAAAAAAAAAGGGTAAAGTTTATACACGTGCAGTGCAAGCCGTTCACGGCGGTAGGATGGGAATCGCGGAGGTAAAAATCCGTTCAAGCTTCTGTCACAACGACATAACCAAGATACTCAGTACTCACCCCATGTTCGATAAGTGCCAAAGTTCTAGTTAATGTCGTAGTTACCAGTTCGTAGGTGTTCACCATCTCGTAGCACCGATCGATTTTAGATCTTCCGTCTTCACTACTATAGTAACGTTCTGTCCTCTGTTTCATGGGTCATTTGTTACCGTAGTAACGTATCCATTATTTTCAACAATCACACTCTTTCATCCGTCATCTACAACTGACTTCAGGTGGCAACGTGTTTAAAATTCGACATACAGCAATTTAGAGGTGTGAAAATTCCTGTATCCTTTTTATAAAAACGATTAAAATATGACTGTGCTATCTACAATCGCTATTGCAACAGGTGTACGTTGAGTTCGATTTACCCGTCCAGTTAATTTTACACTCATTTGTATCAATGTCGCCAACCCTAATACATTCCTAAACAATTCGTTTGAAATACGGTTAGAACATTTAGGAAATGGACAAATGATTTTTGTTCCATGAAAATTGTTTTATGTGGCCTAAGACACCACGGTGAGAGATCGTTAATAACAAACTTAACAAATCATTAAGACCGCTAACAACGATACCACAATGCCAATAAATACTAAAAGACTGTTATTTTTATTTACGTGCGAGAATGAAAAAGTTTTACTTTTTATAACTGAATTGGGTTGACCTATTTTCTCACGTTGTTTCAAAACGAGTGCAGTTTTTATGATCAGAGTTAAGGTTAGCTTAGAGTTTTTGTCTCATTAGTGACCTGATTCCCGGTATAAGGAGCCACCCACTGCTTGCCAACGGCCTCCGAAAGGAGGGTGGAAGAGTGGTCCAGAGCAACCTCTTGCCCTTTGGGTTGGAAATGGCCCCTAAAGGCGGTTGAATCAGAAATGATCAACAGCATGGGGATACAGAAGGCAACGGGAAACCACAACATTAAAGACCCAAAGGGTACCCCGAGGATATATAATCCTCTCAAATTACATATATGATATTAAATATTACATCAGGAAATACATTACATATATTATGACATAATATACATATAAAATATTCCGGAGGTAAAATAGTCTCCCAATCGGATCTCCGGGTGGGGACTGCTCTGGAGGAAGTCATCAGAATAGATAGAAACATTCTACGAGTCGGAAGCGTGGAGTGTTAGAAGTCTGAATAGGGCAGGTAGGCTAAAAATCTAAAAAGGGAGATGGAACACCTGAAGTTAGATGTTGTTTGGATTAGTGAGATTAATGGAAGGATGCACAGGATTTCTGGTCTGGGGAACACAGGATAATTAGCACACAAGCTGTCAATGGAGTCACTGGTGTAGTGTTTGGTAATGAATAAGAAATTAGGGAAACGGGTGAGTTATTATGAACAGTTGAGTGACAAGGATTATTTTGATCAGGTTAGAAACCAAGCCCGCTTGAACCACGTTAATACAAGTGTATATGCCAACGTCACAGGAAGATGACGAAGAAATAGAAAAAATATACACCGAAATTGAAGAATTGATCCAACATGTGAAGGGGGAGGAAAATCTAATAATAATGGGTGATTGAATGCGATAATGGGAGAAGGAAAATAGGGGAATACGGTAGGAATTTTGGTCTAAGAGAAAGAAATGAGCGAGGAAGCAGGTTGTTTAGAATTTTGTGAAAGATATAAGCTTGTAGTGGCAAACACACTGTTTTAGAACAATGCAAGATGGATATACACTTGGAAACATCCTGGGGATACAGGCAGATATCAGCTAGATTATATCATGGTCAAACAGAGATTCAGGAATCAAGTTCTAGACTGTAAAGCGTACCCAGGAGCAGACATAGACTCTGACCACAATTTGATAGTAATGGAGTGCAGGCTGAAATTCAAGCGAATAAGGAAGCAGCATAAGCAGAACAGACTGGAAGTGAATAAACTGAAACAATCTAGTAACAGAGAAAAAATTTCAGAAATGGTAGACTTACGTCTAAGAAATATATCTGAAAGGAGCTCAACCGAGGACGAATGGAATGCATTAAAGACCGAAATAATGAAAGCGGGTAAAGAAACATTAGGCTTTAGGGAACAAGTTGCCAGAAAACCTTGGATCACAGAAGAAATTTTGGAGCTGACGGATCAGAGGAGAAGGTACAAAAATGCTCAGGATGAAGCAGGAAGAGAGCAGTACAGGCAATTTAGAAATCAAATAAATAGGAAATTCAAAATAGCAAAAGAAAAATGGCTACAATAAAAGTGTGAACAAGTAGAAAAGGAAAAGTAGATGTTGCATATAGGAAGATCAAACAGAATTTTGGAGAAATGAAGAAAAGAGGTGTCAACATTAAAGCAGGATGAAGCAGGAAGAGAGCAGTACAGGCAATTTAGAAATCAAATAAATAGGAAATGCAAAATAGCAAAAGAAAAATTGCTACAATAAAAGTGTGAACAAGTAGAAAAGGAAAAGTAGATGTTGCATATAGGAAGATCAAACAGAATTTTGGAGAAATGAAGAAAAGAGGTGTCAACATTAAAGCAGCCGATGGGAAACCTCTTTTAAGCTCAGAAGATAGAGCTAAGCGATGGAAAGAATACATTGAGAAACTGTATGTTGGGGATGACTTGAACAATAGTGTAATGGAAAAGGAAGGCGATGTCGACATTGATGACTTAGGAGATCCTGTTTTGAGGACAGAATTTAATAAAGCTCTGAATGACTTGAAAGCAAATAAGGCATTTGGAATTGATGAGATCCCTGCAGAACTTCTTAAATCCCTAGGAGAGGAAGGAATCGAAAGATTATTCAAGCTGATACCAAAAAGTTATGAAACAGGAGAGATTCCAACTGATTTTAATAAAAATATCATTTTCACACTTCCGAAGAAAGCATAAGCCGACAAATGTGAGAATTATCGCAGCATTAGTCTAACATCACATGCTTCAAAATTACTGACCGGAATAATATACAGAAGGATGTAAAACGTAGTAGAAGAGATAATAGGTGAATATCAGTTTGGTTTTAGGAAAAATCGCGGTACAAGGGATGCAATTCTGTCTTTAAGATTAATACTTGAAGGGCGGATCAAGAAAAACAAAGATACTTTTATGGCATTTCTTGATTTGATAATGTTTGGTGGTACAAGATGTTCAAAATTTTAAAGAAGTCAGGTCTAAAGTATGGAGGTAGAAGAATACTCTATAAACTATATAAGAATCAAGTGGCTGTAATAAAAGTAGAGAACTATGAGAGACAAGCATCAGTTAAAAAGGGAATGAGACAAGATTGTAGTCTATCCCCGTTAATATTCATCTTGTATGTAGAAGAAGCAATAAGGAAAGTAAAAAGAAAAATTTCCATGCGGTGTAAGTGTCTAGGGAGAAAAAATCAGTATGCTACGATTTGCTGATGACATTGTCTTGTTAGCAGAAAGGGCTGAGGATATTGAGAAATTACTTAATTGCATGAACAAAATACTGAAAAACGATTTTGGACTGAATATAAATCAAAGCAAGACTAAAGTCATGAAATGTACCAGAAATGATACAAATACTAGCTGATTAAATGTAAAAATATGATTGAATGGAATTGGAGAAGTGAGTGAATTCTGTTTTTTGGGAAGAAAAATTACAACCGATGGCCGAAGCAGGAATGATGCTAAAAGCAGAATAGCTCTAGCAAAAAGAGCCTTCATTAAAAAGAGAAATATTTTACTTCCAAACATTGATCTAGGAATTAGAAATAACTTTTTAAAACTCTATGTGTGGAGCAGAGCACTTTATGGCAGCGAAACATGGACTATAGGAATACCAGAAATAAAGAAAATTGAAGCATTTGAAATGTGGTGCTACAGAAAAATGCTGAAAATTAAATGGACGGACAAAGTACGAAATGAACGAGTTTTGGAAATTATGGGTGAGGAAAGAAATTTGTGGAAGAAGCTTACAGAAAGAAGAGACAGGCTAGTAGGTCATATTTTGAGACATGCTGGATTGGTTAATTTGCTGGTGGAGGGAACGGTCGAAATTAAGAACTGTAGAGGAAGACAGAGATTAGAATATATGAAGTAGATAATTGAGGACGTGGGTTGTAAGGGGTATGTAGAGATGAAGAGGTTAGCACAGGATAGGAAGGGATGGAGGAATGCATCAACCCTGTCGAAAGACTGAATGACAGCAAAAAAAAAAAAAATTAACTAACGCATGAACCTTTCTTTCTTTCACCTCCTGCCGTCTTTCTTTCTTTCAAGTACATTATTCACCCCACATTTTTACAATCTTATGTAACTACTTAAGCTATTAAAATTTGATTCAGAATAGCTGCAGCGAATACATCTCACCGGAGCACTACTTGCGTGTGAGGTATAGGTCACTTTTAGAACCGTATCATTCCAGTCTTTCATTCCTAGCGAAGGTCGGGTATCGAAAGCAAACACATAGATAAAAGTGGCGCAGTTTATGGCAGGCATCTGATCCAGCGCACTAACTCATCGGCCTGAACCACTCTTCTCCACAAGATGAAAACTTCTGCAGCGCAATTCGAGAGAGCAAGTGGCCTCCTATGTCTAACCTTCATCTTTTTGTAAACTATTTCCTTCTGGCGTCTTCATAAAACGTTCTCTTGTTTATCCGTATTGACATTTTGTTTAACCTAGTTTTATTATCAGTCGTCTTAAGATCTTAAAGTCTAGTGACTACATTTTTATGTATTTCCGACAGAAAACGCTCCGAGAAATTGCTTGAAGCTTATTTTTTCTTAATCACGAAATTCATAAATACTAAACGACACAACAAACACTAATACAAAAGTAATAAGACTAGTAGATAGATGGCGACACTGATTCGGTCCTAAACATACACCCGTCAGTTATGTTGAGCGTTCTGAACAAGGGGAAGATACCACAGGCCTAGATTCCAATCTTGTCATTGGCTTCCTGATTGTAGATTTAGGCAATTTTTCCGTAGTCACCTAGGTAAATACTGCAACCGTCAGTATTTTTTCTTTTTCTCAAAAATACATGTTATAGAAACAGAACCATACAGTTATACAGTATTCCTAAAACGTGTATTGTTTTAATGACGAGCCATTACTCTCCCTTGATACTTAACCAAAATTGATAGATGAGGTATCATTTTAAAGATTAAGCTCACTGCTTTGCTTACATCATTAATCAGAAAAAGAATTTTTTGAACTTCAACCAGAAAATCGCAAAATTGTGAACAATCCAGGTCACGGGTGTGTGATAGTTCAGAGTCAAGCTGTGAGGTGTCGCGGTGTCAATAAGGAGTGATCGCATTGCCGCTTTATAGCAAATGAGATGGTTAGGGGGTCCTAAATGATGTGCTGGGGTCAGAATCAAATCAATCATACAGCATAATACATCATAAAAAAAGTTCTCGTTGAAATTTATATACATTACGAATCGGTCGGGTAAACACGAATTGATATCCCATGAAACAGATGACGTTTTCACTGATTTTTTTTCATATAAAACAACACATCTCATGGATCCTTGGGCGCCGCAACAAGAAATTAGATGAGTAACCTATATCCCAGACAATATTAGTCGAGACAAATGACCAAATCTGATTCAACAGGCTCATTGTTGTTACATTTACAAGATTGGTAACGCCGGCTTGAAGAGCCGTAAGTATTCAAAGTTAGGGCCTGAGAATCGTACGAAGTTAACAGAGCGAGAAACTATATATATATATATATATATATATATATATATAAACCATACTCACACATAACACTCCACAAACCCTGGAAGAGGTCAGTAGCGGGCCGTTTTACTAGTTATTGAAGAAATCGTTGCAGTCTTTGGCGCTGTAATTATCAATCACAATACCAGTCTGTGATGACCGCCGTGACGTCAACTTCGGCACCGGGGAATCTCCAGTCGGGTAGGTGGCGCCACGGTCACGCAGATGTTACCGCACAGCGCCGATCACGTGAGACTGCATGCCGCAGGGTCCTTGGAGAGTTCACCGAAAACCTAAACCGAAAGCCGCCCCTTCACGAAGCTCTCGCCACTCTCTTGCGTCCGCTCGCACATTCGTAGCAAGAAAAACAGTATTAACAGTTTATTCCTAATTTGCCTGGCTTGCTTAGAAGTCTTGCGCATAATAGTTCTCGAATGGGAGCGTTCAATTTAGTTCGAAGCTCTATAGCGAACTAGGTCGCTCTTTTAGTTGGTTAGCTCCCATCTGGAATTCCAGAAAGACAGATCTTTTGCTTGTTTTGCTACCGCTACTGCATGCGCTCTTTTGTTTGTTATGGCAGTTGTGGTTATCGGTGGTTGTCTGTTAATTGTTGATGGGATCAAAGCGTGTTTTGTTTTCATATTCCGGATTAAATTTCAGTTTGAGCCTTCTCCAATAGTTATTAAGGTTTAACAGACATATTTTTTTTTAAATCTGTGTCTCAGTGAAACGTGTCCACTTGGAACTACGTTTCATTTTTGATAACCTAAAACAAAGCAAATCAGCCCTATAATCAAAGTGATATACATTACACTACTTCACTGCATCGCACTGTTAAAGCCACATAATATTTTGATAGTCATTTTAAATTACAAGTCGGTCGAACGAACGAACCAGCTAAGGAGCGAGATATCTGGAAACTTGTTCGCGTAGTTGGTCTGCGAGAGCGTTCTTCCGAACTAGTTCATTCGTGAACATCTGCTATGCTTGCGGTAAAAGATTTCGTTTCATCAAAATTCCTTGAATAATCGCTTGTTGTCGAGGTTGTGGCGTCTGGTTTTGAAGACATTATTAAAATTGAAAAATTAATGAGATGCATTAATTAATAGGTTTATTTGCAAAATTAATCCCGGGAAGGCACCAAGAATGGAAGTGTTATCTATCCGAGAGAAGCAACATTCCAATTCTGAAATACTTTTCATCAAAGCAATTGTACTTTTGAAATTACCATTAAAAACACATATCTTCATCTATTCAAATGATATACTGATACATTGGTAAGGAAGTTATTGAAAGCAGGGTTTACAACACCTATTATTGTCTTTGAATATAAAATTGATTGATTGATTTAACAGAACTGAATATTTAAGGAGGTTAAAACATTAAGCGGTTATTGAGCAATTCAGAGCATGATTCAAATCTCAGAGCGTTGCCTAGGGTTGAATGACGCAAGAGTGTCTATACATCGCCTGAGTTCTTTACCGTAGCAGATGAGGTGCGGATAAAAGAGAGTCTCACGGACCCTGTTAATCAGCTGATTGCGAGGCCGGTGTTGGCTGCCTCAGGTAGGTCCCTGGAGAATTCGGCCTGGCGAGCTTCGTCCCCAGTCGAGGTCAACTCCCTTTCCGACCAGAAAACAGTCTCCCAGGGTGCGCCGTTGCGGGTTGTTCGCCGGCCAGAAACAGAATTTCTTCCTCCTCGTTTGTCGGTCCCGTCTAAGACTTCCATGCTCCGGTGTTTTAGCTGGCCCGCCAAATTCCAGCCAATGGGAGCGTTTGGTGGGGCGTCCTTGATCTCCATTGGCACTCCTCATGCAACATAAAACTTATAGTAACACACTGTTTGATTCGCTGGTTCCCAACAGAGGCGTTCCGCAACCCGACTTCTTCTCGTAAGTATCGTTTTCAACTTTCTACTCTATCAGGAAACCGTCTTTCGGCGCAGGTCCAATAATGTTCTTTCAATTTCTTTGAATGCATGAAGCTTTTAGCTTTACGGCCTGCCATAAATCGTTCAGCCTTTCAGCGCAGGTAGGAGTCACCTGGCCCTTGAAGGTGAATTTTTTTTTAACTGCTTTACGTCTCTCAACAGCGAGGTCTTTAGAGACGGAAAGGATGGGGGGGGGGCAAGGATGGGGGCAAGGAATGGGAAGGAATTCGGCCACGGTCTTTTGAAGGAAGCATCCCGGCATTTGCCTGGAGTGATTTGGGAAACCATGGAAAACCCAAATCTGGATGCCCGAACGGGGATTCGAACCGCCGTCCTCCCGAATGCGAGGCTAGAACGCTAACCGTTACACCGCCACGCTCGGTGCAGGTGGATGACAAAGAAGTGTGGAATTTTGCGGCTCAGCCCGAAACTGGCTATATCACACGTACCAACTTCCCGTTACCAATTGCACATTACAAGGTCTGACACCACAGGGGTGATCAGTCACATTACCGCTATACAGGGTGCTTCCACGATGATGTTCAATCTTTCAGGGATGTTGTGGAAGGGTAAATGTATCAATATGAGACAAGGGACACTGGTCCGGAAAAGACAATGTCAAAGTTATAAGAAAAAATCTTTCTGATACCTCTGACAATGGAATACATGTGCCGGTACTGTTGTTGCAAATATTATAGGGCAGATAATCTTACTGACCTCTTGTGGGGCCATGTGAAAAGCCGTGTGCATGAGACGCCTATCGAGACTGAAGAGGATCTCATTACAAAACTTTTCGCTACCTCCGACACTGTTAAAACGACACAGGGGATATTAGAATGGGCACGACAGAGGTTTGTGCAACTATACCATGTTTTTATATGTTGGAGGACGCCATTTTGAATAACTGATGTAAATGAAGCGACTTGTAAAACTTGTGCAGATAAATGGAATTCATTATTACTCTGTAATAGCTTACGTATCTCTGACATCCAAGTTCCGTGCGACGTTACTAGTCCATCTACAGGGGAAATTATCTGAGGCTATTGCGGAGTATCCAGCGTGAATTCTTTACGTCATGATCAGGGTTCGAAAGTTTGGATCTTTAGTTTGAGCCCTGCGCGAGGGTAAGGCGGAACTTGAGTACATTTTCGCTTGTAACTTTCGAATCGGTCGTTTCCGGACCATGGTCCCCTATCTCATATTGATACATTTACCCTTCTCAAACATTCCTGAAAATTTGTAACATCATCACGAATCACCCTGAATAGCAACACCACATACAAACAGAGATAATGATAAACTGTGTGTTTTTTTTTCTAGAGTAAGGAGCTTTCTGATATTTTTCTGTTGGGGAAACTTTCCCTCATTTCTAATTGTTTCGTAAGACGTTGTAAGTGTTTTGCTACGTACGTGGTTCGGTTGAAAAGTAAATAATTGCAACGAATGAGCCGGTTATTCTTTTATCCTACTACAAATCACCAACCACGATAAGTCAGTGTATATTATTGGCGAAATTTTCATAAAGCTTATATGTTTCGATGATAGATTGCAGCACTCACTGCTCAACTTTTGGATACATGCTATATTGTAATTTATTTATTTATTTATCGTATGATTATTTATGAGGTACACAATAGGAAATATACATATCACAAGCTTGTACAATTTCATATCTCGAGATCTAATGTTTTAATCCAGTCAACTGCACTGATCGACGCATCATGGATTTCCGCCATTGTTCCCTTATAGGCCCGAAGAGGACAGTCAGAAACGATGTGATTGATTGTCTGTAAGGTGGCTCCACAGTCACAATTTGCAGAATCTACCCAGCCCCATTTGTATAATAAGTAGGCGCACCTGCCTTGTCCTGTTCGAATTCGGTTGATGATTCTCCACTGCCGCCTAGGGAGTTCGAAACCTTGTAACCTTACTGAGGGGTCCTCAACTAGATTTTTATTGGCTACTGATGACTGCTCCCACTGAGTTGTCCACAGCTTATTGGTGTTGAAAGAGGACTCTGTGAGGTTGATTGCTGTGCGCCATGGTGGTTTTCTTGATTTCAAGCGTTGGTGTTTCGCTTGAATCATGTCTTGATGTATAGGCAGCTGAGGGTTCTTCAGGATATTTTTCCAGATTTTTAAAAGAGCTTCTGATCTTCTTAGTGCTGGGGGTGAGATGTTGCATAGCACTGGAAGCCATATGGTGTTCGTACTATGAATACATCCCGTAATTATCCTCATTGCCTGATTGAGTTGCACATCTACCTTCTTTGTATGGACACTATTGATCCAGGATGGGCAGCAGTATTCAGCAACAGAGTATGACAGAGCTAAGGCTGTGGATCTTAGAATGTGAGCACTGGCTCTCCATGAAGTACCAGCAAGCTTATGGAGAATATTGTTTCTCGTTTTGACTTTGGCAGCCACATTTGAGAGATGCTGTTTGAAAGTTAGAGTTCTGTCCAGTGTTATACCCAGATATTTTGGTGTGCCGCAAAAAGGCAATAGTTGGCCTCTGAATTTAACTTCTGGTTTATAGTGTGCTTGTCTGTTGTGCAAATGAAATGTTGAAATAACTGTTTTCTGAGGATTTAGATGGAGGCACCATTTCTTGAAGTAGTCATCTAACTTTTCCAGATCAGGTGATAAAGTTGTTTCCGCATCAGAAAAGTTGGGGTTCTGGTTCACCAAACAAATGTCATCAGCGTAAGTAAATTTTCTTGAAGATGTTTCCGGTAAATCATGAGTATACAAATTGAATAGAAGGGGTGCTAAAACAGATCCTTGGGGTAAACCATCATTTAGTATAAATATTCTGCTTCTGTCGTTATCAGAGTATATCTGAAAGTATCTATTGCTCAACATTTTGTTAACTAGTTCTGTAAGTTTTCGACATGGGATAATACTCAAAAATTTCAGAAGAAGTCCTTCTCGCCAAACAGTGTCATAAGCAGCTGACAGATCCAAAAAGGCAGCCACACTTACTGATTTCTTCTCAAACCCATTTTCAATATGAGAGGTGAGAGTGAAAACCTGGTCATTACAATTTCTCCCTGGCCTAAATCCTGCTTGTTCTATGGGAATGTGTAATAATGTATATTGTAATAATGGCAATCGACAGCAGGTTTAGATACACCCCCCCCCCCCACCAAAAAAAAAAAAAAAAAATATCGAAACATTTTTAAGAAGCTTAGTAACACATATACTGACATAGCGCTAAACACAGAAAAGAAAATAGACATGGATACTTTAAAATTTATTTTTGAATCTTTAAATGATGGTAATGTTCCTGATACTTACAATATGTTCTGACTATCGGATGCATAGTTTGTGCGAAATATATTTAATAAACGTGGAACTCAGGCAATAATCGAACGGTCTGAATAGATTTTCATTCTTTTATGCCTGCTTAAGAGATTTCATTTATTTCTTTGTATTACTTTCTTTCAATTTCTAGGATAATTCGTTTAGTCCCTTTTTACTGTTTCCTTTGGCAGAAGTCGTGAAAAAGTTCTTTTCATTAAATGCAGCTGTTTATGAACTAAACAAAGGTTTTACTTAGCCTTCTTAGAACACATTTCTTAACCTACTAGCCAACGAAGTGGTAATCGTACTGTTGTGGCATTCTGTCGCGGCCAGTGTAGCATACTGCAGTTTGAATGCAGTTACTAAGATGTCAAAGTATCCTATAAAAGAAAGCAAGTAACACAAACTGTAACTATAAGACAAAAAAAATCTCAAAGATGAGGTAAAACCTTTTATTATTTTTACTGAATCTTATCTTCATACAGAGTAATGCTGTACAATGAGTGTGAGTTAGCGGCAGTTCCACCAATTGGCTGTCATACTAATTTGTACAGTGTCATTATGTTTATCGTGTGTATATTATTTTATGCGTAAGCTGTGACCGTATCAAAAATAGCAAACATAGTAATAATACTGTAATCAAAATAATCGGTCCTGTCAATGCTATTTGAAATTTCCTTCCACTTGCAACATAACTGTAACTTCAGCACTGTCAGCAAAAATGCCAGGTATGGCTTATATGCGTGCAGTAGAGGACATGATTACTTTATATGAAAACCGAAAGATTTTCCGAATATTACAGCTTTATTAGTTAGAGAAAGAGAATACCAGTGCTGTAGCAAGAGTCAGCGCAGAAACCACCACACTGAAAATATTAATCAGAGATTCAAAATCATTACAGGTTTGTACTGTAACAAAACCTTTCCATTATGCTTACCGGAATATTTCAAATTATTTAACTTGCTCGTGGTTCAGATCAGGGTAAAAACAACGGTCCGTTTACCTAATACACTTCATTTGAACCCTAGTATAATAACTTGATTCATGCTCAATTCGATTATCTCCTCGTTCATCTCTTACAGTAAAATATGGCTCTGATTAAATCGAAACCTGACAACCAGCATAAAAACAGGTTGGGTGAACGCAAGCCTTATTTAACTTATGCTCTTTCTCCAAAGATGACAACCATAAGCCAGACATTTGATTGCTTATAACTATGCTCGTATTTCACTTGCTTTTACACTTTCCACTATAATGAATAATCCCGCATTTCTAATGCTCTAGGTAATATCGCTGCTAAAAATCCCTTTATTTCTAAAGGATTACTTAAATTCTCATAGGTCTTCTGAAGCAGAGAGCTAATAAGTACTTAAGCGTGCCAGCAACAAACAGAACTTTGGTGTGATTATAATCACGTATTTATTTGCAAAACATTCAGTGCATAACTAAAAATTATTTAGTATATAGCCAGAATCGAACCAATCTCCTCCATATAACAAGTTTGTGTCTGCACGATATTGTAGATACCTCATTTGCAGCAAATCCCTTCAGTAAGTATGTCCACAGACCACACGGCAACTTTTAGAAACAAATACGAAATAAAGTAAATACCACCCAGTTTAAACTCAGCGACACTTTTAAAAAGTTAATTAATAACAACTTTACATCACTGGATTTGTAAGAAGTTCTAAAGTCTTGAAAAACAATGTACAATTCTGTGCGCACATGATCCAACTGTAGTTTTGAGGACAGTGCCTCAATATTGGTCAATGGCTATTCTGTTGCCTGTGGCGAAACATGTCCCGTTGCTATAGATATAGACATACTATACGGGATTAGGGGCTATCATATAGGTCATCTTATGGTATGTTTACAGCAATTTTCTGGTGCAGAAACTAGAAATTTTGGCAATTTTAACAACTCACTGAGTGCGCTATCCATTTCTTATGTTTTGTATAGGAATCTTTGACTCTAACTAAAGCCTGAAGAACAGGTGATGTCTACAGACTTGCAAAGCGAAACTTTAAGTGCAGGATGAGCAACTGTTTAAAGTGTGATTAACTTCAAAACAAAATGTACTCTCGACACTTCTTTTTGTAATGCACTCCTTTCTCGAATACTAGCTTATGTATTGTGAACAGATTTCTATTAAGTTTGTGTCTAAGCCAACATCTGATAAATAGAGCACTTTTTGAGTTTACTTCTTGCTTTTGTTATTGAAGTGTTTGACGATTTAATAACTGCCAAAACAATATTCTGGTTTTACTTGTATGACCTGATACGAACCACAACCACGAAAACTGTTTTAGTGAGATAATTGAAGCAGATAAAATTTTCATACGATTGTAATACTCCTACTTATGTCATATCAAATTCTGCAAGAGTAATGAGTAAAGAAATAGTTATAACTGAAGTTTCAATCGCCCGAAAAATACAAATCCTAAAATAGATTATTCCAATAATTTTCTAAGAGTAATTTTTTGCATGAACTGTTATCTTCCCTACTGGCAGCGAATGTTTTCTGTCATAAACTTGGTGTAACCTAACACACGGAGAGAGGAGAAAAGTCAGCACTTCACACTCTAGAGCACACCGTGTTTCATCACAACTGTCTTGTTTACGGTGCTGGATTTGTAGTTCCCTTGTCAACCTGAGAACTATTCATATTGAAGTTTTGAATAAAACATTGCGGTTTATTAACACGTATTGGTCTCTATAATCATAACGTTTCTGTGTGTTGCCAGTCGTGCTTCAAAGAGATGTTATTTGATTCCACATATGTGCATTGACATCAGGTTATTAATTTTTTAAGAAACAACATGTTTAGATAGCGCGATTAAAAATTTTTATGTAGTAAACTTTAAAAAATTAGATTAAAATCTAAAATGGTATTTTAAAAGCATTTCAGAAATCACAAAACTCGATGTCCCTTATTTCCATCGTGTTAAGTATTCTTGATATGAATAATCAATCTTTTTCTTACAACATCCCTAATACCTCACCCTCAAATGAAGTTCTAATTATAAGTTTTCCTATCGTACATGTAAAATTGTAAAGTATAGTAGTCGTGAAAAATAATTACGGTACTGAATGACCTGGAGGATGAACTAAGCTGCCTATATATTCAGTGCTCCCTCCGAAAAAACTGCACCAAAACGCCTAAAAATCAGTTGCGTATTTGCTACAGTTAAGTCCATGTTGACTTTTAATAAAGATCCCTCTTGCCTCCAAATACCTATTTTAACAATTCACTTTCAAGAAACTACCTCAGTTTCCGTCTTTCTGAGTATAAAAATTATAGTATCAAAATAAGAGCATTCTGATGGCTCAGTGGTTAAGGTTTCTGAATGGTGATCGAAAGGTTCCCGGTTCAAATCCCTGCCATAGGCCCTTAACCAAACATTCACCTCTGGCACAGAACGCTTCCGTGGTTCGAATTCAAAGTTAAACTGAAGGTTCGCTATACTCCGTAGGACAACCGGGTTAGGTTAAGGCGAGAGGGATGGAATGCGCCAGGTCATTACGATCTCACGGAATTATTATAATACCAAAATAAAGAGTAGAAATACTGATAATGATGACGATTGACACTATTACGTATTATTTCTTTCTTTCTTTCTTTCAGGCACTGGAATTTATGAGGGATTATACAGGGTGTATCCCAAAAGTAATGAAATCGGGTTGATTAATATCGATTTATTTAACATTTTTGGAAATACACATAATAGTCTTCAAAATATACCCCTCGAGCACCGATACACCGCTTCCAGCGGTTCTGCCGTAGTTCAAGTATTTTTTAAAGTCCTCCTCCGGAAAGTCCTTTTAGCTCTTGCTCAGTCACTTGATCCTCTTGGTGTATGCAAACAAAAACTTATCACGACTGAGGCCGCATTGCCACATTTTTCTGCACCAGGAAGTCTCTCATCAACAGCACCGTGTTAGTTGAAGCAGATAGAAAAAGTCCGGACGGGATTGAGCATTTCACTTTTTGAAAGTCGTACCTCATCATCAATTATTCTCACACTTACCCTTCTGTCACATTCCGGAACAGCTTTCACAAGCATTACATATCCGTCAGTTTTTTTTTTTTTTTTTTTTCCGATGGTCTCCTGAAGCGTTCCGGATCTTCCACGTGTTCCGGACTATCCTTGAAGCCTTGTGCAACCTAAAAACTTGAGCACTCCGTAAACATCTCCCAACATTTTGAATGAGACCGTTGCGGATTAGTCGAGTTTGACGCAAAATATGATGGCTCCAAATTTTACCGCATCTTGAGTCGTGACGCAAAACAAATATAACCTTCGGTTCGAACGCGATCCTGACCATCCCAGAGCTCAGAGGCGACTGATCCACGTCTCATTTTATTTCTAAAACTCTCCACCACCCGGTTAAGGTGAGCTTTGGTGAGCTATGGCGACCACAGAGAATCAGTCTCATTGCTTTTTGGCCATACCAAGTATTATTCAGATATACAGCCTCCTCTGCCACATATAGTTTTACAAACACAGAGAACAATAATGCAATAATGTAATAATTACATAATTAGACATATTTTATTTTATTTAAAAATATAAATGTGATCTATGAATCATTTTATACCCTTCAAAAGTCCATATTTCTTTGTAATCTGGAAGCGCCGTGAATAAACGAGATGCGAAAACAGGACACATCAGTTCGTAGGACAGGAATTTTTATCCAGAAAACATGCACGCGTCCTGAA
Organism: Vandiemenella viatica; assembly: GCA_031002005.1. Taxonomy (NCBI): domain Eukaryota; kingdom Metazoa; phylum Arthropoda; class Insecta; order Orthoptera; family Morabidae; genus Vandiemenella; species Vandiemenella viatica. The sequence continues at coordinate 184,191,805 of CM061920.1, forward strand.
ATATCCACCATATTTGCCAAATTATATTTAAAAAAAAAATCATTTATTTCTGATACGAAACTTGAAGTTACCAGTGAAACGGTGCCTTTTTAAAGACTCTTGAAGATATCTAAAGTGTTGTTGTGACTTATTAGTTTTCGGGTCATACCAGAAGAAAACGTGTGGTAATCACTGCCGTTTTAATGCATGAGGAATGTGATTAAAAATAAATTTTAAATTAATATAATGTCTTTCGTTTCAAGTCTCAATAAAACAAACGTAGTACTACATAGATGCAGATAACCTATGTGGCTTTCGTCCTTTACGCATTCCATCCTCTCTAACAATCTATGACACAAAAAGTCTTGATCATCACTACGTTGAACTATACCATGAAGAAGGAAAGCATCATCGCGTAACACAAAAAAATAGATACAATTAGAATGTAGGGGGACGGGGGTGGAACACATATGAATGTAATGATCAAACTCTCGTATTTTATACAGTGCTGCAGTGTTACCAATGCTTAGAGAGAAAGAAAACGATGTTCTGAAATGAATGTTATATCATTCATGTAAAGTAAATTGTTGTGGTAGTAGTGACAGGGTTTCTTATCGGCTGTGAAATCCGTCCCTGTCCTAGTCGCCTAGCCTAACCTGGTAATCATAGCTGGTATAGGCGACCTACCGTTTAACGTAGAATCCGGACCACGGAAGCATTCAGGCGTATTTCACATTACACACTAAGCTGTGCCAGAGGTGAATGGACTATGAAAATTCCACCCGAGGCAGGGATTCGACCCATGGCCTTACGGACTTTAGTCAGACGCCTTAACCACTGAGCCACCAGACCAGATCGTTCAGTATGTCCTAATTTATGGGCATTGGCAACTGGCGTGAACAAGTTGCAGTTGCTGCCACCTGAAGACTCCCCGCCGCTGAGTTCGACGACCCGCTGCCGGCGTCCGTGGAAGGCGAGGTGGAGGGCGCGTGGCCCGTCCCGCCAGCGCCGCGTCGTCTGCGGTGCGCCCGCCGCCGGCGCCCACGCAGTATCGATCGCGCGCGCATGCGCACTCCGGAAAGGTCAGGCGCCGGAGCGTTCTCTCGCCGACCGTCCCCGTAACTCCGTCGGCAATCAATGCCGCTCCAGCTGGCCGGCTGGCCGGCGTTACGTCAGGCCAGCCTTGCGTAACTCCCAGTAGTAGTCCCACCAACCACGTGGCCACGCGACCGGTTCTCTATACAACCGTCTGCCTCAGCCTATTCGTCTAACGCTCACTCTCATTAAAGCCAGAGGAGATTTACTGGCAAGCATATCGTCCAGTGAAATCTTCATGGGTATATCGCGAAAATGTTAAACCACGATGTTTCGACGGCTAGCTCTGCCGTCTTCTTCAAGTTTAGACTGTCCACTGACCATTACAGGTGGAATCACACATGAAGAACACGGCATAACCTGAATTAAAGTGCATTTTATAACACGATCCGGCGGGACACACTTGAAGATTTCATTACAACCAAGCGCCGAGAAAGTCTCCATTCTGATGATATCCTCCAAGATCGTTTTCTAGAAAATTATACTAGCATTCGCTAGGAATGATATCATTAAATCATGAAAAAAGTCATTTGGGTGATTGATATGATTGAAAATGGATTTCAGCTGGGGTATTTTGAGGTGCCAGAATCGAAGTCATGTCTCTATATATTATTGTAAAAAGTGTGTTGTGAACGTAATGTGCGAAAATTTTGTAGATACATCTTCTCACTCCAACAACATGCAATTAATCAAGGCATGCGACAGGAAATTCATTAATTCGAAGGTAAAATGCTATCCCACGGAGCCAATGATTCTATGAATGCTACATGCTGTTCAATTAACATATCTGGAATTGACATCAAGATTTGAACGAAGTTGCTAATAATGCACTGGCAATGGCAGTAAATATGATAGGGCCACGGATACAAATTGAGGTAATATATAAACCGTGCATATATGCGATTGTCCAGGTATCACGTGCCCTTTGCAAAATCTCGACTAGTAAATTTCCCTCTTGACTCAGACTTTCATTTAAACCACAGGTCATCAATTAGAACTGAGCTGTACTATGGTTATTATTTTAGTCATAAATATCGATTTGAATGACTTTTGCCACTGCGTACTAAGAGTCACTGTTCGGCTATTCTGCCTAAGAATATGAGATCACTATTATGAAAAAGGGGTGTAAGGGTTTGGGAGAGACAATACTAGTCTTTTCCAACCAAATGTCAACCTCTCCTTCACGTGGTGCACCCTGTTTGCACGGACGAGGCTCTGGCGACAGAAAGATTCCCGGTATAAGGAGTCACCCACTGCTTGCCAACGGCCTCCGAAAGGAGGGCGGAAGAGCGGGGAGTGGTTCAGGGCACCCTCTTGCCCTTGGGGTTGGAAGCGGTCCCTAAATGCGGATGAATCAGAAATGATCAACGGCATGGGGATGCAGAAGGCAACGGGAAACCACTGCATTAAAGACCCAAAGGGTATCCCGAGGACATGTAACTTTCAAATTACATATATCATGATGGCTTCTTCCTGGGTAAAATAATCCGGAGGTGAAATAGTCCCCCAATCGGATCTCCGGGTGGGGACTGCTCAGGGAGGAGTCATCAGAATGGATAGAAACATTCTACGAGTCGGAGCGTGGAATGTTAGAAGTCTGAATAGGGCAGGTAGGTTAGAAAACTTAAAAAGAGAGATGCAACAACTTAAGTTAGATGTTGTTGGGATTAGTGAGATTAAATGGAAGGACGCACAGGATTTCTGGTCTGGGGAGTACAGGATAATTAGCACACAAGCTGTCACTGGTGTAGGATTTGTAATGAACAAGAAAGTAGGGAAACGGGTGAGTTATTATGAACAGTTTAGTGACGGGATTATTTTTATGAGGTTAGAAACTAAGCCCGTCCCAACCACATTAGTACAAGCATATATGCCAACGTCACAGGAAGATGACGAAGAAATAGAAAAAATATACGCTGAAATTGAAGAATTAATCCAATATGTGAAAGGGGAGGAAAATCTAATAATCATGGGTGATTGGAATGCAATAGTGGGAGAAGGAAAAGAGGGGAATATTGCAGGAAGTTTTGGTCTAGGAGAAAGAAATGAGCGAGGAAGCAGGTTGCTAAAATTTGGTGAAAGATATAAGCTGGTAGTGGCGAACACACTGTTTAAGAACCATGCAAGAAGAATATACACCTGAAAACGTCCTGGGGATACAGGCAGATATCAGCTAGATTATATCATGGTCAAACAGAGATTCAGGAATCAAGTTCTAGACTGTAAAGCGTACCCAGGAGCAGACATAGACTCGGACCATAATTTGATAGTAATGAAGTGCAGGCTGAAATTCAAGCGAATAAGGAAGCAGCATAAGCAGAACAGATTGGCGGTGAATAAGCTGAAACAATCTAGCACAAGAGACAAATTTGCAGAAATGGCAGACTTAGGTCTAAGAAGTAACTGTGAAAGGAGCTCAACCGAGGACGAATGGAATGCATTAAAGACCGAAATAATGAAAGTTGGCAAAGAAACATTAGGCTTTAGGGAACAAGCTGCCCGAAAACCTTGGATCACAGAAGAAATTTTGGAGCTGATGGATCAGAGGAGAAGGTACAAAAATGCTCAGGATGAAGCAGGAAGAGAGCAGTACAGGCAATTTAGAAATCAAATAAATAGGAAAAGAAAAATGGCTACAAGAAAAGTGTGAAGAAGTAGAAAAGGAAATGGTCGTAGGAAAAGTAGATGTTGCATATAGAAAGATCAAACAGAATTTTGGAGAAATGAAGAAAAGAGGTATGAACATTAAAGCTGCCGATGGGAAACCTCTTTTAAGCTCAGAAGATAGAGCTAACCGATGGAAGGAATACATTGAGAAACTGTATGATGGGGACGACTTGAACAATAGTGTATTGGAAAAGGAAGGCGATGTCGACATTGACGACATAGGAGATCCTGTTTTGAGAACAGAATTTAATAAAGCTCTGAATGACTTGAAAGCAAATAAGGCAGTTGGATTTGATGAGATCCCTGCAGAACTTCTTAAATCTCTAGGAGAGGAAGGAATCGAAAGATTATTCAAGCTGATATCAAAAAGTTATGAAACAGGAGAAATTCCAACTGATTTTAATAAAAATATCATCTTCACACTTCCAAAGAAAGCAAAAGCCGACAAATATGAGAATTATCGCACCATTAGTCTAACATCGCATGCTTCAAAATTACTGACTAGAATAATATACAGAAGGATGGAAAGGGTAGTAGAAGAGATAGTAGGTGAAGATCAGTTTGGGTTTAGGAAAAATCGCGGTACAAGGGAAGCAATTCTGTCTTTAAGATTAATACTTGAAGGGCGGATCAAGAAAAACAAAGATACTTTTATGTCATTTGTAGATTTTAAAAAGCTTTTGATAATGTTAGGTGGGACAAGATGTTCAAAATTTTAAAGAAGTCAGGTCTAAAGTATCGAGATAGAAGAATACTCTATAAACTATATAAGAATCAAGTGGCTGTAATAAAAGTAGAGAATCACGAGAGACATGCATCGGTTAAAAAGGGTGTGAGACAAGGTTGTAGTCTATCCCCGTTAATATTCAACTTGTATGTAGAAGAATCAATGAAGAAAGTCAAAGAAAAATTTCCATGCGGCATAAGTTTTCAGGGAGAAAAAATCAGTATGCTACGATTTGCTGATGACATTGTCTTGTTAGCAGAGAAGGCTGAGGATATTGAGAAGTTATTGAATGGCATGAACAAAATATTGAAGGAAGATTTTGGACCGAATATAAATCGAAGTAAGACAAAAGTGATGAAATGTAGCAGAAATGTTACCAATAGTAGCAGATTAAATATAAAAATAGGATCGGATGCTATAGGAGAAGTGAATGAGTTCTGTTACTTGGGAAGCAAAATTACAACCGATGGCCGAAGCAGGAATGATGTTAAAAGCAGAATAGCGCTAGCAAAAATAGCCTTCATGAAAAAGAGAAACCTTTTAGTTTCAAATATTGATCTAGGAATTAGAAAGAACTTTTTAAAACTCTATGTGTGGAGCACAGCACTTTACGGTAGCGAAACATGGACTTTAGGAATACCGGAAAGAAAGAAACTTGAAGCATTTGAAATGTGGTGCTACAGAAGAATGCTAAAAATTAGGTGGACAGACAAAGTAAGAAATGAACGAGTTTTGGAAATGATGGGTGAGAAAAGAAGTTTATGGAAGAAGCTTACAGGAAGAAGAGACAGGCTTTTAGGTCATATTTTGAGACATGCTGGATTGGTTAATTTGTTAGTAGAGGGAACAGTCGAAGGTAAGAACTGTAGAGGTAGACAGAGATTAGAATATATGAAGCAGATAATTGAGGACGTGGGTTGTAAGGGGTATGTAGAAACGAAAAGGTTAGCACAAGATAGGAAGGGATGGAGGATTGCATCAAACCAGTCTAAAGACTGACGACAGCAAAAAAAAAATTATAAAAAAATTAACTTTATTTTTATCACAAACAAATTTGGGCAGACGTCATTCAACAGAACTATAGCTGTTTCTGATACATACTCCGATCATTACAAAGCGCATATTTTCTCGCTTCCTGTGTTAAATTACAAATATTTCTTCAAAAATGGCTATAAATTCAGCAAACCTTACATCGACTGGCAGAGCGTTATCTGTATCATCCTCGGAGATGACTGTATTCGAAGAAGATGCCCAGAAATGTGCGATAAGTCAATGGTATATAAGACCTACGCTTTATTCCGGGTAATTCACAGTAATGAAGGACAGTTGATAATAAGCTCAAAATTTTTTTAAGATTTGAGGTACACGTGGTGCGGTGTTCCATGAACCTTAAATAAGATATTACTCATGCCGAGTTAGATATAGTTGCGGAATAAGTAATAGGGTGTTACGTTGGGCAAAAAGGTATGCTTTCATTCCACAAGGCTTGACAAGATTGCAGTAAACGTATCAGATGCTCCGTTAGAGAAGTTCAGGAAGCAGCTATGTTTTTTCAAATATGTGTTCACAAAATTCTAGGGCTTTCAACTTCATCGGTGTAAAGGCACTTTTATGTGTTGCAGTGCAGAAATAGTTACTCATTACTTTTATTTAAATTTGAAAATGTTTCTATTGTAAGATGAGAAATATTTTTAGTGCCAAGGAGATATCAATAAATCTGTGTATAAAGAATTCATCACCACACCATATAATGGCTTTAGAAGATATTCAGAACCGGATGTAGGTTAGGTTTGTTCCTGCAAACAACAGTTCTTGTTCACATAATGCCGACTCGTTTCAAAATACATCAAAGTCCGATACAAACATAAAGTCCGATGGGATACCAAAGGACAGCATACTGGAGATAATAACGTAAGCAGCTTTTGTGGAATATGGAAACTAAGCGATCAACAAACTGAAACAATTCAGTAAGACCAAAGAACTAGAGACAGTTAGTGCACGTATTTACTACATGAATTAAATAACAAATAATTTACTCACTTAGAAAGAAACATAACGATGCATTCTAACTGCGACCTGCAGCTAAAATGCATACCACATATCTTGCCAACAATTTCAAATAAAAAAAAAGTGCCACAATGCTACCCTGTTTTGGAATATCAAACTGCACTATACATTTTATAAGTTTATAAGTTGTGTACTGAAGAAATGCACGTAAAATGACATATAATTGGTATACTATTAATACCTTAGCTGCCCCTTTGGCTCACGTCGCTGCGGCACCCTGGATGTATGCTTCTTACACGGAGTTAGCTGATTCTAACTCAAGTGGTGGTTGAAATTTTTACTACCGTTACTTAGCTGGCAGGAAACGTGGTTAATGTCATTAGTCACAGTATCGAGTTCCAATATTCAGGATAAATCCTAAATATTTCGGCAGTGCGTCTGGAGTGAGAATAGACGACACAGTTGATAGTGATTCCGTCGGATGGGGACGTTAAATTTTACGGCCCCCTCGATGTCTTTCGTAAGAGAAGGCCTGAATGGGACGACACTGTGCTTCACCATCTCCCTTCTTCCAACTATCATCGAAAACACAAACAACTCTCTACAGTGGCCACACACACCAACACAGTCATTCAAACATTAACACAAACGTTTTACTTTGTTGGAGGAAAGCGGAAACCACGTCGATTCATATCCTACTATGAAGAGGCAGCACACGTCATAGTAATCACCTATCCATGTATACCGCATGAGGTCTAATAACTTTGGAGTACCGATTGCACTCCTATTTGGGAATTATCAAAGGAGACATAAGCAGAAAGTTTTTATGAACTATAACATCTTTTAACATTGCTTTTTAGGTTTTTTTCCTGGATTTCAAGGTTACTTCATTAGCCAATGAAAGTCCGCCCACACATTGAAGGTAAAACGCCTACATCATACAATCCTTCAGAAAATGCCTCTTCCGTCAACTCCGCCGTCTCGAAGCACACCCTCCTCATCTTACATACGCCTGTGTCCTGGAACATTTGTCTGTTTTCAGCGTTTATCGGGGAAATCATACATGAATTTTCACTCCTTAGTGCTGTCAACGCATTCAAAAGATGGAATTTCAGGGTGGATTTTTAGTTTGGAGAGCAAATTATATCTCCAGGAGACAGGTAATTCCTCCGATTTGAAGCTAAACAGCGTCACATTCCTGGTCAAAAGCTTGCTCACCAGCAGTGAGATGGAGAGAGATAAAATCACCATCACCAACGAACACGTGCTCTCCGAAAAAATGTAAACAGGCTACACGTAGCAGACAATAGAAGATACTAGAATACTAAGTTTTATGCACCAAAGGTGGATTTATCTTGATTTAAAAGATCAAAATGCTTGGAAAAAATACCTCGAGTACAATTCGGTGTTTCTAATGATCCTCATTTTTTGCAAACAGGTCAAACTGTTTAATATCTCGAAATCTTCAAATATAATTATTCCCAATGGTAGTTTCCTCTTTTGGAGGAATGCATTGTTTGTACGGGAGTTTTTGGTTGAGAAACGAGTTACTATTACACACTTACATCGTGCAACTCGTAGGTTAAAGGTAACATGGTCGGGGGTTGAACTAGAACACTGTGACACTCCAAAATATCTAGGAGTGACCCTTGACAGATCACTTACATTCAGGAAACATTGCATGAACTCCAACCTGAAAGTTTCCAGTAGGAACAATCTCATAAGAAAACTGGCTGGATCGCAGTGGGGCAGCCAACTTGAAACAATTCGAACTTCTGCCTTAGCACTATGTTTTTCGGCTGCGAAGTATCCCTGTCGTCTATGGCACAGTTCAACCCATGCCAAACAAGTAGACATTGCACTTAATGCCACTTGCAGAATCATAACAGACAGCTTAAAATCAACTCCAGTCGAATGGCTTCACCGTCTCGCAGGAATAGCACCACCTTCTGTTCGAAGGGAAATAGCAGTGAACAAGGAAAGTGAACCATGCAAAATCTCATCCACTATATGGGCATATCCCTCACAGGCAAAGACTGAAGTGCAGGAAAATTTTCCTAAGAATATCTCAAGAACTTACAACAACAACTGAGGAAGGCAGGTTACAGCTATGGGAAGCTAAGGTTCCCCTTCCGCATGGCTGGGGTAGAGTGTCTGAATCTTTGACACCTGGTTATGACAAGGGATGGTTGACATGGAAGTCTTTGAATAGGCTGAGATCAGGAGTGGGCAGATTCAAAGTGAACTTAACAAGATGGGGCTATGCTGAGATCAATGATATCAAGTCCTACTGCGGTGAAGACCAGACTGTCCAGCACATGCTCCAGTGTCGACTGTTTCCAGCATCCTGCTCGGCAACTAACCTGTATGAGACCTCAGAAAATGCACTGGAAGTGGCCAAGTTCTGGTCCAATATAATTTGATGTTGTGATTGTGTAACTGTATGTTTCTGATACGAAATAATAATCGTTTACCTAAAGATCAAAGATGTTATGGAAGGGCGGCATTTTGTTGATATTGCTAACATAAAGGCTAATACGAATGCAGCTCTAAAAACCATTCCACAACATAGAAACTTGTTCTTATTCAAAGCAATGTTTCCTCTTACAAGGGTAACCTCTACAGATGAAAGATTTACTATTTATGTTGACTTACTTTAACTAACTACGCGGTGACTTACGCTTCAAATTATGCTTTAGTTTAAAGTAATCTATTCCATTTACCCTCCGGTAATTCTTGTACCCTTCTAGAAGAGGGAGTAAATTGTGCGTCTTCTTTAATGTCCGAAAAGAAGGTAGAATTTTGGCTCTCCCTTACATTACTAAATATTTACCTGGAAAGAAACGTATTTATCCTTCTGTAATGATTACTTTCAACAGCTCTTCGACTTTCGATTATTACTATCAACTTCGATATGCACTTTCAAGCACTTATTTCTTTCACAGTTGTACATTTACTAAACTGTACTCCATAATACATCTTCCTATATATTATTCTTGTTCGTAGCCGTTGACAGTTCTTTATAACACCATCTCTTCAAGTCGTCTTTTCAACAAATTATTTCTTAAACAACTCAACTTGAACTGTATTTCCCCGTATTTCGATGCCTCATTTGTTCTTTGACATCGGGTCGCTCAAGGCCCGCTTTATTGTTCTCCTAATACAGATTCTTCAATACAACATCATTAGTAACTGTCATTACAGTATTTTTTTACACTTATAACAACACAACAAAAATCATAATCAGCCATATCCGCCTGCCACGATAAATGTCCGTTATACTTTGTTCGGATGAGTTCAACTTTCCCTTTTATCACTTCAATGACTTCGCGCAACGTATAACTACCTCAAATTGTAAAAATAATTGATAAAATTAATAGCAAATTTTCGATTTCTGTTTACAACTTACCTTCACACCTAGGCGATTTTTGAAGTGAAAACTTCTATAGGTGGGCCGTAGGCTGAGGATAAATCTATGAATTCGCGCCACCTATATGATATGACGTGTTGCGCGTATAATACGCTGTTTGGAACATACAGTTTTTATCCGATTTAGATGAAACTTTGCATACGTATACTTTAAAACAAATAGAAAAATACTGTTTACGTTTGATTTACAAAAATTCTTAACCCTCTTCTCCTTTCCCCCCCCCCCGCACCTTAATTTCTGTCAACGCTGTTCATACAAACCCAGAGTTTTTATCCCAGTTTGATAGTACTTGGCACACGGATCCTTCAAGACAAGGCGCTCTGGTAGCTCAGCAATTAGGGTGCTTACTTTCCTGGCGAGCATGAATTTTTAGGAGTTGTATTTCATTATACGTCGGGACGTTCCTTGGCTCTGATTCCTGAGGAAAGGAATTGGCCTTCCTGGCCTCAGACACGATAGGTTGGTACATTTCCTTCGAAAACATTCGACCAACCGGTGTGTTGTGGACTAAGATAAACTTTTAGTTTTTGAAGTGAAAACTTGGTTAGGCATATTGGGCGAATTTTCGGATGGGTAAAATCTTATGAGTTTGTGTCACCGACATGCTAATGTTAACAGTATATCTGTAGCAGTCTGGTTGCTGAGTGGAAAGGTCTCCGGTTTGAATTCCTGTCTCGGAGGAGATTTTCATAGACCCTTAACCCGACTTTCACCTCTGGCACAGCTACTGTGTAACGTGAAGTACGCCAGAACGCTTCCATTATTCGGATCCCACGTTAAACAACAGGTTCCCTGTGCGTGGTAGGCCTAACGGGTCAGATTAAGGCGGCTAAGACAGGGGCAGAATGCGCAGCCAGTAGACACCCTATCACCAGTTCATTACGACCACACAGATTTATTGTAATTTAATTATTTGTAGCTATAAGTATGACGTGTTGCGCGTATGATACTCATAGTTTTAAGTTTTCACTTCTGTTGGAAGTCCCCATCACTGCCACCTGTTTTATTATTATTATTATTATTTTGCATTTGTGTCTGCAATCTTGAATGAGTACTATCCAACATGATTTTCAAATAATGATATGAATTTAACACATACCTTTGCAATCACAGGAGAATATGATGATTAGTCATTATATTCTTCAGTTCTGGGTGGCGATTCGGTCTAACTAGATGTCAATTCCAAGCATGGACAAATGTTCATTGGCTGGTAAGGTGGCCTCAGCAAAGTAACTATATCGACTAGATGCTTCTGATTAACTAAAAAACTTCTTAGTCGGCCATTTACCTCCTTGTGCTACTGCAAAGTATTACTCCAAAAGAGAATACGACAAAGTGGAAACACGGTTGTATTGGGTCATACTGTAGCTAGGGAAAAAGGGATATCTATATATATATAGAGATAAATGAATGTATGTATGTTTCGATTTTTTATAAAGGTGAATAACACGCCAATACAATTGAATTTAGTTTTATTTTTGTGTCGTACGCGTTTCGCTCTATTTCAAGAGCATCATCAGCGACATATGTTACTTTTTTACTTTTTTCTCATGATCAGGGTTAGCTTCTGTGTGTAGGTTTTGTAGAATCTTCTGAAGGTATAAAGCTCTACACTGCACCGACCAAATTTCACATTGTCACTGTTATTTACTGTCACTATCGTTTTCAAAACATTAGAGAGTAAACACCACGCCATGTTTTTCAAAGATCCATATAGTGTGAAGCGGCAGAAGGCAGTGGGGAAAAAAAAACCACACACACACACTTAAGACGAGTCTCAGTACAGTTAAATTGTCTTATAATTGGTTCAGGACTGCCTCACGTTTCTTCAGCCTGGCTAGCTTATTTGAAATGACTGCCCCTTAACAAACACTGCTCCATCGCCGTAACTCACCTCTCAACCAAGTAATTAATATATGGATTTAAACGAAATACATACATTATGGTTCGTTTGCAATCAAAACTAACAAAAAGTTATGATTGGTCATTTTGTCAGTGACGTCACGATTACGGCGTTCGTTCCCAAAAAAGTTTCTGCAGAAACTGTGTTTTGAGCTCTATTTAATGACAATTCTGTTTAGTTTAGCAACTGCGATAAAATGAACTGACAAAACACTAAAAGAAAAGTATGTATTTTGTTTAAACTAACATATTAGCAATTAGTTGCTTTTATATATTTATATTCGTTCAATGCAAATGTTTTCGTTTTATTTTCTGATCGCTGTTATAGCAATCTTAGAAATATGGGATCACGTTTGTATCTCGATGCAGTGAAAGTAATTGTATTAATGAGCATTTGGTTTAAGCTTTGATGTTCTGAAGGCAATGTTAGCGAAGTTTGTGGTTATGTTGAAATGCAACCTGGATCACTATCACAACCGAAACTTTTTGCCACAGTTTTAAGGCACGAGGCAATACATTGAGCGTTATTTTATGACAATTATGTTTAGTTAATTACCTGCAAAGAAGTTACCTGTCAGAATATTTCGTTAACCCCGTAATTTTTGACGGGCTTAGTGACTAATTTAGAACATATTGAACTATTACAGAAACATAATAACTTGCTATGATAGCGATATCTATGGACAGAGAATGAAATCATATCTGGCCGTTTTTAGTTCGTCAACGAAGGACGCGTGCGCGACGACAGGCACAATGACCAAAGTAACTTTTTACTAGCGTTGATATGATATTTTTCATTTCACCGTTCGTCGTGACATCTAATATTGATTTAACTAATTGTTGTCTGTTTTCGACGATGCTTACTATTAATCAAGTGATTATGAGATTGTGTGTGTGTGTGAGAGAGAGAGAAAGAGCTAGATATTCGAATGTAAAGCCGAAATCCAGTAAATCGCTCTTAAAAGAGATTAAAAGTATTCAGGAATACAGCATTTTGAGTTACTTCAGTACTTTCTTTCACATTAGATTCTTCTCTTCAGTTCAGCCTCATGATTAAATAGCTATGGTTTTCAAATATTAGGCATTATATAAAGGAAATTCAATTTTTCTCAGCTAACTTCCTTAAAAATTTAGCGAAGCATTGAATCATTAGAAAGTGTACATTTTGCAGTCTTTTCTATCTTCATTTTCATTTTTCTAAACAATACTCGCTGAGCGTAAAAACTAGGGTACGCTAGTGAAACATGACCATACTCGGTTCATTGATCAGCAGCGACGCAGCCTGCACCATCTAGCGGTGCGACCCACAACTAAAACCGGCTGCGGGACTGCTTCTGTCTTCTCAGCGAGTCGGGAGGACGGGTGTCTTGCCCCCCTTACCTGACGTTCGGAAGGACGGGGATCAAACCCCCTTCGGCCACCCCGACTGGGGTTTTCCGTGGTTTTCCTCAGTCACTCAAGGCGAATGCTGGGATCGTTCCCTACAAAGCCATGGCCAACTTCCATGCCCCCTCCCTCCCCTTTAGGTTAGTCGGCTGAAAAGGGTCCTCGAGATCCTCCAGCAGCCCATTTCCCAGGCATCACCTGGGAGGAATGGAATGAAAATTCTGTCTTCTAAAGTACAAATAATGTTCTTAGATGCAGTATCTTTTTTTATTTTAGGCCTGCCGCCGAATGTTTGTCGATCTGTAATTATTTATTGTTTAACAGAAACACCAGCGCCTCTAGACCAACATTCCTTTGAAACTGCCGCTAACTTACATTTTTCTTTTACCAAGCAAAATGATGTTATAAGGCTTGTTCAAAGTTGCGACTTTTGTTAGAAAAAAATGTTTGTAGTGTAGACAACCAAAAACATCTTGGATAGAATTTATCACTACAAGAATATTTATTTATTTTGTTGCGTTTATTTCTTAGTCGACCATAAATATATTAATTGAATAATAATTTCTTTTGAATCTCACCTTACTTTTTCAGATAACAGAGAGGAGCATAACAATTCTAATATCTCTCTCTTATCTACTAGGAAATAGTTTAGTGAACTCAGATACAATTATGGAGCTTGCGCCTTCAGTAATTAGAAAGTGTAGATATTCCGCAAAAGTACCTGTGTCGTTAAGGGCTGTGGAGATTCGTGCAAGAGTAGTTTAAAAATTTCTCGGCCCGGTTATAGATGGCGAAAAAAATCAATTTTAGTTCATTATTCTAATCTATAATGAATTACAAATTTTTAAAAAAAATCTCATGTGTAGGTTGTAGGAAGTGACAGATTCCAAATTTCAGTGACATTTCATGTATCGCAGTTTGCTGATGGTATTGAGATGTAACGTTGTCTAAATCAAGTAGCTTATAAAAATCTAATAAGAATTGCTCGTGTGTATAAGGGCGAGGCATCAGATGGTGCGTACTGTCTCGCCCGGGCATTCACCTACCAGAGCATTGAGCCAAGTACTCCATTACACAGTGGGGAGACGATTACAGGGAAAAGACTCGGTGGAAGGTCCATCTGTGTACAGTGGCTAAATAAAGACAAGATAAAGATAACTCTCACGAGACAATGAGAATTATAGTAATAACACAAAACATTTCTTTATTTAATTGCGATGGAGCGCGCGCTCCGGTGGAAATTTCCCTGCATACCCATTCCCCACCCCCTTTCCTGTACCCACCTACAAATTTCAACCTTAAATTGTTTCATCGCTTTTGATAAATTATTCATCAATTCGCTTGGTAACTTATGCCAATCGTTGACCCCCTTACCTACGAATGAAAATCTTCCGACACCCTTGTGCCTGAAATCGAGTACCAGCTTGTAGTCGTGGTCATCTTTCCCTTTCAATGTATTTCTTTCAATTCTTACACTAATATCTTTCCACGCCTCATCACCAATATACGCCTTGTACACTCCCATGACTCCATTCATGCTTGTAAAAATAGGTCAAGTCTCGTGTTTGTTTATTGACAAAAAGTTATGATATCTTGTTTTTAGCCAAGAATACTTTTAACACTTGGTATTCACTACAAAGTATGAGTTTTTTTTTACTGATATGAAAGGTATAATGCACATGATTTATTGTCAGACTTGTCAAACCAGAAAGATGTGTGAGCAATATCTTGGGTTTTGTGTATTTGTAAAATTAAAAAAGCAACACATCTAAGATTATTATAAAAGTAAACATTTAATTATCTAGCTCAGTGGTTCCCAATTAGTGGTAAGCGTACCCCCAGGGGTACGTGAGGTTTCTTCGGGGGGTACGCGCGGTAGTTTCTTGGCTAAGGTGATCACTAAAATAATTGAAAAAAATCCACTTTTATCAGCCAAAAGTAACATTACTATCACCCAAATATATTTTAAGATAAACTGTGATTGTGTCAATTATATTATTGTAATCCTGTGGGATTTCACTCTACTGGGATGAACCAATTCATTTATTTATCATTTCAGTTGTAAGGGGTACGCGCGGTTGAGCTCCTTCTTGCAGTGGTACTCGGGAAAAAATAATTGGGAACCACTGATCTAGCTTATTAAACATAGCATACATAATGGACAAGTCACCAAAATTAACTCTCCATAACATCGAGAGAAACCATTCTGTTACAGAAAGTAATATGAATAGACGCTATAAAGAACAATATCTCATAACTTTTTGTTACTCAGCAACTCCCAGGCTTGAGCTGTTTTACGAAAGATTTTTTTGTTATGGGAACTCATTTTTTGTGAGATCATCGTTTATTCTGAGTTGTCACTCACATGTAACGGTTCAATTAGAAATTCGGCGGATAAGGACAATTTAGAAGTCAAAATTTATCAATGTACAAGTGTCCGATTCCAGCAATTTCCACGCTGTCTCCAAACAATGGTTGAGCATCCTGGACGAGTTGTTATGGATTTAACGGCCAACATAAGTTACCGTTGTCGGTCAATACTCATTTCTGATATTATGGTTGATTAGGCCTACCAAGGCGTAACATAAACGCCAACACACGTTACACTTAATTGGAGATGGTGACGTGGTTGGTTGGAGGCTAAAGGTTGGTATGGGCTCAAGGATCCTAGCCTAAGACAGATATGCTTGGGAAAGGCCTTTGAGTTCTCTTAGCAGCTATGCCAACAAATCCTACTACCACGTGCACGAGGGCGAAAACCGCCTGGCACCGGGACTATGCACCCCTCCTGGGGTGTAGCAGAAGGGTTGGCTGAAAGACGAATTCCCAGCGCCTTAAAACTGGAACATTCCGGCTAAGGGAGACAATCGCTACAGAGAAAAGGGAGGTCTCAATGACAAGAGGCGGAAGCCACGCAATGTGACTTACCCAGCTATGGGCTGGTAACCCATAATTGGGAAATCTTCCACACAAAGAACAGAAGCCGGAAGAATCTTCGTATAAAGGAAAAACCTTGAAAAAAAAAAACTAAAAAGTTTGGAACTGGACAGGCAATAAAGATAGCAGAATGGAACACCAGAGGCTAGAGTAATAATGAAATAGAATTACAGAAAGAATTAAAAGATACGAAGATAGATATGGCTGTAAAAGAAGACTTGAATGATTATATCATCATTTATAGCGGTGTTTCATGAGAAAAGACGGCCGCGCGGGAGTAGCAATAATGATTAGGAAGCAGTGGAAATCTATAACTAATACTTACGAATGGATTAACGACCGCATTGTAAAGCTCAGAGCTAAAATCGAGAGAGGATATTTGCCACTGTTTGAGGAGTACAGCCTAGGACGATTGGAAGACTCACAGGATTTCTATGATAAACTGCAATAATCCATGAATACCATCAACAAAAATGATTATATAGTTATTGCCGGAGACATAAATGCTCGAGTGGGAAATAGCACCATACTGAATGCAATGGGAACACACGGAAAGTGAGTAATAAATTCTAATGGAAAATTACTGATTGACTGATAACTCTAAAATAACAAATACCTTTTTATGCATAAGGATATACATTAGTTCACAAGTAGCTGCCGAGGTAATAGATCAATAATTCATTATACTCTAGCAAATGAGAAGATAGCAAAGCATGTACATGAAATCAGTGTATGTAGAGGTCAATATGTACACAGCGATCACTTTTTTTTACTTATTAAAAAACTGGTAATGCCTAAGAGATTGTATAAGAAGATATAGCCATGTACAAAACCTACATTGATAAATTTAAAGTACATCTGTTAAAAGTAGAAAGTATACGTTTTCTTTACCAAAAATAACTTGATCATATTGTAGGAAATGTTCCGGTGCAGAACAATATTAATAAAGAATGAGAAGCAATTAAGAACATCATTACAACAGCTGCATTAGAGATCTTAGGAAAACGTAAGAAAAGATATACAAAACGATGGTTAAAGATATGGAATGATGAAATTGCAAACGTGATTAAAAAGAAGAAAGAAGCATATCTGAAACAACTGGAAAAATATCTGAAACAACTTGAAAAATAAAAAGGCACTAGGTTGTGATGGCCTGAACATAGAACTATTTTAGATCTCATCAAATAAATTCAATATGCATTTATTAAGTTTTTAAACTGCTACTGGACATATTCATATGTAATGATGAAGCACTAGTGTCTCCTATATTAAAAAAAAAGGAGATATATTGAAAACCGAAAATTAGCGAGGTACAAATCTGTTTTGTACAGCATATGAAATATATGCAGAAATGCAGAAGCACTTATGAACGATGCATGGAATGGCTTCCGAAAGGCTTGTACAGGCTTTATTTTGACATTGACCCAACTGGTAGAAAAACATCGAGAATTCAATATACCGTCATACATTATTATGAAAAGCATTTGATACGGTGAACAGAAAGTAATTACTTCAGATTACGTTAGAAAAAGACTACCCCTACATATATTAAGAGTAATACAAAGTTTGTTTTACTACGCATACATCAAAACCTCACAGGATAGCGATCAGACTCAAACAACACGAGGATGGAGATAAGGTTGCCAATTATCACCTGTGCTTTTTAACATTTATATTGACGATGCCAGTGGAACATGACTGAAATAAGTGCCTAATAATTTTAATAGTAATGACACTGTATTAGATACAATGCTTTTCGCTGATGACAGGGTGATTTTCGCTGATGAAAATATTAAATGATTACGATTTGAAAATCTGCTCAGAAAAAAACAAAAGAAATGGCATCAGAGGCAGACAAACCAATAAGGAATAAGATTGATATCAATGACAAAACAATAGGGCAAACTAACACATTTGTGTATTTGGGATGTGACATAAACTTTACCAGAAATGATGTCAGCACCAAATTACAGAAATTTGAATACTTGTGTGGAGTAATCAAAAGAAATTTTATGAACACAAGACGAGACACAATGATGATGTTTTACGAAGCAATGACTGTACCGACATTACTATATTGGTGCGAATCGTAGATATTTACTAAACAACAACGGATATAAGCAGCTGTGATGAGATTTCTGAGAGTCGTGGCTGGATATACTTTACTAGGTAAGAAAAAAAGTGAAGAAATAAGTAAATGAAAATTTCTAATCTGAATGAGAAAATCATTAGATACAGGAAGAATGGGTGGAACAAGTAACGAGTATAGAGGACACCAGATCATCAAAGGTGCTGTTTAATTACAAGCCAAAACAGGGAAAGGAGGAAGATAGGTCGACCCATGAAGAGGTGAACACAAGAAAATGTGTGAAGGCAGAACAAACCACCATTGGTTTAACCCTGATGATGATGATGATACTGATAACGTGGATGATTTTCTAAAGATTCTTTTTTTTTCCTATTGCTATATTCTACTGCCCGTCTTCGTCGTTCGTTTTCAAATAGTACGACAGCCGTAGAGCGCGGTCTTCTGCGAGGTAGTTCTAGGTGTCCAAGTCTATGTCTGTTCTCTTTATAGTCTTTTAAAGCTTCATGGTGACCAAAGAGGTCCTTTTCCAGTGCTTAGCTCATCTTATAAAAATTGTCGAGGTAGTCTGTTGTTACTCATACGTTTAACATGTCGAATCCATTTGAGTTGGTGGCTAATGATGAGGGTTTCAATGCTGTACATTTGTAACCTAAATCTATAATTTTGGACTTACAATCATCCAGACTCATGTTCATAATGGAGCAAAGTTTCTGCTGGTGAAATCGCTCTAGTTTCCTAGGGTCATGGTGATAAAGCATCCATATCTCATGGCCATACAGTAAAGTGACAACAACATAAGCTTCTTACACCAGCAGCTTGGTGCGTGGCTTCAGATCTTTTTTCATTAAAACCTATTGGGAGGGCCGTCCATATGCTAAGTATGCCTCACGAATTCTGTTTTCCACGTGCTTCTCCAAGATCACCGTGTTGGAAGAATTCTCTACTTGCTTGAAGGATGTACCAGGGATGATAACATCAAAGTCTATTAGGATAACTTCATCGGAAGATTGCGCAGCAATATAGTTTTCAGGGTGTTGATGGTTAGGCCAAATCGGTCATATACACTCCGAAACGATTAACGTAATGCTGAATCTGCTCAGAAGAATACGCTGGAGAAGCGTTGCCATCTGGAAACTGCTTTACCGTTATCTGTGTGAGGGCAATTAATCTTGGTGAGTGGAGGCATTATAGAGTCCTTCATCAAAGCGATATCTGAATTCCACGCCTACAGTGGGAGTAGATGATGTTTCATAGGGCATAGCTGCCAAATACAAGTCGAAAAGTCTAGAAGCAAGTTCGCAGCCCTGTTTTAACCCATTTGTGATAGGTTTTTTTTTTTTTTTTTTTTTTTTTTTTTTTTTTTTTTTTTTTTTTTTTTTTTTTTTTTTTTTGACATATCACTTTGATAGAGAACCTGACCAACCATACCGTAATGGAATAAGTAAATTCCAAGTAACTTCCAAAGTAAGTATAGTTTTGAAGTAAAATTTAGTGTGGTAGTTAGGGTTGCTGCTCTCTATGGATAAAATAAATTTGAGTCTTACAGCATCATCCAGGGAAAAGCAATTAGCCTGCAGACATATGGCGAAACGTTTCACTTTTTGGGTTGTCATTGAATAAATACAGGAAAAATCACCAATATTGGACTTTTGATGATATGTGCACTAAATTACCTGTGTCTAGCACCAGAGGGAGTGAGTGGAATTATGAGGCGGATTGTAGTAGTCGACAAATGAATTTGAATGTCACTATCTTCCAAACAGGGAGAGAGAGGAAGCAAAATTTAACACATTAGTTAATCTTAGTCAGCTCCGGAAACAATGCAGATTTGAGGCATATAAAGTCATTAGGGTAGAAAACGAGATCACGTCTGGGTAGATAAGTGCTAGAATATGGAAATTCGTTAGTTTTAGACTTTTTTGTAATTAGCGTAAAACTCCGTGTATCAGATTTCAGCTTTCCATAATTATGGATTGTGCCTTAAACTTTTGATAATAATCAATCAGTCAGAGAGAGAGAGTGACATAACTCGGTGAAATTTGCATATGAATATCTTATAAACTAAGAGCAGAAACGAAAAAAAATTTGGTGTGTCTGCTTAGATCACTGTATAATAGAAATCTGAGGCATGAAAACCCAAGAAACTGAAGACAACAATATCCAGAATAATTTCGAGAAAAGAGTGGGCAGTGACCCCTTTGGCACAGATCCAGGAAATTATGTTTGCAGCAAAAGAGTTTGGTAGAGAGAATTTCGTTTCGCCCAGGGTAGATGGTAGCTAGAGGATTTGTTAAAATTGGGATCATTTCTTAGAAAATGAGTAACATTTTAGTAACCAAAAAACTCTAAATTATTGTTAACTTTGTTCCAATGTGCGGCCATTACGGTGGAGGACTCTGATTTCGGATTTTCGGTTCCCGCCGAAGGACCGTCAGAAGTAGTCACAAGGTAGGATTGGAAGACTTGGCCTGAATGGCTGGAAGAACCAACGTCAAGAGTTTTTAAACCAAGACTGGAAGCGAAGTTTTAGACTTGCACTTAAATGAATCAGAGTTCATATAAACTGATTATGAGTATTCCACGATAATAATGTGAGTAGAGCTGTCTACATTGTGGCTAGTGTGCCAGAATTGGTAATACACCGATCTTAAAATGAATACTCATTCATACTTTTCTGTCATTTGGGAACCGAAACTACCCTATAGTTAGCACTACTGAGAAGAAAGGTCAGTGTCCTATATATCGTTTTTATGGCCTGATTGTAACTTGCAACTTGAAGTCATGAACTTGAATTATATTACAATGCACATTCATATTTTATAATAATCATATTTGATAACATTTAGTAATTTTGTGAAGATGATCCTTGGGAATTTCGTAATGTTTTCTGAGATTAAGTTTAAACGTAAAGAAATAGAATAAAATCATTGATATTTTGTTACATAAAGTAAACCTTTGTGTTACGTTAATTTGAATTTATCTTTCATTGTAAAGTATAGCGTCAAACACATCTAGAAATTAAGAAACAATTGTTACACAATTTGATAATGATTTATAGCGAATAGACAATCAAAAATGATAAACCACAAAACGATAACGGCATTACAAAATCGCTTAAGTCTTAAGACTTTTTTATATAAATAACATTACAGAGGAGATCTTAAGTTTTTATCCCGTCCGCTTATTGTTGGGGTAGCTACGCTTTGCAATGAATATCACAACTCCGTATAGCTGGGCTGCCTTCCTACCAGGGGAAGAGCGCAGGGCGCGGGGGCCAAATGGAAGGAGATTACGGCTATCACGCTGATTAGCTAATAGTCATCATTTCAATGGATGGTCTGATACACGGAAGCTCCACGGATTCTGTTTTTAGATCAAATGTAGCATCATGCTATGCTCTCCAACTTCATTATGTAGCGAGAGAGTCATGAAGGTGAACTAATGACTGCGATTCCGTAATAAATATTTACTGTACTGAAACTTCCTATATTTGACTTTATGAATCTGCGGTTGCGATTTCCCTAGTCACATAATTACACTTCTCTTAGTATTCATTATTATCATCTTTCAGTGTTAAAATTCCTCAGTCTTCTACTTTTTCAATTTAGGAATTTTAAATTTCTTCAGCGTTTTTGGTTACAATAATCGCATACCAAGTAGGAAGAAAATACCAAACTGTGTTTCTTAGTTTGAAAGCTAGACAGTACAATGGCAGTTCGTTCACCGTTCGACTGAAAGGCTAAGTAAACGAAGTTAACGCTAAGATTTGTGTTTGCTTGCTGGAATACTACCTCAAAGCAAAATTTTGTGTAGAGATTGAATGGTTTAAAGCTACAACACATAAAACTCTTATGAGAGCACATAATTATCGTCCATATCGCCAATGCAATGATAGCGATGTCGAGGTGGAAGGTATAAACAAGAAAACAAGAATACTTTCATTTATTAATGACATACGAGTCTAGATTCCAGTGGTTTTTGGAATGTATTGTTGTCTCCTACGAGCAACACTCTCAAGATTTACACCAAGTTACTGCTACTTCTTTTGAACTGAATAGAGTTTAATTTAACTGCTATGAAATGCTTGCCTTATGTCTTATAATATTATAATACATAATAATATAATAATACCGCGCTGAAAAACTGCAAAAAGCATATGCAATTACTTGGAATACTTACAATAAGAAATCACTTTCCACCAAAGCCAAACTCCATCACTACCACACCATCGTTCTTCCAGGAGCACTGTATGCGACGGAGACATCATCATTAAAGGTAAATGTCAAAGGAATAGAAAAAATAGAAAGACAGATACAGAGAAAAATATTCGGCCCCAAAATCCAAAATTTTATCTGGATGCGCAAAAGCTCAGAAGAACTGTATTCACAGACTGAAAGATTCACCTCACTTGCACGGAAAAGACGCATGAAATTTTATGGACATATAGCACGAATGGATGACTCAGGACTTACCAAGAAAATTGCCCACATCGTCAACGGTCCCCGACAAATCAAAGCACGCTGGTTTGTAGAAACCCAGAAGGACCTCACAGAAGCCAGCCTTGATCTACTGACATCCACACGCAGTAAATACAGACAATTGATCACCTCACATAAATTTGCCCCTAAGAGCCCAACATCAAAAAATCTGAAACTCAGAAATGCATGGACACAACAAAGACGTCAAGCCCACAGCGAAAGAATGAAGAGGTTTTGGGAAAATAAGAAGAACAACAAGAAGAATAAGAAGGACAATGCAAATTAATGGTTCCACGCGCACCTTAGTGGGCTAAACGATATAATAATAATAAAAATAATAATAATACTTTCGAATAGCCTCAGTCTCGTAAACATTATCACAATCAGCAATCTAAATGTTTCAGTTACCTTACAAATCTTCTCAGATTTATTGAATAACACATTCTTACTTAATCCTGCATCATATTTTAATTGTTGTTGGGCCTATTTAACGTTCATAAGATAAGTAAATAAATTAAACATGGTTCGTATAAAACTTGAAGAATTTTTACTTTACAAAGCCATAATTCAGAATATGTACACGCAGATCTATAAATCAAGATTTCATTTCACAAAAATGAATTTTTTGATAAATTCATTGACTCTGAAATTAGTTTATCATATCTATTTTAAAAAATCGATAACTATAGAAGGGTATCATCTTATCAGATGAGTGTGCAGCACACTTCTCTAAATTGGAGCCGATATCAATTAAAAATTAATCACGGTGAATAGTGAAACACCTGTCACGTGGACAATTACGTACGCTGAGACCTAGTGGTACCCTTTCGATGCTGCGTTGAATCATGAGTGGTGTTTGCGTGGTTGTGGCAGGTGCACCCTGCCGACCTTGGAGGGCCATTCCGCCTCCACTTCGCGCCCTCTCTGCGACCGCGCTCCATTCCGCCCCGGTGCCCCAACATTAGCGCAAAGAGGTTCAGTTAATTGAGCGCCGACCTGTCGCACAAATATTTCAGCGCCCCTGCGGCCATGTGACTCACTTGTTTGTCGAGCGGACCCGCCGCCGCTGTTAGCATTGTCCTCGGCCTCGGGGAGGACGTTCATTGCCCATTGTTCCGAGATGTTTCCATCAGCGTTGCAGTGTTGACACAAACCGTTCCTGCTCCATAGACAGTCGCTCCCCTATTAATAGCTCGCGTCTCCGAATTTAATCCGTAGCCCTGCATAGTGCTTTGCGAATGGGACTATCCTTTCGAGATTTAAAGGTTTGCCATGACGTGTTGAGCTTATTTCACACGGATCAGTTGTGATGGCAACGTCGCCTGTTACTTACTAATATACCAGTAAACAGTATATCTAAAAACAGAACAAAAGTTTCTAAAAAAATCAGTTCTTCATTTATTTTTCAGTAACATGGCTGTAATAATCACTTCGACAGAACGAATAATTCGGTTAGAGATGTCATTGAATGAATAACAGTCAAGATCTTATTAGATGAATCCCATAAAACGCCATTTTTTTATTATTTCATAATTTTCAGTTGATATACGTTTTTACCAACAGTATGCTATATATTTTTTTCACGCTGATATCTACAATCAAATGACTGAAACAAAAACCTGACATATTCTAATGATTCCCGAGGTTTCGAAATATAAATAATCTTCTTGGATGAAAGCCTCGGCTTATGCCGCAAGTTGCAGACAAAATTTCAGCAGTTTCAAGCATTATTCCAGCAGTATTTGCGCTTTCGTTACTCTGGAAAAATTGGGTTTCTTTACTTTATATATGCTTTTCCAGTACGTCCCATTCAGTTTACCCTTCATAGTTTCGTTCATCTTGCAAGTCGGAAATATTCTTGTACCTCTTTTGTATCGATCAATAAACTTCTGAAAGCTCCCACAACCGTTTAAGCATTTTTTTTTTTTTAAATTTATCTGCTTAACGTCTCTCTAACAACGAGGTCTTTAGAGACGGGAAAGGATGGGGGCAAGGAATGGGAAGGAATTCGGCCATGGCCTTTTGAAAGAGGCATCCCGACATTTGCCTGGAGTGATTTGGGAAACAATTGAAAACCCAAATCTGGATGCCCGGACGGGGATTCGAACCGCCGTCCTCCCGAATGTGAGGCCAGAACGCTAGCCATTACACCACCACGCTCGGTCCGTTTAAGCAGCCGGAAGTAAATGTTATTAGGTTTATACTCTTTCTTTCGAAACAGTCACTCGTATCTTATCTCCTAAGCGCAGTTTTTGAGGTAATTAATAATTACTAGAGGTTATGAGTACTAAACAGTGATGAGGCCACTTTTTTAATCTGAATGACAGATTTTTTTCATTGTTCACAAAGTGAAAATTATAAGTTCTCTCACATCTACTCGAGAAGTGGCATGGCAAGCTGCAGCACTCTCATTGCCACCCTAGGTTGAGCCCGTAAAGAGTTACGTTGGAGGCTAAATGGAACAATTCACTGTTGCCAAATTACATATCCGGGGATTCAATCCAGAAATGCAGAGCCAACTTAGAGAGAAGTAGTTACATGTGATCGTATACATTCAGTCATTATTCTTCATCAAGCCCAGAGAAAATGTGTGAGATGAACATAAGAGTAAAGAAAATTACGAAAAGTGAGAACCTTTTACCTCTACATAATATTAAGCAACAAACAAAATTACGACAAAATGTATCTACTAAACATACAACATAACCTAAATATCTAAACAACCACAGTAGCGTTCAACCATTAACCTTTTGCAAATGTGTTTTAGATACTTCAGAAAATATTTCATAAATGATTATTTATCCTGAACG
Source organism: Vandiemenella viatica (assembly GCA_031002005.1). Classification (NCBI taxonomy): domain Eukaryota; kingdom Metazoa; phylum Arthropoda; class Insecta; order Orthoptera; family Morabidae; genus Vandiemenella; species Vandiemenella viatica. The sequence goes on from CM061920.1 coordinate 184,217,312, forward strand.
TATGGATCATCTATATTATAGATCTCATTTTAACCCATCCACCGCAGGATGCACTAATATCCACTCTGCTATAATAAACGCTACTGTCGACATTAAACACAAATGTACATTCAAGAACTCATGTATTGTTAATAGATGTTGCTGTGGTCTTTATCCGAAAACTTTCGTATTTTAGCGCCAGTTCTTTATTATGTTGCTGTTCAGTACCGTGGTCTATTTTTGCCAAATCCAAAATATCTCGATACTAATTTAACAAACAAATGGCGGCCGAGGCGCGTTGTAAAACACTTGAAGCTATTTTTGTAAATCGACTGAAAAAAGATTTGATTCTTTTTCCGTTAAAGTTTGTCTAATGATACCTATTTCATATTAGGGCAACCGCTGGGTTGTTGCTTGAATGATAATGCTATCAGTACTTCTAGGAGTTTCCAGAAATTAAGAACCAATTGCGCGTAGAGTACACGCATGTCATGCCGCTAAAATGAAGCAACCTTCAGTTGGATACATAACGTCTACTGCAACAACTGTGTGCTTTTCGTTATCAATCCGAGGATTGGTTTGTAGCCTTCCTTATTATATCTATATAGCTGCTGTATTTCATGTCATTAATAATTTGATTTATGTAGCTTAATCTTCCTCTGTGGTTTTTTTCTTTCTATCTTTCCTTCAATAATGACTTCAAGCATACCATTGTGACGCAAAACATGGTATAAGCTTGTCTCTTCTTTTCTGTAGGTTCTTCCAGAATCTTTGATCCTCAGTAACTTTTCTGAATACTTCATTATTAGTGACATAATCGATCCAGCTTATCTTCAGCATTCGTCTGTAATATCAGACCTCAAATGCCTCCAATCGTATCCTATCCTCCATCCCTGTGGTCCATAATTCACTTCGATATAGGGCTAAGCTCAAGACACTGTTCGAAGTAAAAAGTTTATTTTGTTTATTAAAAGCATGTTTAGCTTTTAATAAACATTTTTACTTCTTCAATCCTTTGTGACTATAATACCCAGGTAAATGAATTCTTTCACTTGTTGAATTACTTGTTCGTCTAATTTTAATTAATACTTTAGTATTTTTCTTGTTTATTTTTAGATTATAATGCTCAGTAAAGACCTCTTCAATTTTAGCAAGTGTTTGCCCAAATCACTTTCATTTTCTGAAACAACTGCTATGTCATCTACAATCTCAGCATATCTATGTTTTGGCCGTGAATGGAAATTTCCTGTCTTTGCTTCATCCCTTAAAGCTTCCAATGCTTCTTGCTTGTACGCAATGAATAGAACATGACTGTGTGAATTATATTCCTCTAAAAAAAATTTGTACTTTGCTGTATTAGTTGGAATATACGTTAAATTCCAAGTCCCGCACGCTTTGAAGTGCGGTCGGCGATAAAATTTTTGAACGCAAAAAAATGTTTATGCTCCATAAATTTTCACACTAATTTATTGAAGTTTTGCACGTTCGAACTGTGAAATCTTAAAGAAGCTGCAACGGGCAATTCAGAACCAACGGCGTGCGCTACTGACCGCCTCATGCACGATAAAAGCCGGTTCACACTAGCCATCAAGTCAGGTCAGGTCAGCTCAGATCAGTACATTTTCGCCAGCAGCATTCACACTGTCGGTCAGGTCAAGTGAGGTCAGATCAAATTATATTTTTTACCCGAAATGTGCGTCCGCGCACCGAAGCCCACAAACAACAGTTTGGTTGGGTAATTCTTGAACTTCCACCGTACTGACCCGTAAATGTCTAGCTACCAGCGTTTATCACTTTTTCTCCAACTAAAAAGATTTTTCGGCGATAAGAGCCTACAGGAAGATAAACAATAGACGTTGTGCAGGATTAGCTGAACGTGTAGCCGGCGAGTTTCTTCAACGAGGAAATACAAATGCATAAATAAAAATGGTTACTATGTATAAATGTAGTTCAACGTATGTGGTAACATTTTGCAATATATAAATGTAAAAATGATATATTTTTTGTTTGGTTACCGCTTCCTACTTTCTGTATAGTAAAGTAATGGACGCGCATCAAAAGGAACTCCTAAACATATCAACAAAATTTTAACAGATCTCCGTAGCAATTTCTTTCATTTTGTTTTTCGGTATATATAAAAAAAGCCTAGTGAATCTTTGGCAGCAGAGATTAACGAAAAGTTATAAGTATTGTCATCAATAGAATCAGTTGACGTTAAACAAATTTGGGATCTGAATTCAAATCTCTACGAAGATCCAAAAATTTCTGCCACCGTCGTTTTATCCTCCGCAAATTATTATTATAGAAGTATTACAATTGTTTCTTAAAACAATTTTCACTACTAGAACGACGTCATTTGTATCATCTAGTCGCCGACCTAAAACCTGGCTTTTATGTTACGGGGAAGGGGCAGAAGTTGATGACTCCGAATTGAGACGAGAAAGGAAAACGGGACAGAATATTACAGCCACACCTTTCTGCTTCCACAAGCAGTGTCAAATAATATTTCGGCTAGGATAAAAACTCTGTTGATTACGCCACCCAATTTCATAAGATGTCTACGAGTTAGTGTCTCTACAAGAGAGCAGATGATGTGTCCCCACTTTCCAGTCATTTCAGACCAGATATTTCACTACTACAAAGATGTGCAACGATATTCTCTTCATCCTACAAAATATTATGTGAAAGTCCATGCAGAGTTCGCTTTCTAAATGAGTTCAATGATCAGGGAAGCAATTGTGCTGATATTTTGATCATATATAGTTATTCCTGAATAAATTTTCTTACAGTTTCATAAAAAGCTTTGTTCATGATCATTCATGTTTTAGAGAAGTTTTCTCCTTCGTTAGTCGGGGTCAAATGAGATCGTGAGTTCCTGAGTCCTGAGTCGACGTAGGAAGTTCCTATTCCCCCTCACGTCAATGTTTCCCCTCCCCCCTATCCTCAACCTAAACCACGGATTTACAAAGTTTTTCTGACCACTCCCCCTTCCATCAAAAGAAAACTTCCTCGGCCCTCCCTCCCTCCACAGTTTTATTATTATTATTATTGGCGAATTCTCCCAATAAGTGTAAGACGGTAATCAAATGACCGAATCAAGTTTTCTTCGAGTTCCAATAGGCTTTCATAGTTTCCGAGAAAGCCTGTTTGCGTTCTTCCGACCACTTTGGTTTGTATTGTTTTTGTTTTGGTTGCTCAGTTATAACTTCCCATTTGTCTACTTTGTGTCTGAAGGTGTCTCTTTCTAAAATGTCTGTTGCTCCTATGCTTGCACTTTTAAGATCCTTCCGAATTTCATTCAGTCAAGTGTTGGATTTTTAAGTGAACTTATCTTTTTTGTCAATCGACTTTCTGGTAATCTCTAAAGGTGACCAAAGAATTTCATTCACATTTTCTTGATGTCAATTTCGATATTTGAAAACTTTTCTGTTGTTTTGATTGATTGTAGTCTGTAAACATCTTTAGTGAGTCTTTCTCCTAGAATTTTTCTAATGATTTTTCTCTCTACTTTTTTAATTTCTTCAAGCTCATGTTTTCTGTTAAGTGTAATGTTTCACTTGCATAGAGGACTGTTGGTTTTATGACTGTGTTGTAATGCCGAATTTTCATCTGTCTTGATATAGATTTTTTGTTGTAGAGATTTTGGACTAACCCTAATGCTTTTTTTACTTTTTGGAGGCGATTTTACTGTGAGATTTTCTCAAGGTCTGTCGGTTCGATGAATTCTCCAAGATATTTAAAGTATGGAACCTTGTTAATATTACCGTATTTTGTTCTCAAACTTGCTATTTCTGTCTTTGAACATATGAATTCAGTTTTCTCGAATGAGATTTGCAGTCCTACTTTTTCTGCACATTCTTTGAGTGTCTCAAGCTGTTTGATGGCAGTCTCTTAATCTTGTGCTAGTATCGCCAAATCATCCGCAATTGCGAGGTATGATATATATAGGTTGTTTTTGGGAAAGCCAAGTGGAATTGGTTGCCAACAGTTAAAATTTCTTGAGTGGTTTCTCCCATTCTCACATAAACTTGTGTAGAACGACATTGAACCGAAGAAGAGAGAACCCATCGCCTTGTCTCACACCTGTTTGAATGTCAAAGGGTTCTGAAATTCCTCCCACGAAATTTTACTTTAGATTTAGTGCCAATTAGTGTTTGTTTTATGAGTTCTCGTTTTTTTGGATCTAGTCCCCTTTCTTTTAAAATTTGGAATAGTGAAGGCCTGTCTATTGAGTCGTATGCCTTTTTGAAATCCACAAATGTGCATACTAGGGGTTTTTGCCTTAGGGCTCGCATTTTGATTATATTTTGAGGTTGAAAATTTGTTCAGGGCACGACCTGTTTGGTCTGATTCCTGCTTGATATTCTGCTATTTTGTACGTGACTGGTAGGAGGGAGATCTCACTATAGTTGTTTATATCTGATTTGTTACCTTTTTTTATGTAGTGGGTGAATGAGAGCAATCTTCCAATCATCTGGGATTTTTTTCAGTTTGTCAAATGTTTTGGATTATTTGTGTAATTTCTTTGAGTGAATTTGGACCTAAATTTTTTAAATGTTCGCCTACAATTCCATCTTCTCCTGATGTTTTGTTATTTTAGTTTCTTTATATGTCCATAAATTTCTTCTTGTGTTGGTGGTGACGAGTTCTCTGTTGTTATTTCAGATTGTATCTTCGGAAACCTCTTTTTGGGTTGCGGAAAATTTAAGAGCTGTGTAAAATAAGGGGCCAGCTCTTGGCAGTTTTCTTTATTTGTCAGGGCAAGTTTAACATTTCCTTTTCTAAAACATAGGTTCTGCCAGTCTTCCGCAGGTCTTCTTCCCATTTTTCTTTGATTTTGGAATCTTTGATTTTGCATAGATCGAATTTTGGAATCAGTGGTGGTTTTCTGTTAAATTTTCTTTTGGGTGTGAATTTAATTTTTATTCTGGATAAATAGTGATCAGAATATATACTTGCCCCTCTGCGTACTTGCACATCGTGAATTTCTTTTTGATAGTCATACGATATTGCAACATGATCAATCTGAAATTCCCCTAAATGATGGATGGGTGATCGCCACGTTTCTTTTTTTTTGGGGGGGGGGGGGTTTCGAAGTGAGGTTGACATAATTTTGAGGTTGTTTTGTTGACATAACTCAATAAGTCGTGAGCCATTTTTGTTGGTGAACTTGTGAGCAGGGTACTCTCCTACTGTCTTCTTGTATTTGCGTTCTCTGCCAATCTGTGCGTTGAAGTCACCAAGCAAAATTTTCACATCGTCTTTCGGAATTTTGGCCATCTCTGTTTCAAGTACTTCCCAGAATTTTCTTTTTTTTCGGGCTCTTTTTTATTGTCACCATTTGTTGGTGCATGTACATTGATGCAAGTATAATTTTTGTTAGTGTATCTTATTATCATGGACATAAGTCGATTGTTGACTGGATTATCATCTTTCACTGATTCCAAAACATTTTAATCTCCTCCTTGGCCAATTTTCCTGTTAGTTCCACATTTGAAGATTCTGCAATTATTGTAATCTATTGTTTCCGAATCTGTAAAGCGCATTTCTTGCAGGGCGAGGATTTGGATTTTCTGTTTATTAAGTTCTGTTGTGAGGTTGTGTAATTTTCCCGTTTGAATGAGTGTCTGAATGTTAAAAGTGCCAATATAAGTGTGTGTTTTTCGTGAAAGTTTACCAGAGCACTCCGACTTTCTCTCTCGTATAAGTCCAAGCTCCCCAGAATCCGAATGCTTGGTTGCAACTTTGGAGTGGGTGGATCGTCCACCTGGGGTAATTTTGTCATTACTTGTACGAGTCATACTTGCTTATTACTGATTTTCTAGCTTTCGCTAGTGTTGTAGGACCAGGGATTGTGAGTTCCTGGAGCAAGTTTACAGCCGCACCTCCTGGTGAACAGATTCTGCTCATATTGCCGCTTGTTCCAAGTCAGACGCAACATGGATTTCAGTTGTCATTTTGGTCCGCGTGTGGTATTTTATCTCCCACCTACCCTGCATATCTCCCAAGCATTCCCATATCCGCCACCTGGGGACGCGCCAGATGGGGGTTGTGGCTGGCCACAATTTTATTATTAACATGTTAATACAAGCCTAATTCTTCAGTGATAACAATGACATCGCAGAGGAAACACACTGAATATGTGATGTTAGAATAAAAGTTTTCAGCTCTCAGAAGCAGTGAAGAAGACATAGTACTTCCGACGGTGTACGGCGAGAATATAGCCCACACGGGCGGCGAAGTTACCTCGCGCCCCAGTTTGGAATCTCATAATCTAAACAGTTTCTCTCATTAAATCGATGTTCGTTTGAAAGAGGAAAATTGATAATTCCAATAATCTGAATTTTGTCTATGATCCCCCAGATCAATGTTCAATGATCACTTCTATGATTTACTGTCATAAAAGTTGAGTGACAGTTGTAATGAATAGCCATGGGGTTTTAAGATAAGTGAATGGTATTAAAGTAATATGTTAAAACTCAGTTGTATTGTTCAGGATTCAGTTGAAATCATATGATAATTCAGTCTACACACACACACACACATATAAATGACTGAAAATTTGTGAACATGACGTGTTCTTAACATCAAATAAAATAAGAGAAGCATAAATAACAAACTCTTAATTTATTAACAAATTTTATGCAAGAAATAAAAATTGCTGCGCCCCAAAACAAAATGCATGGTAATTGGTCAGAATCGAGGGCATGACTTGACTAGGCGTGATGGTAATGAACGAAATTAATTTCTTTCTATAGAATAAGCTAACTAGCAAAATAACGTAAAATGCTATATCATTTAACGGATTATTAATTTGGATAAATTAAGACTGTGGCAAAAAAACATACAGGTTTTAATCAATATTATAATTTTACCAGGAGAATGACATGAGAGCACCAGGACTGTTTGCTGGAGGAGAGAAGACGTAATTCCAGTGGATGTTGAGCGGAAGACAAAATTACCGGCTAGTTGATAGTGTAGAAATGTCATGTATTACCTTTTAATGGTTCAGATGATGAGGACGGTGATGAAGCTGAACAATAAATTTTGTTCAATGAGTTCAGCAATAAAAAATGTTTTTGGTTCATAAATTTGCAAATTAATTTATAGTTCCGCAAATCATTTCGTCATTTCCTAGGTCATATATAATTCCAAGAGCACAAAATCTCAGCGTATTGTTCCAAGTGGGCAGAATGATGAAGACAGAGGGGAGGTGAGTGGAACGGCCCTTTAAGCTGAGTTCTGCGTACTGTTTTTGAATGTATCGATGCGTATCTCACCAAACAGTTTTTCACAAAAACATGACAGATGTGCCATCCTAACGCTGAAAATGCTTTCTACAACTTTTAATTATAAGTCTTAATACGATAACTTTGATAGTTTTTCTGTAAACATGGGTTATTTTTTCGCACCTACTTCATGATAAAATGTTAGTTTGGTTTCACTCTTGTACAATAATTACATTAAAAATTATACATTCATTTTATGGTTAGTCTCTCCGAATTACTTACAGTGAAATGAAATTATACTAAGGCTGATAGTTTAAGTGCTACAGGACGTTCATAATGAACATTTAAGGCCTACTTACGCCCTTGCGACCTGAAAGAAACTATGATGCGGACATCCCAGAGACGGGGACTTTTCAGGACTTATTTCTTAGGTACTAAATAACATCTGTGCCGATTTTCAGCTATATATTATTTTTTCTGAGTTTGATAACTGTAATGTCTGGAGAGCGGCGCGCGGTGCTCTCAGCCCAACACTGATTCGTTTGTAGTTGTTTCGACGCTTAACCGTTTGTCACAGATATACAAACTACGTATATACTATTTTAACGCTGAAACTGTATACTAAAACTTTGGTTATATGTCTTATCACAGTAACTTTGATAATTTTTCAGCTATGCAAAGTTGTTTTTTAAAAAAGTCATGTTTCGTACCGCCTTCATGATAAAAAGTGAGTGTACGATTATTTTTATACAATTATGCAATAGTTAGCCTCTTCTGTTTATCTAGGGTGCAATAAAACGTTACTAAGACTCACATTTTAATGAATGAGATTACACTGATTTGGCACTCAGGCCCTTTTTAAGCCCTTATGACGCGGACACTCTGGAGGTGGGGACTTTTCAGGATTTGTTTCTTAGTTACTAAGGAATGTCTACCAAATTTCAGGTATACTTTTTTTTTTGTGACCCCTAAAATCTGCAATAAGACTTTCGAAAGTTTCTCTCTCCGGTCGCGGTTTCAAATCCCGTGGTGAGCAGGAATTTTTACGCGCCTTATATTAGCGTGACCTGTATGTATGTATGTATGAATGAATGTAACGGAATCTTTCAACTATATTTTCGCCCACTTCCAGATCTCCGAGTTGTTTGAAATATACGGTGACAATAATTTCATAGCAACAGCCGACTATTCTCATCACTCTCACAGTAATAATAAAAAAATTGCTGAATGTCATGGAATTTTGTAATTGAATTTTAACCTAATTCCAGATGCCCGAATTGTTTGAATTTTTGCACATGTTTTGAGAACAGATTACAACACTATAATGTTATAGCTATGTCCTGACATTCTCATTAATTTGAAAGTAACAATAGAAACATTGTTAAATACATGGAATTTTCCATTTAAATATTCACCCACTTCACGACTATCGAATTGTTTTAAATTTTGCACACTTATTAGGAACCGGTCTCAATACAACAATTTTATATCTATCTATTGATATTCTCATTGCTTTGACAATAACAATAGAAAAGCTGTATAATGCAATGGAATATTTCATTTCAAAGTTCACCCACGTCCTGGCATCCGAATTATTTGAAATTTTTTACACATATTAAGAACAGATGACAATACAATAATTTGATAACAATTTCCTGCTATTTTCATTATTTTGGCTTGGTGCGCTGAGTGGCAACTTACTCTAAATTGTAAAAAGTGCAAGACAATGAGCATAACTAACAAAAAGAATCCAATTGTTCAGAAATACGAGTTAAACAATACAGTTATTGATATGGTCGATTCTATGAAATATTTGAGAGTAACAGTACAAAGGAACATGAAATGGGGCATACACATTAATTCGTTAGTAGGTAGAGCAAATTCTAGGCTGCGATTCATAGGTCGAATCTTGAAAAATTGTAATGAACAAACAAAGGAGATAGCGTACAAATCTCTTGTGCGTCCACATTTGGATTATTGTTGTGCCATTTGGGACCCGTTTCGTAAGGGATTGATCGAAAGTATAGAGAAAGTACAAAGAAGAGCCGCTCGATTCGTGACCGCTTGCTACAGTCCTTATGAAAGCGTCACAGAACTGATTAGTAGATTAGGTTGGGAGTCTCTGGTAGATAGACGACACACGTTTCGTTTAAACTTATTGGAAAACATGCGTACTCCAACTTTACTCATGAGTGTAGTGAAATACTTCTTCCACCAACCTATTTGAGTCGGAAGGATAGGAAAGATAAAATTAGAGAAATAAGGTGCCGGACTGATTCTTATATGAATTCTTTTTTCCCTCGTACCATTAGGGATTGGAATGCACAGCAAAGAGATTAGCTTTGGTGCTGAGCACCCTCTGCCACCCACAATTTTGTGAATTGCAGAGTATATATGTAGATGTAGACAGTAACAATACAAAAATGGTTGAATGTGATAGGCTTTGAAATTGAAGTTTAATCCAATTCAAAATGTCCGAATTGTTTGAAATGTTGCACATGTATACAACAATTTCATATCTGTGTCCTGATATTCTCATTGCATTGGCAGTAACTATAGAAAAATGGTTGAATGCAATGGAATCTTTCATTTCAATGTTCATCAACGTCTAGACATCCGAAGTCTGAAATATTGCACATGTATTAAGAACCTGTTTTTATGGCTTTACGCCTCGTCGGTGCCGAGGTCATTGGAGGCGGGATCGGACTGGGGACAAGGAAGGAGAAGGAATTCAACCATGGTCTTTTTTTGAAGGAAGCATCCCGGCATTCGCCTGGAGTGATTTGGGGAAATCATGGAAAACCCAAATCTGGATGCCCGGATGGGTATTCGAACCCGCGTCCTCCGGACTGCCAGGCCAGAGCGTTATCAGCTTACCCACCACGCTCGGTGATGGACTGTAAAGAAACTTTTAACTACGTGGTGCTACCGTGCCAAAAACAAACCACTATCTTTCACTTATTGCTTGAAGTGGTTAAAGCAGTTTATATTTACATGTATTTTTTGGTTTGTTGCAGTGACGGGCCTGGAGCCGGGGCTGGACCTGCTGGACGCCTTGCAGCTGCGGAACTCGAGCCGGCAAGGCGTCAGCGTGGTACCCGGCCCACAGCACTTCCGGCCCGCCTTCTACCTGCAAGGTAATCAACACAACAAGTTCTCACTTGTGTTCTATCTTCTTTTCTGAGTATTGCGGGTGCAGTATGTACCGCTTTCCTGAACATCGGCGTCCGTATGTAGCTTGTTGTTCCTATGTATTTACGTTTTCACAGAAGCGCTGTCCCTCTCTAGAACTTCATCATCTTCTTTCCTCTAGGTATAAATATTTCTAATTCTAAAAACGTGATAAATGTGTTATTTCGCCCGTCCAGCTAATGTCGTGTCAATTTAACTTTCTACAATTATGCTGCGGACTTCTTGCCTCAAAGGAGCTTGCAGCATAGCGACAGAAAGCTTTGTACAAATTAAACTTATACAACTTCTGGCTGCAGAAGCATACGATCCCATGCTAAATATGTTTATCAAAATGAAAGATTGACGAGCTTAATAAGATTTAACTTTTTATTAACTTTTCTCTGGAAACTAACCGAGTAAAATTGTTATTTAAACTCAATATTTCGGCAACGCTGGTTCCGTCGCCATCTTCAGATGTATATTGAAAAAGTCATAAGACTTGAGTTTGCAGCTTGCCCAGAGCCCATATTTGAAAGACTGACATGGCAGCGGTAGGCGTTGTTACGTTGCCTGGCAGCAGTTTCAGACTTCACTAGCACCCCGCCGAGCTCAACATGGAGCGTTGATGAAGAGCAGCACGCATCACTCAGTTGGAAACCACAATCTCGGTTAACAAGATCAGACGCGAGGAGAACTTCAAACGCTTCTGTAATGCCGTTTTTCCCATTAAAGCTCCTGGTGTGTGCCAGCACCCTGGTCGATTGTAAATCGAAGCCATGTCCTACTTCCTAACTATATTCCGCCATCACAGATTTGTCCTTTTGCCACAGGCCAACATGTCGGTCATGACAGAAATTCTTCTCGGGTGTTCTGCCGGATCAGTTCTTCGGTGTGTGACGTTTAGACAGCAGCCTTTGTGGTTTTCATCAGTCGGAAAGATCGAAGTTTGCGCCTGATGAAGACAACAGAGGCTGATGTCGAAACGCCGCACATGGAAGAACTGACCCGGCAGAACACCCGAGATAAATTTCTGCTCATCTGTATGCCGTTTTCACGTTTCAGTCATATTACAACAATGTTCTATAATTTGGCCGATGTACTTTTTTTTTCTTTTTACTTTTTTACATTAAAACGGAATGCTATAAATTCCCGGTGAATGAAGGGCAAGCTCATCCTTCGGAAGGCGCAAAATGTGTCTAAATTTTGGTTGTCGTAGGAGTAGAAGGACAAGGATGGTTGATAGACAGTCACATAAGGAGGATTTATGAGTCCATTAACTTTTATTCCAATTTTATGCTAATTGGGGTACGCGGGTGGCCTCCTCACTCCTCCCTATTTTATTGCCGTTTTATTCTAAATAGAGGACGTGAGGGGCACTTATTTTTTATTTTAGCCCATTTAGGCTTCCCCCTGTCAGGTCTATAAAGTCATTAATTTATATTGCCAACTCAAACTCAATTATGGGACCTCAGGTATTCTCCTTGTCAGTAATTATTTATTTTTATTTCGGAACCATCGACATTATGTGACCCATCCCTAATTTGGCAGAGCAGGTGTGTCCAGGATGTTATTTATGGTCGGCCGCCTGTCAGCTTTATGGGGCAATTATTTTTTATTGGCGACCCAAACACATTAACCGGGACCCAAAGCCAACCTGCCGAATCAGGTGCATTCTATATAATGAGATAAGTCGGACCCTCCGAACGATTATTTAGTTCTATTTTCGGCCTGCAGATGTCCTTTTCACCGCTCCGGGATATAAAACCGATTCATATGACAATAGACTATTTAACTGTATTGAAAATATGTTACAAATTGTTGTTATGCGCATAGACTGCTGCTAAAGGAAATCAATTTTTATATAGAAAATATGGGATATTTATAATACAAACATTTAATTAAATTCGTTTATTTCCTACCTTTGGTTACGCGACAGAAAACGCTCTACGGTTAGTGTTCGCTTTAGTGACGTCACTTGCCTGTAAACGTTGCAGCTGCGATTGGAATGTTCTCTATTATCCAAGTTTCAGTTATTTTTATAGTTTGTTTCTGTCTATTTCTAGTTATTAATGAGTTTTGATTTGAATACAAAATGAAGAGCAATTTTGTTGTAGCCTAAAAAAATACCGAAAACAGACGCCCTTTTGTTGGGCTTACCATACAGACAACGGTTGCCTTTAATTCTGCGTGGCATAAAAACATAACTTCAGTTTAAGATTCATTTATATTTAAATTGAGAGTTAGTGATTAACAGAAATCATTCATAAGAATGGTAAAACTATAAATTAAATATGTTGGTATATTTACGTGAAAAAGTCAAGCTACCACTTAGGTATCAGGTAGGCACATCAATTAAATAATTGGATGCTGTGAGCAATTTTTTTTAAATGAAGATAAAAACAATTATAAATACATACAAGTTTTTGTGAAAGTAACTGAATTTATTATTTGTTTATTTATCTTCCGATCACGTTTCCTTTCATCTCACAATAAAAAATTGTGATATTCCATGTGTTTACTATTTAAGTATAGAGAAGCAACTAAGTCAAAGTGACCGTGTAGCTGCGTGGATAATATTGCTTCCGGAATTTATAAAGTTCTGGTTTGGAACTTTGGTTGGAATAACAGATTTATATTCCCCCTGTGTGCATTTTTTGTTTGTTTCTTTTTGTTGTATTAAAAAATCAATAAAAAAATCAACATATTAAATTGTTTTTATTAAAAAAAACTCCTTTAATTTTGAAACATACTGGAAATACTTTATCATGGTAAAAAATGCAGGTGCATTTAACAGCAAAATCACTTGTAGAAATTTGATACTGATCTTGCAACCCCTTTTAATGAAATTTTTACGTGACGATAGACTTACACGTTATTTTTCTGACACAAATACGTCTATTTAGGTGATATTACTTTGAATGTGCAAGTAATTTTCAGTAAAAAAAAAAAAAAAAAAAAAAAAAAAAAAAAAAAAAAACACTTTGTTTCATTGTGCAAGTAACGTCCAGTTTGCTTTTTGAAGTTTTTCAATTTTTTTTAATACGCTTAGTTACCTAAAAATTTGTGAAGCTTCCAAAATAATAATAATTATATTTTGGTGGATTTTCGAAAAAGAATAGCAACGAGTAACGAAACAAAATGCACAAAAAAAAGTCGTATTCCGAAGGGAGGATCGAACGTAAGGACCCTAATTTTACAGACACTAACCTTAAACCAAATGGCTATTGGTATTAGGATAAATTATAAGAGGTGTCATATACTATACATCCGACTTTTTCGTTCTCGGAGGCCATTTTCCGCACTCTCCTCGTAAGAAGCAACTACAGCGTTTATTTATTTTTGTTTTGTTTGGTTTTTTTTTTGGGGGGGAGGGGGGTTGTTGTTTTTTTTACGGTGTAAATTATATGTGAATTAGCCACAATATCGTCTGGGTTCCTCCGAGCAAGTTGCGTAGACTTTTATTCGTTTACAGTTTTCGGAGAGTTTTTATTGTTGAGGTTGTACATTAGTGTACTACACACCATTTATAAACCATATTTCCAACACAAATTCAGAGAAACAAACCAGACGTTACTTATAAAAGATTTTGCTGTTTTCACAGCCATCACACTGGTATAAATATCTTCACGAGATTAACATTGCGTCACCAATGCTCCTCCTTCTTCTCGACATTTCCACAAAGCCTAACGTCTTTTTCAGGACACTACAGGAGCCTCCTGTTGAGCCTGCTAGAGACAGTCTCTAGCAGGCTCAAGGCTCAACAGGAGGAGCTTTTGTGGCGCAGCGTTTATTTCGTGAAGATATTTATACCAAAACGTTACTTATCCAGAGAGCGCGCTTACTGGTACGTGACGTCACGTGCGTTAATGGCCCGCACTAGGCAGCAAAGGAGCGTTTGGTGGACCTTTAAACACTTAAAATTTTAAGGTAGAATTTTACATAATACAAGCATTTTTATCCAAAATAAATTATACCGAGTGAACAGCGTGTATTAATAAACAATTTCCGAAAAGTAATCAAATAGCCTATCAGGCGGCCCCGCGCACCTATACGCAGCGCTCCGTTCCGTCGCCAGAAACTAGTTAAACACTAGGTACAAAGGAGAAACTCGTTATGTTACGAGAAGCCAAGTATTACTAAATACGATCTACTGCAATACAACAACGGCGCGCTTTCCTGGACGTAATCACTGGAATTATAAGATTATAGGACTGCGTTACAATGCTACAAAAAAAAAAAGAAGTCGTGACGTGTTCAACAATCGATTGGTGTAATTTTCCAGTGAATGAAGCAAATTAATTTTTGTTGAAAAAACGTATCAAATAGTATTTCATTTCGAAAATTTTCAAAAATAGGGTGATATGTATTATCCGTTTCTTGAAATTCCCCATCTAATGAAGCTTATTAATTTGGGTTAGAAAAAAAATAGAGAACCCGCCACCGACGTAATATCAAACTGAAATTCGAATCTTTGTATCGATGACGAACGAGGATCACAGTAGTGTAGGGAATTGTAATATTATAGAAAAAAACACATGAACTATTAATTAGCAAGATTTTTTCTTTCCAACCCTCTTAGGGGTCTCGACGTAAAAATCTTGTATCACAGCTACTGAAAGCCATAGCAAATCGAGAGTGGTGGTTTCAGTCACTCTTTCTGTTTTAAATTATTGTTAACAGCTAATATTATTAGAAAATTGTTGCTCTCCTGCCTTAGGCCTGTCGTTGTGACTACTGGATTTGTAACTACACCATACAATCTCTTTGTATGAAGAAGAGGGCTCGCCGACTGCTAGTATAGTAGCTTTCCTAAGGTTGTGTTAGAATGTATCTCTGATCTAGTCTACTTTACATTCAAATATGGAAGAATACCCAATGCTTTTCTTCCCCTTTTTCGCGAACACCCGATTTCCGCATACTATTTGCGAATGGAATTTTTGGAGGGCACAGCTTTCCCAAAGCAACGTTGGGCAATTGTAACAGTTTTTATGGAATAATGAATCTACTTGTTTGATTGTGGGGAATAGTAATGGCTCAATCAGTCTCGTACGTATTTAGTCTGCCACGGAGACTCCATCAAACTTTGTAAGAACTGAAAAGTGTTGAACTGAGAATTTTATTAAAAATATACGTCCTCAATGTGAGTGTTCGAGGTAAGATAACGGGTATAAGGTTTTACATGTCTGTGTAGAGTCCATGTAATTGATTCCCGATGTTTTATGAGATAATTCGTGTCTGTGTATCTGTGGTAGTGTATGATGTCTCAGTGTGTCTTCTCCAGTATGTCGGAGAAAAGATTGAAATAGTGTGCCGGGATAGATAATAGCAGTTCCTTCCGACTCACAAATTAGTCCACTTTATAATTAGTTTTGACCACCTAAGGTAAGGTCCATCAGACTTCGTTAATAAAATTAATCTCGGCCGCCACCATTAGCTGGCTAGGGTACAAATCAATACCTATATAATGAAAAGTTTCTTCAAATAAATCCACGTGTATGCAGAACACAAGCCGAAGATTTATTCACAGTTTTGAACAGCACAAATGTACCCGGCCACCAATGGAAAAAAGTAATTAAAGCACATACAAGTAAAATTACTGGTAGTGACTATATAATCCTAAGATGCAGGTTCTTCAGAGTGTAAAAACAATTCTTTCCATCACTTTCACAAAAACCAGAGGAACGATACACACGACGTTCTCTGTACGACGACACTCTCTGACCTACTCATCCACTGTCAGTCTCGCAAGTCACCGATGTTCATAGCTTCGGTACTTGGCATAGAATAAATATAATAATTATAATAAGTTAATTACTGAAGGGGGCAAGCCTACTGTAATGTGACAAGTATCTGTAGAAATACACCTACATACGACCGAGCAGATATATTCAAGCTCTGAATCCTGCAAGGGAGTTAACAAAGTTTGCTTACGTATCGAGTTGATACACTATACAACAGTGTTTTATGCAGATGAAGTTCAGTGAAGATTGGCGAAGATAACTCTTGCTTCCTGAGCATGCATGATACTTGTTTCTAGTAGTGTGTGTGTGTTTTACACGAGTATTCATGAGTATACACCTCATGTTTCTCTATAAGTACAGATTGATTTCCATGTCGGTCACCTTCTGCTTCAGGAGTATGTTCTGTTAGCACTTGTCTCATGCTGGTAATGGCTCTGCAGAATTTTCTGACTGTTAAAGATTGTCGTGTCTACCGAAACATACATGTCTTTCACAAAGGGAATTAACTTCATTTCCAAGTTTTTTTCCCCCTAATTTTGGGAATATACATAATTTTATGGATTTTTAGCAATTTTAATACAATTTTCATAAAATTACACAACTCTGCCACTGATTTATGGGGCCTTTTCAAGTGCGATTGGTGCAGAGTCTACGCGATCTCATTAGGGATGTATGACGGGTGTCTTCCTGTGAGCGATGATGTCTGCTGTCTGCGTGTGCTGGGCAGTTGGTATATTTGTAGGGTGTCTGTAGGAAGATTTATGTCCTGATATTTGTAACCTTGTAAAATGAAGTTCTCTGTATAGTGTCCGAGTTCGGTGTGTGTGTGTGTGTGTGTGTGTGTGTGTGTGTGTGTGTGTGTGTGTGTGTGTGTGTGTGTGTGTGTCAAACTGGCAATGATATAGCTAGTTTTCGTCATATAACGGGGGGTGGGAGGGCAGGGGGTTCGATAGGTACGAAGACTAGTTGGAAATTATGACTATTCAACGAAGTTATGAGAATCTATACGGCATTTATGTTGGAGATGAGCTAGTGCTCTATAAACAGGAGTGACGCCATCTGCCAGAAGGATCAGATTTTTTTTTTTTTTTAGCTGTAGGCTTTCACCTCCTTCGTAATAATTATTTCTGTTTAGTTAAGTTATGTCGTCAGATTTACAAGCGTGACACACATTTGGACGGTATGTTTACAGAAATCCCTAAGATTCTATAACCTCCTATTCAGATTTGAAAGCGAGAAAAATATATAATGGAACATGGTTTCTGCCGCAGATGCTTCACTTTGCTCTGTAAATTCTTTCTTCGCTAGTCCAGTTATGACATGGGCGAGCAGCAAGTCACGCGAAGGAGACCCTGTAGGGACCGTACGGATTGTAAGTTTCCACCGGGTATAGAGTCCACGAGTTTCTTGAAGTTAATGTAGCAGGTAACTCTTTCGCCAGAATAATTCGGTTTTGTCACGCCGAAATGAAAAATCAAATACGACAAAATGCTTTCGTCTCATGATCCAAACTTCCTGGAATTCTTAACTTTAAAGAAACTCCTCACCTCAGTGAATTGAAATGCGCTGGTAAAAATCACAACGAGGCAGAATCTTTAGCTGTGTTCGTATTTCCTTTATACATCTGAGGTTATGACCGTGACTTGATACCATGAATGTAAGTCTGTCGATGTTCACGGCGTGAACAGAAGAATATGACGTTCGTGTAAGTACGTCGGGTTTCTCCACTGAGTCAATTAAAAGCGTCCTCCATCTCGGTATATTTGTACACATGATATCATTTTGTGGTAAATTTACAGGATTTTCACTATTTTTTCAAAATTTCAATATCGTGATTGTTTTTGATGACATTTGAAGTATGTTGCTGCGTGTCTCCTATGTTATGGCATGTAAGCAATATTTGTTCTTGTGTTGGCTAAAGAACATCTGTATATGTGTGTCTTGACGTATACAGTGGGGTATGTGAATATATGTGGTTAGGTGTGTATATCGATGTGATGCTTGTACGTTTGAATCCGCTTTCGACGTTGTAAATGATCATATCCTCTACCATTCTGACAGTAAATGGTCCATCGTGCTAGTAAGGGAGGTCGTTTAACAGCATGTATAGCAAACAGAAA
Source organism: Vandiemenella viatica (assembly GCA_031002005.1). Classification (NCBI taxonomy): domain Eukaryota; kingdom Metazoa; phylum Arthropoda; class Insecta; order Orthoptera; family Morabidae; genus Vandiemenella; species Vandiemenella viatica. Next base: position 184,235,552 of record CM061920.1, read on the forward strand.
AGGCAGCCACTCCTATTAAGCCACCAATCCATATATTCTAAGAAGTGTACGCACTATTGCTTAGTCCGAAATTTGAAGGTTGGCTGTATCCTCCCGCAGAAGGTGTCAGATGGCAACATTAAAAATGCAACCAAATGACAGTTTATTGTTGCATACTATTATTTTGTCACTATGACTGCTGTATTGGCAGCCAATATGATGCTTCCTCTCCATATCCAGAGCACACTTTCATGCGGTATCTGTATTGAAACACTTCATATTTTTCATACTCCAACAACAACTAGATTGGTGATTCAAGTAGGAGTACGAGTATTTGGTTTGGATCTCTAACGCTTATTACGAGGGAGGTGTAGACAAGTACACTAGTGCCTCTTGACTTTAAAAAAATTCTGACCCTCCTGGCATATGGTATTCATCCTATTCAGTTATCCCAATTTCTGGAGTAGTAACTCACCTCCAACATAAATGCCGTATAGATTCTCATAACTTCGTGGTCAATTCATAATTTCCGTCAAAGCTTCATGTATATCGTATCCCAGATCTCGGAATATGATGAAAGCTTACTGAGTCGATGCTAGTTTAACACACACACAGACAACAAACTCGGACATAATACGAAGAACATTATTTCAGGTTATATTTCACAAGGTTACAGCGCCACTCTCACGGACATGTACAAGCTTTCACCTACCAACATGCTCTCTAGCATCTTCCCACAGTCACCAGACTTATATACGGATATACCCCGCACAACATGGTATGGATACAGCTTATATTAGAGTGCTCCATAATACCTATTTCACCTACCAACATGCTCTCTAGCATCTTCCCACAGTCACCAGACTTATATACGGATATACCCCGCACAACATGGTATGGATACAGCTTATATTAGGTGCTCCATAACACCTATTTCACCTCCTCAGCCTTTGTCAACGTTAGAGAACCAACCACTGAGCTCCGTATTGAAAGAGATGTTAAGCAAGGTGATCCCATCTCTCCAAAATTATTTTCAGCTCTCTTGGAAATGGCAATGTCAAAGCTATAATGTACGGAAAAGGGAATTAGAATCAATGGCAGAAGACTTAACAACCTGAGATTTGCTGATGACATTGCGCTTGTTGCTAATGACCTTGATGAACTCCAAACCTTGGTTATCGACCTCACCTCCGAGTGTAAAGCAGTTGGCACAAGAATGAATCTTTCAAAAACAAAAATTATGTCTAACAAATGGGTCTCCAGCTAGATAATAGATCTTTAAAAAATGTCAGTGAGTACTGATATGTTATTATTAATAGGGGGGCAGCCCCAAAGAATTTACCAGGGAAATGGAAGGTGCCGGATGGGAACGCGTTTCTCACTTGACAATCATTCAATAATAACAATTCATTTATTAAGAAACAATTCAACAATATCAGAAAATGTAACGCAATGTAAGTGAGACTAATGTCAGTTATTTTCAAACCAGATACAATACCCCAATCACAATGCGGGATGTAGTCCCTTAACATTTTCACAACACTTCACAACAAATAAATTTCTAAGCATAACCTTACGATTACTATGCACACAAGATAAGTAAATATTTCTGCAAGTCCCTGAGGGATAAGACATAACACGGTCCGCACTTGGGCCTGGGTAGGAAGTTCCGGGTGGAAGTAAATAACTCCACCTGCGGGTCCGCACCGCAGGGTAGGCCGCGCCCAGTAAACACACTGTCGTCCAAATGCCCCCACGGCGAGCACACCGAGTGCGCTTGCAGAGTCCGGGAGATCAGCGCCTTGATCACGCTCACAAATGAAACAAATACACCAAAACCATATTAACCATCATGCATACAATTATTAAGAAAAATTAGAATGTGGTTAAGCGCACACAATTATTAGTTAAGGCGATAGTGGCGCAACAGCTTAAGAAACACCAGAACATACTATCTATAATTCACCGATTGGTAACGGTTTGCACCATCATCAGCCACCCTTCACATGTAACATTACACAGTAATTCCATGCAATTCGAATCAAGCACAATTCAACCACATATGTGCCAGTCCATAACTGGACCAGGAAGCATAGAACACGAGCCTTACAATCAGATAGCTGGAGGTAGACTTAGTGCACAGTTGTGGATCACTGGGTAACGGGCGCCGTCCAACTAACTGTGCACAACACCGACAACCGGCCCAAGGAGGAGCGACCATGAACACAGCACCAGAAGCAATAGCGATCGCTCTCACAGCCAAGCTGCCAGGAAGTCTCAATCAGGGGAGCCCGTTGTAACCTTAGAACTGCAGACAAGTTCCGAGACAACTAGAAGGATACCAGCAACGCGAGCACAAGGCCCCCATACACCGAACCGCGGAGCGCAAGACCTCCGCGACGCCACACCACTCACTGCCTCGAGAGCCACCGAGCCGCCCCTTTTATCTGTGCCAGGGCAACGATATAAACACCAGCGCAGCGGGAATCGACTCAGGTCCCGACAAAAGCAAAGAGAACACGGCGGCGGGCCGCAAATATATCGAACCGTGAGAAGGACGGTTCAAGTACATTTATCTTGGCCAGCTTGTAAATATGGGAGGTAATGTAAGACCCGAAATTTTCCGTCCCATGAGGCTGGGATGGCAAGCATTTTGGAGGGATTCCAATATCCTGAAATTTAAAATGCCCACTAATCTAAAACAAATAGTCTATGACCAGTTTGAAAAAATCATATCTGAAAAAGCCAATATCTATTTTTTTAGTATCTACTTTTTAAACGTTTTACAATTTTAAAAAAAATATATATAATTATATATGTAGTATTTAATGTTAACAACTTTTTACAATAACAGTGATATTTAACACTATCCTTCAAAATATAATATCTCGTAATATTTAATGATAACGAATTTTAACAATAAAAGTGATATTCATTACTATTATACAAAACAAAATACTTTTAAATTAATAAATAAACTTGAATTTACTTATTTCCACCATACTAAAATACAATTCGGTGAGTGACCACAAAGAATCACTCGTTTAAAGATATAAGAGTTCCTTGCTCTAACTAAAGGGAAGCAGGAGAATCTTAAGATCAGTTGACTCACTGGTAAACCAAAAAGTCTACGGGATATCGTTAGTGCCGTTTCTGAGATACCAAATACAAGAATTGATTATTTTGTGTAAAATCGCGTTTTTATAGGGAAGACACCTATTTAGATAAACTTGAAAAGCAAAACGTTGTCTAAATATGAAACTCCATCAAAATCGTTAGAGCTGTTTCCGAGATAGCAAATGTATACAAGAATTGCTCGTTTAAAGGTAAAGAATAAGATCGCGGGGCAATCGTACAATCTGACCAGCGCAATAAACGATGTGTATCTCATGTATGAGAAAACAATAAACAGTAGGTATAAAAGATTGTCAAAGTATTACTACGAATGACAGAATGGTTTGTATTTACAAAATTCCCCCTACACCCGTATATAATATGGCGGCTAGTGGTCAAGAGAAATTATTTTCTAATAAACGAATTCATCTATATAACAATCCAAAATTCTAATTTCTGCATAAATTGTACACGATTTTTTTTTTAAACCACGACATTAATTCCAGCGTCTACGTCCAGGGACGCGCTCCACTGTTTTATTATAGTCTACCGAGTTTAGTGATACTTAGCTACTCACACTATTCCGATTAGTGTCATGGCGCGAGCGGAGCGAAGCGCTGGGGAGGGAAGCGCGGATCCGCCTAATTATTAGTTTTGGTCCCGAAGCGTTGAAAGAACATCTGCTGGCCAAAAATGGAGCTAAAGAATGGTCCGGAGTGTCCCGGCCACCTCGTTATCATATAGGGCGCACTTGCTTCGCCTAATTGACTTTGGGTCTCGGTTAATGTCTTTGGGTAGACAATAAAAGATAATTGCCCCATAAATCTGACAGGGAAACGTCTCCCGGTCATAAATAATGCCCCAGACACACCTGCGAAGCCTAATTAGGGTTAATGTCTGACTTGGTGAACACCTGAAGTTCCCTAATTGGGATTGGGTTGGCAATAAAAGTTAACGACCCTACAAATCTGACAGGGGGACGTCCCTAATTGGGCTGAAATAAAAAATAGAGGTCCCACCCTCGTCCCCTAATTAGCTTAAAAAGGCAATAAAAAGGGAGGAGTGACGGGGCCACCCATGTACCCTAATTAGCATAAAAAAGCAATGAAAGTTAATGTACCCAGATTTCGTCGTTATCCGACTGTCCGTCAACCATCCTTGTCCTTCTACTTGTAGGAAAATCGTCCTAACGCCATTGCTTGCAGAACCCTTCCAACCCTTGAAGTTGTAGCACCAGAGTACGGTAAGAAGACTAAGTGGTCGTATGAAATTGCGGTTATTAGGCCCATGTTTCATTTCCCGGAATGCCAATTGCATTAATTTGATGTTCACTGTGTCCATTCCGTCTGAAGGTATGATGTAAATATTCTAACTTACCAGGCAGACTGTCCTCATCACGTATTGTCCTAGCTCTGTGAGCAGTGTGCTCTGTATTGCACAGTACTGGATGATGACTGCATGCGTTTTGGTACAGGACCGTGTGTGCAGGTTGTCTGTATATAGCCTTCCTTTTACACTTCCATTGTAAACTTGATATTTGTGTTACTATGGAGGTGGAAAACGAAACCGAGACAGAGCCTGGTGGATGAATGGCAACGATTGCCCTCGCATTAGGGATAGCGCGATTTCGAATCCCTGTCCAGCTATCCAGATTTTCCGAAATCACTCCAGGCAAACGACAGGATGGCTCATCAGAAGGACATACACAAATATCTTCCTCTCATCACCTCTAGTTCTTCTCCGCCTCTAATGTTCTCGACGTCGACGAGGTGCGAAGATACAATTTTTAAAAAATTATCAAAGCACTGAGTGAATCACAAAAAAAACGACCTTCAGGCAACATTATTAAAGCAAGCCAAAGGGATATTTAATTTAAACTAAAATAATAGGTTGGACAGGTGTTGAACAACAAGGAAGAGTCAATACCATGCAATACAGGCGCCACTGTAGTACGAAATTATGATGTCAAGACCGGTTGTATCATTCTGACCAGCTTCCTGCATGTGATACCATTGAAATAACACTACTGTTTTTGAAAATTGCGACACACAGAAGTAATGGTATCAAAATAAGAGAATGTGTAAAGCAGTGGACCAAAATCTATATACATAAAGATGAATGTATGTATGTTTGTTTGTTTGTTTGTTCTTCATACAAATCTACAGTTTTCATCCGACCTCGATGAAACTTTGCACACTTATCCTTTGAAACAAGGAGAAAAATTACTGTATAAATTTGGTTTAAAAATTATCTGTAAAAATAATACATGTTATCTCATAATTTCGAAATACTACTGAACGGCGATAGACAGACGCGTTGGATATGTAGGTCTCTCTACTGTTTTTTTCCGTGTAGCGGTCATGTAGCTCAGTGGCTAAAGCGCTGGCATACTAATGTTTGGGTCGTGGTCTCCGGTTCAAATCTCCGTGGAGGATAAGATTTTGAAAATTTTTTTTGATCGTAAGAGTCACGCCTGGGCCGTCGCTTATTCGGATTGAATGTTAAACTGTAGATATTACAAAGTTAGGGGTGCAATGCGAGGCAAATCATAGGTAGTCTTGCAATGCTGTAGGTGTACACTTTTTTACGTTATAATGATCCCTCAGGGGTTGTTCGCAGTAGTGTGTGTGTGTGTGAGAGAGAACCGCGGTAATAATACCGGTATGCAAGATATTTCAGATGAAATGGACAAGGCAGGCCAAATTGATAGTGTAGCACTAGATTTTTCTAAGGGTTTTGACAAAGTGAACCATAAAATGGTACTAATTAAAGTAAAAACTATTGGAGTGGATGAGAAAGTGATTTACTGGGTAGAAGAACTTTTAAAGGGTAGAAAACAGAAAGTTAGGGTAGAAAGTGCTGCATCAAAAGAAGTGTAAGTAATAATTGAAGTGCCATTGGGTAGTGTATTAAGACCATTGCTATTCGTTATTCAAATGAATAATTGTGTTGATTTTTTACTATCATAAGTTAGGTTGTTTCCAGAAGACATAATGCTACATAATGCGATCAAAACTGTAGAGGACAGTAAACAGCTGCAGGGTGACCTGGACAGGATATCTAGTTGGTTTGGTAAACATGGGATGAAGATAAATGAAAAGAAGAGTCAGCTTATTAGATACACATATAAATAGCTAAAGGTTGATTATAATTATAAGGTGGGGAAAGAATTTATTGTTGAAGACTTGAATCGAAAATATCTCGACATTTCATTTGATAACAAGCTTAACTGGGAATGACTCATTGGACAGGCAGTAGGAAAAGGTTTCAAAATTCAGCACTTGTTGGAGAGAGTGATGAGAGGATGCACGAGAGAAGCAAAGGAATTGGGTTACACAATTTTGGTCAGACCATTGCTTGAATATGTGGTAGTGTAGTATGGGACCCGTTGGAGAGGTAGTAAAAAAGGGCTGCTAGATTGGTTTCTGGAAATTACCGGAGAATGCAATTAGTAACAGATATGATAAAAGAGCTTTAATGGGATTCATGGGAAGACATGAGGAGTGTGAAGAGGGTCATGGGACTGTACAAGACGTATATTGGTGATGAGGCATGCAAATATATTGGTGTAAGAATTAAAAGTAATGCATGGCTGGGAAAAGATGATCATGACCACAATCTGGAACTCGATTTCAGGCATAAGGGTGCAGGAAGATTCCCCTTTTTAGAAAATGTGTCAGGGATTGGAATAAGTTAACAAGTGAAATGATAAATAATTGACCAAAAACGTTGAAATAATTTAAAGTTGAAATTTCTAAAGGGCAGAGGTAGGTGAGTGCAGGAAAGGGGGAAAATGGGTGTTTAGGGAAATTACAACGGGAGCGTGCCCTCCATTGCAATTTTAATTAATTTATTAATAGCTGTCAATAGTTTTAACCTGGTTTAGTACCATTTCTACTTTCTTCTCAGGGAAAAAAAAAATCAATTTTTGTGTGTGTTTGATCTGGGAGCTAATTTTGCAATCAGATGGCATAAGTCAAATTACATTAATAAGTAATGTAGAAGTGAATCTATTTATTTACAAATTATTAAAGTTGTAAAAAAATGAACATTTGTTGTCACGATTCAAATGTGAACTTGAAGGGTACAGGCAAAACTAGGCAATAAAACCTGTAGAGACCAGGTCCGACCGGAAAGTGACGAAGTGGAGAAAAGTTCCCGCTGACTAAAATACTTTTTCATCCCATTTTACGGATTGCGGATGCGCCGGACTGTCAAATGATGCGGGATCCTGCGGGAATGCGAGATCTCGCACTGCGGGATTGCAATCCCTGGTGAAGAATACATGTCTGCGTCGACGGTTCGACGCCGACTACTGAGAACTCTGCTGGCATGCTTCCGTTGTCCAGAAATCAGCGACGCCACACACTGCCACGGGCACGTGAACGCCGTCAATGGAGCTCTAGTAGCAAAATGTAGTGTTTACGGACTAGTCCTATTTCAAGTTATTCAACATCGACTGTTGCGTACGCGCTAGACGCTACAGTGATGGACGAAATTGTTGAGAGGCATAGCCAACTGCGATGGTTTAGAGCGCTATTGGTAATAAAATGTGATCTCGCCTCCTACATATTGAGGACAGTCAAAACAGCAACATCAAGAATAGAGGTTTTAGAGCCTAACACATATTCTCCGTTTGGCCATATTTCAACAGAACAACGCCCGGCCACATGTAACGAGGAATGTGCAGAACTGTTAAAGCGTCTTCTTAGCGTCGATTAATAGGTCCAACTGATCTGGATTAAAACCCACACAGGACTAATAGGAAACGTATTAGCAGATATATTAGTAAAAAATGGCAATAAAATCAGGTGCATTTCATCATTTAATCCCAGTCACAGATATAATACCTACATATAGGATCTCTATGAACAACAACTGGCGGAAGATATGGAAAAAATCTTAATAACTAAGGCTTCTGCACCTATAGCTCGACTAAAAGTCAATCATAGCAGATTTCTAAATCTTTTTAGATTGCATTTAGTACCATTCCCGTTGTGTGGATGCGATGAAATTAGATTAGCGAGAGAGATGTAAAGCACATGCCGTTTTCTTATAAAAGGCATTGGCAACTACCTTCCAGGTTGCTGAAAGATCTACAGCAATCAGATATAAACTTGCCAACAAATGTTGCAAAACTTTTTAGCTAAGGAGGACCAACGCGTCTATACAGTTATAGGAAAATTTCTACTAGACTAGGGGGTCCCCAAATTTTTCTTGCCACGCCCCCCTCTCCATGCTACAGTTTGCCACTAAAAAGGTAAATGCCTACTTTTCAGTACTAACAATGATATCTCAGAAGAAACTCACTAAACATATAATGTTAGAGATTTTAAACTCCAAGAGGCGGTGAAGAGGAAAGTACTTTCGACGGTGTATAGAGCTGGAGTAGTTTCCACAAGGACTGCGAAGTTACCTCGCACCGTCACCCCCTTCCTGACATGTCTTCGCATCCCTGGTTGGAAACATCTATATTAGACAATCAAATAAAGATCTAAATCGGCCACTAATATCAAGGATGATAGTTCACAGTTATCTCTACTCGTAGCACGAATAATAATGATGACTGAATATTATCGGTGTTAAAATTTTTCATGTGAATTAACCATCTTTTTTTAAATTTGTTAAATAATTATACTAACCTTGTTCTGGCTATATAGTACCGAATTCATAAATATAAAATAAGGCTTTTTCGGAGAGCGACGGATGCCATCGTGTGACGATCACATATTTTATAGGTTATTCCATGGTATTCAAGCATACTTATATACATATAGATTCCTTGAAATTTGGTTTCGTTCGTGCGGTCGTTGTTTTAGAGGAGGTTGGTTGCTAAGAGCGACGTAATTAAGCCTACAGGGTTGAGTCGTTATCTTATGTTCGCAAATTCGATATACGAAGTGGGAAGTATCAGGAAGAAGTCCGATATAGAAATAAAGGTTTTTAGTTTCTACTGCTGTTGGTGGAAAATGTTAAATAATTAATTGACTGAATAAAAGTTATTACAAGAAAAGAACTGTTTACTCATCTTTCCACAGTTACATGCTTTTCATAAAATAAAATAAAGAAGAAAGGCGAACGTGCTCAAAGAGAATAATGTCATTTTCCACAAAAAATTACGAAGTTACGTAAAACAGAGGCACAAGACTGAAACGATATGAACAAAATCTAATACATGGCGATGCGCGACAGTTTTGCTTTTCAACCTGGATATTCATGGGCGTAAATAAGCAAAATCGAATACATGGCGACGCGCGACAGTTTTGCTTTCCAACCGGGAAATTCATGGGCGTAAATAAACAAAACAGTAACGACAAAGAACCTGAAAATACAGATTGAGGCCGACTGAACTTTGAAGCATAACAGACGCTGCCAGCGATAGAACATAGGAGAATTCCAATGCTGCCTCTCCGACGCGAGAGCCAGAGAAGTCATTCCATCTTTCAACACGCATACTTTGGAGGAATTCACCATCAATTAATTTAATTTTTATCATAACAAATCATAATAACGGTGAACCAAAGTATACATTGAATAGTTTTCATGTAAACTTAGAATTTTTTGTATATATTTCCACATAGTGCCGAGTTAAAAAATTTCTGTTCATCACAGTTTAAAATATATTTAATCACAGATACAAGTGTATCAAGTGGGAACAGTTACGTATGTGGAAATACATATTAATCTTTGCAACTATTTTGCGTAAAGAATATTAGTTAACAGAAAAATAATATTTCTACATATTTAATCATGAATGATAATATTAGTAACGGTGTGGTAGGCACTGCTTCTAACAGCCTAGTTCAAGGGGCGGAACCTAATGTCATGTCACCAGAAGCGACTGAAGATGTTTTAAATGCAATTAGCACCCCAAAACATATACAGCAACATTCACCCCCATTTTAGGGTTCTCGCCGTTGAGTGAAAATAGTTTACACACTTTAACTGACCCATTAAGGAGTGAACTTGATGTAAAATCCCTTATATTAGGATTGTACTAAAAAATTGAATCACAATTTATTGAAATGAAATCACTATTCAGTGAATTTAAATTACAATTTAAATCACAATCCATTGATCTTAAGTCTGAACTAAAAAATCGACTTGATCAACAGTCATTTGAAATTAAATCACAAAAAGTTCAAATAGAAGAATAGTCAAATAAACTGGAACGCCAATCTATCACGATTGAGAAATGGTTGGTAGTTTTCCATTTGGCAATAGGAGACTCACACGAGAACAAAGTCGTAGCATGTGAGTCAAGATGCTCTACTACCAGTGAGGTTTTACATATCACAATCACTGATAAAATAGAAGAAACTTCATTATCTCTACAGTCAATTAACAGCCTCAAATGTTGAAATTCAAAAACAGGTCACAGATTGATTCAAGGTGATGGATGTACAATTACATACACTTCGCAGAGAAATAGCAGAGAAAAGTAATACAAGAATATTGATAGCTGAAGAAACCAACATCGATATACATAACAACATAGGGAACATTCGGAATACATGTAATAGTTTCAATGCCGACTTAGTTCACTTGAAACACAGTTTTAACATTGTACACCAACAATTGGGAGAAATACACCAAAAGGTGTTTAATGATAATAAAAAAATAAATGATAGATTTGAAGAAATACAAAAAAAACAGAGCATAAACTAATGCAACAATTGCAGTTAATAGGTGGTCCACCCATAGGACTAACCAAGCATTTTGAAGTAGAAAACATTACGGGTCAGGGTGGTTTACACCCAGTCTGATCTATAAAGGGTTTTGAACAGTACTTGACGTTTAACCTGTCCAATGATATGTCAAGAAAAAATTGGAAATATAGAAAATAAATAGCTTGTGGCGTGGAGGAGTGACTGGGAGTCGCTTCCTCGCCCCACACAATTTTAATGGGGGTAAATAATGAAAAAGTATGATGGGGAAAGAGATAGGAAACAAAACTTATACTTTGGTTCATCAGAATAAACTGTTTTATATGAATGACACCAAACACATGTCTCCAAAAGACTGACATTTCATATGTGTATTTACTTAAAAAATACTTACTTCCTCTTCATGGATAGGCCAAAAGCCTGTTCCGACCTCCTTCTTCCGACCATCTCTTCGTAGGTCTTCCAATGTCCCTTCTGCCTGTGGGATGGTACTCCAGGGCAAGCTTAGAAAATCTGTCATTTCTCATCCGTAGGACGTGGTTCTTCCAGTTATCCCTTTTTTGGGAAATTCTATCATTTTGCGGGGAGATATTCAGTTGTTCCCTTATTTCCTCATTTCTCCTCTTATCATTTAGGAATACCCTTTTATTCACCTTAAAAACTTCATTTCAGATGATTTTTTTTTTTTTTTTGTATTGTGTTTTATTTACCCATGTTTCACTGCTATATAGCAGAGTCGGTACTGCCATTGTTTTATAAAACTTGAGTTTAATTTTATTTTATTGCAATGGAGCACATGCTCCGGTGGCAATTTGCCTGCACACCCAACTTCCCCCTATCCTGCACCCACCTGCATTTGCCAGTATACGCCCTGTACACTCCCATGACCCTCCTCATCCTCCTCCTGTCTTGCAATGAATCCCATTCCAGCTCCTTTATCATATCTGTCACTGATTGCATTCTGCGATAATTTCCAGAAACAAATCTAGCAGCCCATTTTTGCACCCTCTCTAATTCCTGCATTTGATACGCAAAATATGGGTCCCATACTACACTACCATATTCGAGCAATGGTTTGACCAAAGTTTTGTAACCCAATTCCTTTACTTCTCTCATACATCCCCTCATCACTCTCTCCAATAAGTGCATAATTTTGAAACCTTTTCCTACCACCTATCCAATGTGACCTGCCCAGTTAAGCGTGTTGTCAAATGTAATGCCAAGATATTTACATTTCAAGTCTTCAGCAAGCAATTCTTTCCCCACCTTATATTCATAATTAATCTTTTGTTTCTTATTTGTGTATCTAATAAGCTGCGTCTCCTCTCGTGCTTTACCTTTCAGTGTTCGTCGAATTGTTCCACACATATACTAAAATCGGTGAAGTTTCTTCTTCACCTCGTTATCCTTATTAAATGATGATTCACATCTGAGATAAGTAAAGCTGGAGACTTGTTCTATTGGCTAATTGTCTACCACTATTTTAACTCTGATAGGGTATTTCCACTGCCATGCCATTTTGCACGAGACAGCTGCAGATTGTAATCTTTGCTGATAATTTTTAGTATATGAATTACTTTTTGAAGTCCATCTTCATTTTCCTGGAGGATAAATTGGTCATCTGCAAACAACATAGTGTTTATATTAGTGATTTTGCTTATGTTTATATCAGGATGGACATTTTCTTTCCATTTCCTAACTAAGTCATCTACATATATATTGAAGAGTGTTGGAGACAGGCTACAACCTAGCCTCACTCCTTGGTTAATCGCTATTTCTTCTGTAATTTTATTTCCTAGATCTAACACGATTTGTGTCCTTATATACATATCTTGAATAACTTGTATTAAATGCTCTGGATATCCATTTCTTTGCATTATTTCCTATAGTTTATGTCTATTTACTTTATCGAAAGCCTTTTCCTAATCTATAAAAGCAATGAAATTCTCTTCTCTTTTACAGTAGTTTGTTTAAGGCAAAATATATTATCTATACAGGATCTTCCTTTCCTAAACCCACATTGTTCTTCTGATAGGAGAGCATCTGCTATTACTTTTAGCTTGTTATTTATTATTTTTGCATATATTTTGTAGCCCGTATTTAATAAACTAATTCCTCGATAGTTATCACATGAATTCCTATCTCCTTTCTTAAACAGTGAAACAACTTTGGCCTTCCTCCATTCTTCTGGGATGATTCTCTTTTTGAAACGCATATTAATTAAGTGTAAATACCTAAATTTCAAAATCATTCCCCCATACTTAACCAATTCTAAATTAACTGTATCTAGTCCAGGAGCTTTTCTATTTTTAAATGGTCTTAGTGCTGCATGAACCTCCTCTATGTCTATTAAATCAATTTCTTTAGTATCTACATGGTCAATTCCTATTTTATTTTCTTCCTCTTTATAATTACTATTGTACCATAATGTTTTGTAGTGTTTATCCAAGCCTCTTCTTCAATTACATTTATGTTAGCACTTTCCTTTTCATCCTTGTTAAGAGTTTTTCATAAGTTTATAAGCCATCTCTTATATACCATGGACATCATCTTCTATTGAACTGATTAATCTATCCCATGACTCTTGTTTCAACTTCTATGTTATTGTTTTCACAATATTTCTTCTTCTTCGAGCCCCCGGCGCCTTAAAACTGGCTAAGGGAAGGAAAATCCTGAAATACAACCCTGGTCCTCCAGGATAGGGCTAGTGCGAAGTGCTGGTAACCCTTCCACATAAAAACATACATTACTGTTATTTAAAAAATATTAATAATCATTAAATGGACTTGTAATATACGTATTTAAAATGAAAATGACATTAAAATGTAACATTATTTATTAAAAAAAAGTACCCCTACACCAGCCGTTATGTATGAACTTTTTTCAATGTGATTCAACTTGAGTAATGTGATCAAACCTAATGTCAGAATTTAACGCAACGTTTTTTAAGTAAAAAGACTTCCAAATATAACGATAAACTGGAGGGGGTTTTGACGATCACATAATTTATAGGTTATTCCATTGTATGCAAGAATATTTATATTCATATAGATTCATTGAGATTTGGTTTCGTTCATGCGATTGTTGTTTTAGAGGAGGTTGGTTGCTACGAGTGACATAATTGAGCCTACAGCATTGAGTCGTTATCTTAAGTTTGCAATTTCGATACACGAATCTGGAAGTATCAAGAAGAAGTCCGATATAGAAGTAACGGTTTTCAGTTTCTACTGGTGTTAGTGGAAAATGTTAAATAATTAATTGATTGAATAAAAGTTATTACAAGAAAGAAAATAATTGTTTATGCACCTTTTCATAGTTAGATAAAATAATCTAAAGAAGAAAGGCGACCGTGTTCAAAGAGAATAATGTTATTTTCCACAAGAAATTACGAAGTTACGTAAAACAGAGGCACCAGACTGAAACGGTATATGAACAAAATCTAATACAATCGCTTTCCTGGCCTGCACGTTTGCGTGACATATTGCTCATCGAACTTGTCTGGGCGTTGTGCAACCCCGACCTGTTCTTAGTGAAAGTGCCTACAAACCGCATGGCGGTGTGTTACACAGCAGTGTATCCAGGGAGTCTTTGATTTCATGTCACGAAATCTAAAGGCTCTTACTACAGCACTTCGCCAGGGTAGGCGTTGTAAGCGGAGCAAATGTTCTTTGAGCCCTTCGGCCAGGGTCCCTTACTAAATACTTTCTGAAAAAGGTAGATATTTTAATTTTGCATTAAAATTTTCTGATTTCATCAACATTCAGAAAAAGTATAAACTAAAAAATAATTTGTCGGGGGAGGGGGGCGATCTAAGAACGCTTACCCAGAGCCCGAAACTTCTGCACGTGGCGGCTTTTTGCCATACTGAATTCTCAAGCTCACAGTTCTGTAATTTTAATAATTTGTATTTTGTCATGTTAGAGTTCTGGAATAAATTTCAAGTTTTTGATTATGCTGCAACTGCTTCATTACGAAATGTAAAATAAACTTTATTAGTGGAATAATTTTAACCTTAGTTACAAAAATATCAGCTATAAATGACGAAAGGGGAAGGTGCTACTGTTAAATTCTGGACTAATGTTACTTGAATATAAATATTTTGATAAACGAAGAACTAAATCAAACCAAAGTACCTATAACGCGATATCGATACTTTCTGAATGTTGGAGCGGTGACTGCAAAAAATTGACTATCAGAGGAAGGCACTGCGTTATTGACAATTTTCTGCATTTTTAATAATAACCTATAGTGCGAATTATGGGCTATATGATACACGAAACTCTTCCTATTCTATCTTGGGCTCTAACTACATCCATCATTCGGAAAGAATTATTTTTGCGTTACTGAATGAAATTCTTTTCATCTATGCCATAATCTAGCCAAGAAACACAAAAGAATTATTTAAGCTTGTAGTTTTTTTTAAAAAAAAAAAAAAAAAAAAAAAAAAAAAAAAGTTCGATACCGAATCTACGTAGTGACTAAGGAGCTGAGAGGCTACACTGTTGTTGTTGTTGCTGCTTTAGGGTGCGTGGGTTATTAGAGCCCTTACTAAAACCTGGAATGACAACGTGGCTTAAAACTGAACTCGATTTCCTTCTTCATGGCCGACTGTAAAGAGGTCAACAAAACACAGTAAAATAGTAAAACAGTGGCTGTAAACGGGCCATAAAAAATAAAATCCCTGTAATCCTAAAAGGTAAAAACAGTACTTGAATAGGTGGTTGTAAATAGATCACCTAAACCGATCTGCCCAAAAATTTTGAGACAGGATCGGCCAAATTACGAAATTTTAAACCATTGCCAAATTTTCATTGTCATTGCTTAAAATAAAGGACAGATCGTTGGTCAGGCCAATGTCTGCCCTTAAATCTAAAAATAACACACATTCAGTTAACATGTGGCGCACCGTAAAAGGTACGCCACAAGCATCACATTCCGGTGGTCCTCTCGGAGGAGAAGAAATCCACGTGTCAGAGGACAGTGCCCTATACGGAGGCGAGTAAGGAGAACTTCATCCCTCATCGCCCGCTGGATGAAGCTGCTCCACGGCTGAACGGTCTGTTTGACCAGCCGGAGCTTATTATGCTCCACCTCCAGCCACTGCCTCTGCTAAACATTAAAAACAATTCTTTTCGCCGCCGAGGCAAGGTCTGACTTTAGGATCGGAGCAAAGTCAATTCTGACCTTGTTACAGGCCAACTTGGCAGCGTCATCGGCTTCCCCGTTCCCCATGATTCCCACATGGCCCGGTGCCCTGCAGAATATAACCTCCTTTCCACAAGATTTTAGGAAAAGGAAGTTGTCCTGTATGACCTGGACCAAACGATCTGCTGGGTACGTGTTTCCTAAAGTCTTAATACAGCTGAGGGAATCACAGCATATGATGTACTTCAAAACGCGGCTTACCTTCATTTGCTGGAGGTGACTTTAGCAGAGCTTATCACTCGGCGGTGTAAATACTCCACCTACTAACAAGTTGTATTTGTATGTCGCTCGGGGGAACCCAATGGAACAGCCTATTTCGTTAGCCTGCTTAGACCCATCCGTGGATACCGGGATAAAAGCGTGGTATGATTTAAAATATCTCTAAAAACTTTAATAAAAACATTGTCAGTGGTAAACAGTTTGTTATACTGAGACAGTTCTAAAATTGTTTCTGGGCCTCTTTAAAAGCCAGGGAGGAGATTTACTCAAACCCTGGTGATAAAATGAGGGCAGCTCAAAAACATATTCTTATCAAATAGCCCTTGTACGGTAGCTAACCGGTTTGGTGGCTCTATTGCGGTTGTTGTAGTGCCGTTCGAAGTTAGGATGGACCACTATGTCGTACACAGGACTTTCAGGTGTAGCGGCAATTAGTATATAGTGTCGCACCATGAGAAGATGCCGGCGGATGGAAAGCGGCGGCTCGCCAGACTCAGCACAAATGCTGGGTATCGGTGGATTCCTGCATGGCGGACACTATCCAGCCAGCATCCGGAGATAAATGTCCCGTGCCGAACCATATACAATGCAGCCATACTCCAACCGCGACCGTACAAAAGCTCTAT
Organism: Vandiemenella viatica; assembly: GCA_031002005.1. Classification (NCBI taxonomy): domain Eukaryota; kingdom Metazoa; phylum Arthropoda; class Insecta; order Orthoptera; family Morabidae; genus Vandiemenella; species Vandiemenella viatica. The sequence goes on from CM061920.1 coordinate 184,252,362, forward strand.
AAAACTGTAGCAGATAGGAGCGATCAGCACCCCATGATCTGCCACACAGACATTTTAAAATATTTAAAGGTTTTGAGGGTCTGGCTTTCACATCTTTAAGAAGTGGCTACCAAGTTAGCCTACTGTCTAAAATGAGGCCCAGAAACCGAACAGATTCCGTGAAAGTTAAAATGGTGTTCGTCGATGTAAGATGGGGCTCTAGTAAAAGTTTTCTGCTATGAGTAAAAGGTACTTACTGGGTTTTATCGGCAGAAAAATTAAAACTGATGTGCACTGATCATTCATCCAGCCTGTTCAGCACGAGTTGCAGATGCCACTTGGAGTTTCTCAGACTGGACGATGTACAAAATTTACAAAATCATCAACTTATAAGGAGTAGCGTTTGAGACTTCTTATTATGGCTGAAATACTATTAATAGCAATGGAAAAAAGTGTCAACCTTAAAACTGACCCTTGAGGAATAAAAAGATCTGACACTTCACTACCTACTCGGTACAGGAAGCAACGTCCAAATAAAAATGATATTAAAAACGGGGCAAGTTTCCCCTAAAACTCCTTTCGTGTAACTGTTTTAAAATTACATGCTTCCAGGTAGTATCGCAGGCTTTTTCAATATCGAAAAAAAAAAACACCGACAAGGTGTTGACTGCGGATGAACTTGTCGTGTATCACCGCTTCCAGCAGGATTAGGTTGTCCAAGGCGGAACGGTACTTCCTGAATCCTCACTGAAAACGGCTTAGCAGATTATGGGACTTTAGACACCAGGTGAGGTTGCGATTTAACATCCTTTCCAGTGTCTTCCCCATGCAGCTTGTCAGAGCAATACTACTATACGTACGATAGGGGTAGGGGCATGATACGCAAGTGCCAGGCACGGGTTTGGCAAACCCGCGGTGCCAGATCTGGGAAATTGTGACTGAGACAAGTTTCTCACACCGTTAAGTCCTTAAATCCTTCAACGACCACCGTAGGGCGTGGCGGTGAAATGTTGTGTAAGAAGGAGAATGGGGATCTTGGCTTCATCGCCCGGATTGCGAAGATGGAAGAAACCTCTATATAAAAAAAAACCTTCGACCTCAAGCTGAATAACGTGTCGAGGAGGTGGATGCAAACCACCCACTAGCTTACAATCTCAGGGGTACCTGCGCCACACCTGTTGTAGTGGGCTTTTTGCATGATTGGGGGGGGGGGAGGGGCTCCACGTCATTCGACATATAGTTCATCCGAACTCGTGAACTAACGCCCAAATACCTGGTAAGGGGGCGAGGGATTGGGTAACAGCAAGGATTATCTGATCGATGATGCCTTCGTTATAATGACAAGGGTGGAGGGATCTTTTGAGAAGGTCTCTCCGTTCTTTAAACAGAAAGGACTATAGGGTATTTCGGGCACCCTAAAATCAGTCAAAAAGCTGAGGAAGGAGACACTGCTTTTAGAAACATCTGCTTACAAGCAGGCTGTTATACTCCTTAAGTATGAGAAGCTCAGGGAGTTTGCAGTTCCATGAAACTCTTAATCAAAGTAAAGGCGTGGTCACTTTCCGAGACCTAATTGATCCTGATATTGAGGAACTCCTTAAGGAGTGGGGATCCGAAAATGTGGTCGAGGTTCGTCAGATCACATGAAAGCTAAATGGCAAACTTGAGAAGACTGCCACCTTCGTCCTGATGTTCGACACTCCGACGTTGCCCAAAGCCATCAAATCCTTAATATTCGTCCGTATTTCCCAGACCCCATGCGCTGTTTCAAGTGCAAGCGCTTCGGTCATACGACAGCAAACTGTAGGGGCAACCCCACCTGTGGGAAACATGGAAAGGCTGCACACCAGCCAGGCAATGGTTGTACTCTCCCACAGGTATATGTCAATTGCTTCGGGTCTCATCCAGCCTGCAGCAGGGAGTTTCGAGTGTACGTCGACGAAAAGAAGGTACAGGAGTTGAAAACCAAGGAACAACTATCTTATGTTGAAGCGAAGAAGAGGTTTAAATCGTTTGCGCCACCTGTCTTCGCTACTAGTTTCACCGAAACCTTGTCAACTCCCGTCAGGAAGGAAAGTGTCCTTTGCAGACACGGGCACAAATACAACGAGCTCATGTCAATGCATATGTGGTACCATGTCCACTAAGGTCATAACACCGAAGACCGCGGACGTCGGTAACAACACATCTGCAACCCCAACCACAAGTACAGCAGGATTACCGGTTCCACCAGCAGAAGCACAGTCATCCAGTGCAGAACCTACAACCGTAGGACCCACTGCAACAGTAGCAGCACCTGCAGCATAACCAATGGCAGCAACATCCGCCGCTAGCAGCGGATGGTCAGTTTCGGAGTCAGAAATTTAAAAATTCGGACCCAACTATGTTTGTGAAGCCCCCTTCCTCTTCTGCTGCCAGATCCTCAACTGGCAGGGAAAGGAGAGAAAAAAAGATCCGCTAGTTTTCGAGGCCTTCTCACAATCTGATCCGTCTTCAGATCCAGAAAATTAATACGAGAGAACGCTGGTGGATGAACTTGGTCCCGTACCTCAGCAATCACCGAGGACCCACCCGAACCGGGAAGGGTGAAATTAAATAGGTAGGATGGCTTCAGTACTTCAGTGGAATGTCAACGGCTTTCAGGCTCACAAAGAGAAAGTCCAACTCTGATCATGGACTAATCCACTGTCTCTCTGTCTCCAAGAGACACATTTTAGACCATCACACCAGCCAGTGCTAAGAGGACAGGACAGATGCCGAAAGGACGATACTGAGTGTGATCGAGCGAAAGGGGGGAGTGGCTGTGTTTTTCCGAAACACTGTTGAATCCGAACCTGTTGCTCTCGCCTCTAACCTACAAGCTGTGGCAGTGAGGATACACAGTCTCATCAAACTGACCGTTTGCTCTATTTATCTACCACCTAATGCGCCGGTCGATTATGACGACCTCTCCATATCTTGCGGCAGCTTACTAGGCCATTCCTCCTGTTAGGAGACTCCAATGCAGACAGTACATTGTGGAGCTCGATCACCGATTGCCTCAGAGGCCGAGTAATTGGTAGATTAATGGAGCAAGAGAAAGTTTGTATCCTGAATAGAGGTCAAATGACCCACTTTACCACTGCTTCGGGTTCGTCCTCTGTCATCGATCTTACGTTGTGCTCTCCTTCAATCGCGGACTCCGTGCAGTGGGAGATGGAACGCGACCTTCATGGAAGCGAACACTGCCCAATACGGATGCACGTTGAGTGTAAACGTCGAGGAGGCAATATCCGATGCAAATGGAACGTCGGCAAAGCCGATTGGCAACTCTACCCGCCGCTCCATTATTCTTAAGGAGTATAACAATGTTGAGGAGAAGGTGAATCACTTTACGGTGATTCACCTTCAGCTGATGTTTCCATGCCGAAAATCTCCGGAACGCTGCTGTCGTTCCGCTATTCAGGGTTGCAGACGGGCGCTGCGTAGTTTTAGAATGTACCCAACATCCGACAATCTGGCAGCGTATTTCCAGAGCTAAGGCGCGTCGGGTTATTAAGGAGAGCAAGAAAATGTCATGGCAGAATGTCATTCATTCATTCATTCATTTTATTTGGTCCTATACATCATTTACATACAACTTGTATAATGAATTAGGACAAGTCAAGGTACAGTATATTCAATATTATTCTTATCTTAATTAACAATTTTATGCCTTAAGTTAACTATAAATCGTTTAATACATTTTTTTAATTTTTTTTACATGTTATTGACAAATATGTGCTGTAATATCCTATATAAGTACAAACTACTACTACAAACAATTTTTTATTCTGCCTTTCCTTCCCTCATTCATCAGTTAAATACTCTTTGATTGAGTAGAAGGCTTTATCACATAAATACTCTTTAAGCTTATGTTTTAACTGTTCTCCCTTGTTACTAATTAATCTTATATCTGTCGGAAGCTTATTGAACAGTTGGGCTCCCGAATAGGAAGGACATTTTTCAAATTTTTTTGTGTTGTGTGCGTGTAAATTGAAATTAATTTTATTACGTGTTTCATATTCGTGCACTTGCTCATTCTTTTTAACAACCTTCTTTGTGAATGAGAGCAGTATAGTCTTATATATGTATATACAGGGAAATGTTAGAATCTTCAAATCTACAAAATATTTTCTACATGAAACCATTCTTTTTTCTTTTAGTATTGTTCTAATCATATGTTTTTGTATTTTTAATATTCTCATTACGTTATTTTCTGTGGGCCTTCCCCACGCTGATATACCATATCTCAGTTGGCTTTCAAAAAGGGAGTAATAGATAGTCATCAGAATATCCCTGCTACAGAATTCTCGGAGGTAGCTGACCATAAATACAATAGGGGTTAGTTTCTTACAGCATTGATCCACCTGTTTTCCCCAATTCATGAATTTGTCTATTTGAATCCCTAACAAGTTAGCTGATTCTGTCTCCTTTATTTGCTCACTGCTTTTGTTTAAATTTACAGAGTACCTTGTTCTTTTCGACTGAAATGATATCATTTGGGTTTTGTTTAAGTTGATTACAAGATAATTATCTTCTAACTATTTTGCTAGTCTCTGGAAGTAAAGATTGAGGATTGTTTCTAGATTACATAGTTTGATGTTTGACATCTTCACAGTTGCATCATCTACATAAAGAACCATTGAATCATTCTCCCCTATTGGTCTTGGGATATCATTTATGTATAGGATGAACAACAGAGGCCCCAGCACCGAGCTGTGTGGTACTCCTGCTTTTATAGTGAGGGTGTTTGATGTTACATTTTTAAAGTCTGTGTTGCTTTTTATGATCATAAATTGTTTTATATTTGACAGATATGATTCTATCCATTTATAGGCCTTACCCCTTATTCCCCATTTTTCTAGTTTGTTAAGTAACCTCTGATGATTGACTGTGTCAAGGCTTTTGATAGATCTATAAGTACTGCTGTTGTATACTCTCCATCATCCAGGGATTTCTTTACCGAAATCTACAAACATTGTGACTGCTGTTTCTGTAGACCTGTATTTCCTATAACCATGTTGAGAATCAGTAATTATGTTGTGCTTGATTAGGAAGTCAATAAGCCTCTGTTTCCATTGCTTTCTCAAAAAATTTTGAAATACTAGATATTAGTGACAACGGTCTATAATTGTTTACATCTGACCTTTCCCCTTTCTTGAAAACAGGTATAACTTTAGAAATCTTTAAGGAATCTGGAAATGTTCCACTTGTAAATGAATGATTTATTATGTGTACTAATGGTTTTAAGAGATAGCTATTGCATTCTTTTATAAGCATATTAGATATCTCATCAGTTCCCATGGACGTTTTAGTCTTTAAGGACTTTATAATTTTACTTATTTCTTTTTCTGTTGTTGGTCTAAGGAATACTGAATCTGTGTTCACCTTAATGCCTGCTAAATCATTGTCTTTTGACTTGCTACTGTGACTGTTAGTTAGTTTTTCTGCTATATTTATATAATGTTCATTTAATGTACATGCAATTTGCCTAGAATCATGTACTACAGCCTCATTGTACACAATCTGTTCAATGCTTTTATCCTGGTTCATAATCTGATTTTTTCCCCCTCTCCCTATTAATAATTTTCCATAATGCTCTTTGCTTATTGCTACTTCTGTGTAGTATGTTTTGAATGTTATCTGATTTTTCCTTGTTAATCATATTTTTTAATTCATTTTTACACTTTTTCAGATATTTTTTCAGTGATGGATACCCTTCCCTACACAATCTACTAACCCATTTTATATGGTCCTTGATGTTGTATAATGTCTTCTGTATCCCATTTATTGTGTGTTGTTTTATTCTTTGATTGCTTTTTGTTTTTTACCGGGAAAGCTATGTCTTTGTAATAATTAACTAAGTTTATGAATGAGTCATATTTTTCATCTGTTGTGTAAGAATTGACTGTTTCAGTCCATGTTTCTCTCATTAAAAGGTTTTTAAACAATTCAATATTTTGTTTAGTATAGGGTCGATATTCTTCACGGAGCCACGTTTCCTCATGTTCTGCTTCTTGTTTTATACTAATTTCTTGCCCATAGTGATCTGATATTGATGTGTGTATTACTTTTGTTGCATATTCATCCTCTGGGTAGTTAGTTATTACATTATCTATTGCTGTTTTTGAAGTTGCAGTTTCCCTTGTAGGGCTTTTTATACAGATCTTAAGTCCTAAACAGCTACAAATGTCTTCAAGTTCTTTTGACATCTTATTGCACTTTAATAAATCAATATTAAAATCTCCCATTAGAATTACATGGTCATAACTACTACACAATGACTCTAGCACCTTGTATAGGTTTTTATAAAATATTTCAATGTTTCCTGCCGGTGCTCTGTATAAACCCACTACAGCCAAAATTTTGCTTTTTATACAGATTGAAATACCACACATTTCAAAATCTTTTTCACACAATAATTGTGAATTTATATTTACTACTTTAAAATCTAGTTCATGTTTTACTAAAATTAAGATTCCTCCTCCTTTATACATTTCCCTACTGTAGCTATTTCCCACAGTATACCCTTCAATGTGCAGTCCTGGAATTAATTCATTTTTTAATGCATGTTCAGTGAGTATTATTATGTTTGGACTTGTTTCTTCTATCAATAATTCTAGCTCATTTGTTTTGCTTCTGATATACTGCACATTTTGATGTATGATTTTATAGTTTCTATTTTCATTCTTGCTAATCTCATGTTTTCCTATAGAATACTTTTGTTCCTCCACTATAATATTGTCTGATGTTGAGTTACTTTCCCTAAAAAATTACTTGTTTTTGACTCTGTTTTGTTCTTGGCTGTATTATGTTTCATTAACCATTTGTCTAGGAATGTGATTCTACTCTTAATTTTATTGTTAGTTTCTTTGTATGTGTTTGTTTCTTTCTTGTCATCCCCAACATTTTTACTGCTTAGCAACCACTTGTCCATGAAAGTTAACTTCTTTTGAACCTTTATGTGGTTTTTACTTTGAGTTTCAGAATTTTTTACTATATCTACCATTCTAACACATATTTTCATTTTTCCATTATAATTTAAATGTAGACCATGTCTGGTGTAATGGTATCGGCATAACCTTTCTATTTCAAAGTTTAAGCTTAACCTTTTCTTATCACTACTTGAACTATTAATGTCTTTTAGCATCTTATCATTAAAACTCCTAATTAGACTTCATATTTGTTTTGTCATATCTATATGGCACTGGATTTAAGATGACATTTGTCTTTTTATTTACATCTATCAGTTTACCTGCTATATTCTTGAAAATGTCATTATTATATCCTATATCTATATCGTTTGTTCCCCCCCATCACTATAACAGTGTCATTTAGTCCATAACTACATGTCCACTCATCAATATTGCTGATAACTTCTGTAATTGTCGCATTTGGCTTCATTACACTTTCTATTTGATAACCATCCCCAAGAAGAGAGATTAAAAAGTTGGCACAGTACCTCCCTTGACTGTCAGACAGTAGAAGCACTTTTTTCTTCTCATTTCTTTGTGTCTGTAGACACTTGAGTTCCTGAACACCTGCGATTTTACTTCTGTTTGCTGTTGTCTGCTTTTCTTCTGTTGTTCTGTCATTCCTGTTTTTCAGTTCACTCTCGCTGATGTTCGTTTTTGTCTCTTCACTTAAAGCACACTTTTTGTTTACAATACATGACGACGGAGCACACTTAATTTCATCTTTGCACTTTTCTTTAATTGTTTGAGTGGTTTTCTTAACCTTTTCCTTTATTTCTGTTGCACCTGTAACATTTTCCAACTTACTGTTTGCCAGATTTATCGTCTTTTTATTTGTAAACAATGTCGAGTTTTCGATATGAACTTTTTCCGGTTTAGCAGCTTTTGATTTCTGCTTCATGTTTCTTTCTGCTTATATCTGGGCTTTCTTTACAGGTTCTTCTTCATAATCATCACTAACTTCATTAAGAACACTAAATACGTTCTTTACTGGAACTGTTGATACCGCGATTTTAGACCTAAACGATGTTTTGCCACTATTTTTCACAACATGTGTCAACCTTTCCGGGTTTTCAACATCACTATTCTTCAGTCTGTTATTTTCTTCTGAAATTTGATCAATCTTCTCCTTCAACGATTTGATAATGTCTTCTTTCATTACTAATTCAAGTCTTAGTTTATCACATATACAAATATTGTCGCGGTCATTAGCTGTTGGACCTGCTGTTGCACTATTTTGTCTAGACTTTGCTCGTGTAACAATAACATTTGAAGTTTTCACTTTTACCTTGCACGATGTACACAAATCTGCATCTAAGTTTATACACATTTTACACTTAACTTCGCGCATAATTTTATGTTTTTCACCGACCGATCCATCAACGTTACTACTCGTGGCCGCCATGACATCATGTTCAAGCGAAGCCACATAAAGCATTTCATGTTTTTGACACAATCAAAATAAGTTACAGAACAAACAATAGCATGTGCAAATTTTGTTTCCATCATTTAATTATCTCCGTATATAATTTAGATATCTTATATACTGACAGTGACTTGAAGTCATAGTGTTGGGCTGTACGCGACCGGCGTATTTGAACTAACCGACACGTAACGGCGCTTTACGATTCTAAGAACATTAAACATGCCGTATCTAGATTCAAATTCGCTTACAGATGTTATCCTGGATTTTTAAATCTACTGCCAATTCGTATTATTTTGATGGTTTGAGATATTTTGATTAGGATCGTCTGGATGTAACCACACAGCTCGTTAGTAATATAATTCTAATTCTGTTTTGTCGAGTGAATGTAAGTGCATCTTTAATTATAGTGCTCGCTGAAGTGTTATTTAAAGTTCAAAGTGTGGTGTGAAACAGGGTGTCGGAATTTTTGTTTTCGACGAATATTCATTATCCTACGTGTTACAGAAATCTTTTAAGCAGATCAAAGAATCATTCCCAGATAATGTAGACAGAAAGGTGACAGAACTATAACCCAAAAAATTTCCCACTTCTCAGTTTTTTTGAATGGTCGGTATAGTTTGTTCTATTTTACCAGTTAATGAAAAATGATCAGTGAGATAAGGAGAATGTTTCTGGTAAAATTTCAAGAAGAAAAGGATCCTTGACTGTACCTGAGAAAGAGGTTTTTCTCAATAATTGATCATTTGCAGGAGTAACTAGTGTCAACATTTAATTCAGAATATTTACAATCATCAAAAATCACATAACGCAAATGTTAGGTATGTTCATTATAAAGTCAATACTTTTAACAATAGTCTGTTAAGAGAGAACAGTACAAAATGTCTTCCGGTATTAATAGGGAAACGTGCCACAGGGAGGGGTGGGGGTGGAATCAAGGCAAAAGCCAAGTCGGGCAAAGTGGTGGGGGAAGGAGGGTTCGAGGAAGGGCAAAATGGAACCGCGTAGTCAGGGCCGGCGCTAGGATTTTGGGGCCCGGGGTAACCAGTTGGGGGCCCTTGGCGAATTCATCAATTAGGGCCCTCCATCAGACCAAATGGGAGACGGGCCCTGCCTGGTACATTTGACCCGCTTACACCCCCCCTAACGCCGGCCCTGCGCGTGGTTTATAGACATTCCCTAACTGCTGTCAGCGTACTAAAAATAGCAGTCACCGAGCTGTGAAACAGAGTACATACATCATTCTCATTCTTTAAAAATCTTATATATATATAAAAATAGACGTGTTTTTTCCTATATTTCACTTTTCAGCCACCACTACCTAGCACAGATCACTGATGTTTGTGGGTGGAAGTAGCATGGAGTTTCCTGTCGTGCACAACGTTGGCCGAATGCCGATAGCTGTGGGGATGTGGGAGATATAATGATTAAAGTTGGTCAGTGCAGGGCGTTTTCATATTTCGACCAAAAATTCGTATCTCCGTATACTTCTCTTTCCTGCCACAACTACATAACATAGACCATTGGTGTTTGTGTGTGGTAGTAGAAACGTCTTTCCTGTCGTGCACTATAGTTGTTAGATGTCGGTAACTATGGGGATGTGGGAGATATGGGGGTTGAAAGTGGTCGACCTGTGGCAATTTCATACTTCTTTCAAAGACAAAAGTGTCATGGTGTATCACTTTTCAGCGAAAACTATAGATCACAGATAACTGGCGTTTGTGTGTAGTAGTAGCACAGAGTCACCTTTCGATCACAACAGCGGCCGAATTTCAGAAACTGGTAGATATGGTGGTTGTAAGTGGCCGACCAAGGATATTTTCGTATTTCGACTGTCTCCGCATTTGTCACTTTTCTGCAACAACTACATAGCATAGAGCATTGGTGTTTGTGTTTGATAGTAGAATCGTATCTCATGTAGTGCACTATGGTTGTTAGATGTCGGTAGCTATGGGGATGTGGGAGATATGGGTGTTGAAAGTGGTAGACCTGTGGCAATTTCATACTTCTGCCAAAGACAAAAGTGTCATGGTGTATCACTTTTCAGCGAAAACTATAGATCACAGATAACTGGCGTTTGTGTGTAGTAGTAGCACAGAGTCACCTTTTGATCACAACAGCGGCCGAATTTCAGAAACTGTGGTACTGTGGTAGATATGGTGGTTGTAAGTGGCCGACCAAGGATATTTTCGTATTTCCACTGTCTCCGCATTTGTCACTTTTCTGCCACAACTACATAGCATAGAGCATTGGTGTTTGTGTTTGGATAGTAGAATCGTATCTCATGTAGTGCACTATGGTTGTTAGATGTCGGTAGCTATGGGGGTGTGGGAGATATGGGGGTTGAATAGTGGTCGACCTGTAGCAATTTCATACTTCTGCCAAAGACAAAAGTGTCATGGTGTATCACTTTTCAGCAAAAACTATAGATCACAGATAACTGGCGTTTGTGTGTAGTAGTAGTAGCACTGAGTCACCTTTCGATCACAACAGCGGCCGAATTTCAGAAACTGTGGTACTTTGGTAGATATGGTGGTTGTAAGTGGCCAACCAAGGATATTTTCGTATTTCCACTGTTTCCGCATATGTCACTTTTCTGCCACAACTACATAGCATAGAGCATTGGTGTTTGTGTTTGGTAGTAGAATCGTATCTCATGTAGTGCACTATGATTGTTAGATGTCGGTAGCTATGGGGGTGTGGGAGATATGGGGGTTGAAAGTGGTCGGCCTGTGGCAATTTCATATTTCTGCCAAAGACAAAAGTGTCATGATGTATCACCTTTCAGCGAAAACTATCGATCACAGATCTCTGGCATTTGTGTGTGGTAGTAACAAATAGTCACCTTTCGATCACAACAGCGGCCGAATTGCAGAAACTGTGGTTGTGTGGGAGATATGGTGGTTGTAAGTGGCCGACCAAGGATATTTTCGTATTTTGATGAAAGGCATGTGTCTCCGCATATGTCACTTTTCTGCCACGACTACATAGCATAGAGCATTGGTGTTTATGTGTGGTAGTAGAATCGTTTCTGTTGTCGTGCACTACGGTTGTTAGATGTCTGTAGCTATGGGGGTGTGGAAGATATGGGGGATAAATATGGTCGACCTGCGGCAATTTCATATTTCTGTCAAAGACGCATGTGTCACGGTGTATCACTTTTAAGTGAAAACTATCAATTGCAGATCACTGGCGTTTGTGTGTGGTAGTAACACAGAGTCTCCCATCGATCACAACGTTGGCCGAAATTCGGTAACTGTGGGAGTGTGTGATATATGGTGTTTGAAATTGGTCGATCATGAATATTTTCGTATTTCATCCAAAGACTTGTGTGTATCCGTAAATTTTACTTTGCTGCCGGAACTACATAGCGCAGAAGACTGGTATTTGTTTGTGGTAATAGTATCGAGTCTCCCATCGTGCACTATGGTGGTTAGATGTCTATAGCTGTCCATATGAATTCTTTACAATCACGAACGAAGTCGTGGGTACCAGCTAGTTAAATAAAAAAGACACTAGACGCACGTATTACATTTATTTATTCCAGTGCATACAATTCTAATGCCGGTGTTGGATTTCCGGAGCCACGTGGAAAAACTCGGGCACTTGCCCCAAGCGTCAAAAAGATTTTTTTTTTTTTTTTAGCTCTACTGCCCCGTGCAGCAACCTTCACTGGGAAGGCAGAAAGGACAATTTCATATTGTATGTTGTTATTATTTTACTATTCACTTTTAATTGAGTTGGGACACACGCTCTCGTGGTATTTCCCTTAGTCACCTAATTACCCCCTTTTTATTTTGTCTTTTTAATTATCTTCTATTCTTTGAAGGGGGTGGCAATCTCAAGTCCTTGACCTGGCAAGGACAATTGGTAGATCCGTCACTGCCAAAAACATAGATATTAATGTCTAAAATGAATTAACATGCTATAGAATCATTACAGTATTCACCTCAGTTACATCCCCACAGTTCTTCGATAACCTGGTAAGATATATTGACAATGAACTACATGGAAGTCGGCCACGGTCTTTACCATGAACAATACCTCTTTCTGCCTGGAGTGACTTCGTTAAAACAGTGGTAAGCAAAATCTGGATGGCCGGATCAGGAATCTAATCTTGGAATTTTATAAATCCAACGTCAAACATTAAAGATCATTTATTCATTATTTTTCAGTTTGTATGCAATTTGTTAAAGATGTCAAATATTAAAAAGAAATATTATTCAAAATGTAGTTCAAATTGTCTGTAAATTACAACAGAACTCTGAAAAAATATTTTACATATAAATAATATATATGGAAACTCAGTTTTCAAAACAAAAAAGGCAAGGGAATGTTTGGATATATTTTCCGCCACGTTTGCTGATCAGAAGTCGAACCAAATCACAGTTTAATACTCTTGGTGACAGGGCCGCATTTAAGCATAGGTTATATAGGCTGTAGCTTAGGGGCCCGCACCACAAAAGGGGACCTGCACCACAACCCTGGATCCCCAGCCTGGGCAAGTAGTAGAGCTAAAAAAGGTCGCCCATAAATTTTGTGGGCCGAATTTCGAAATTTAAGCATCCATAGCAGGGGGCAGCCAGGGCCACTGCCGACAGGGGGGCCCGCACCACATGTATAGCCTAGGGGCCCACAGAGCCTAAATGCGGCCCTGCTTGGTGAACAGGGTGTTTTATCACAATATTCTTCGTAGCCAGCCATATCAAAAGAGTGTTATATCAGTAATCAATGCCGAGAAAAATGTGTAATAGAGCTTTGCTATTATAGTGTAGATAAATACCAAACTATAAAATAAATCAACTAACTTGGAACTTTCTCATTAATTGCTCACCGGAGTGTCTTCGGCAGTTAGCTTCTGCAAATACTAAGCATAATACAGAAGGATCAAGTTTGTCTGCAGACCGTGTGGGTTTTCACACACACCTGCAGAGCCGAAGCCGGCCAGAGGGAATTTCCACAAACAGCAGCAAAACCGAAACTGATAGACCTTTTCGCACCGAGTGCATTTTAGCTTTGGTGGAAAAAAGAATGTGTGCAACAATCGACATACGTTATCTCATTGGACTATATATAATACATTAGGTCTCAAATGTATAGCCTATAAAAATTACTGCAAATGCAATATAATCGGCAGAAAGAACTGCAAATGCTCTGCGAGATTATTCAGTACTGAGGTGGTGTTGCCGTGGCGAATAAACAAAACAATATTGTAACTAAAAACTTACTACGGTTATTATAAATGTATTACTTATCAACCATTTTTTTTCATTGAAAAATCTTCTACCAAAAATATATATTTCACGCCCTCAGTTTTTCTTTGAAACAATCGGCTGCAATAGCCCACAAACACAGTTTACTACTCTCCATTAACTCAATTAATTTAATTGCGATGTAGCGCACCCTCCGGTGTCAATTTCCCCACACACCCATCTTTCCCTCTTTTCTGTACCTACCTACTTTTGCCTCTACAAATTTCAACTTTAAATTGCTTCAGCGTGTTAGTTAATTATTCATAAATTCTCTTGGTAACTTATTCCAATCCCTGACACCCTTACCTACGAAAGAAAATCTTACCATACCCTTGTGCCAGAAATCGAGTGCCAGCTTGTGGTGATAGCCATCTCCTCCCTTCCATGCATTACTTTCAATTCTTACACCAATATTTTTTCACGCATGTTACAATATTGTGCCAGTATTAACTAAGTTTTACAAAATTACAAAGAAAATTGTTGTAACTACATTAGATCAAATAAACATCTCTCAGTCACTGGTACCACTGCGGACAAGTGTGTATTAGGAAACTATTATATCAGAGTGCCGGCGTCTGATGAAGAGTTCAACACCGGTTGCATATGTAGGATCCGGAAGGCTCTAATTTGACTTCATTGCATCCGGCGCCGGTTCCCTTTTTTCGATTTTGTGGTATTTAGTGCTAAAAATTTTATAATAATTTACCTTTCTCCTTTCCATATCAATAATTAAAAGCAATCATATAAACGTACCAGCAAAAACGGCGTTAACACCATCTCACGTCACTTTCGGATTTATGCACAAACCACATTTATGGATATAAATGTAGGAAAATTATGAATGAGCAAATAGTCTTATTATCTTTTTGAAAACGTCCAAAAAGAGCCAATAGCAATATATTTGACGTGTCATCCAGATTAACTAGTTTTCTGCAAATTGTGATACAAATGATATTTTTCAATCACTTTTTTGTTTTAGTTTTATTTTGCTGATGATCAATAATATATTTACCGTCATGTTCACTTGCTTAAGTTTGGTGTTGGGAAGAAGAGAACATGTGATGTAGAAAGTTTTAAATATTTCACAAAACGAAAATGTTAATACAGTACTTGTAGAACACCTTTTTCACCAGAATGTAACCAATATTTAAATTCACCAAATCAATTAAGCTGAAATATTGATAGCTGTTTGACTGTAAGACATAAGGTGCAAAGTACTGTCTTCCAAAATGAAAATAAAGTGTTTTTGTAAGCAACTCACGGCTCAAGGTTACATTTGAACAAGTATGGTTTGAAAGAACAGACTTTTTTGTGAAAATGAATGAACCATGGAATGTGCCCAATTTCATTGAATATTGTCATTAGCAACATATACCACCTCCACAAGTAAGACCTCAAGAAGCCATGGCATGTGAGTAGAGAAGGTTACATCATCCTGACAATCTACAGCATATATGGGCAACCGCCGGCCCCCGGACCGAATCCCGCTCCCCACCAGCTTCAATCCGGCCCGTGAAAGATTCAGAAATTTCAAATAACGCCCAAGAATATGATTAATAATTCTGCATTGTATTATTCACCAACAAATCTTGTGATCTTAGTCCATTCGACTGAAAAACGTTATGGACGTAGTAGTAAATGCCATCAATTTCATTAGATCCCGCGGTCTTAATCAACGCCAGTTTAAAACATTTTTGGATGAACTCTCTTCAGAACACGATGATGTGACATACTATTGCGAATTAAGGTGACTAAGCAAAGGTAAAATGCTAAGTAGCTGATTTTATCGAAATGAAAGAGAAATCACTGCCGCAAATTTGTGATCCAACATGGCTTTGTGACTTCGCATTCCTGGTAGACATCACAGCACACTTAAACGACCTGAACTTGAAGCTTCAAAAACAAGGGCAACTGGTAAATCAGCTGTACAGTCATCTTTAAGCTTTTCAAAACAAAATTCGCTTGTCGGTAACACAAATGAGAAGTAAAAACTGTTTTCATTTTTTAATATTATCCAGTCACGAAAACATTGAATACGGTCGATATGCTGAAGAACTGAAACTACTGTCAGAACAATTTACTGATCGGTTTTCCGATTTTAAGAATATGGATAGCACTTTCAATATTTTTGTGAATCCAGTGTAATGTGGAAGATGCTCCACTTCACCTACAAATGGAGTTGATCGAGCTTCAAGAAGACTCATATTTGATGTCTAAATTTGATGATGTGGAGCTAAGCGAATTTTACAGAACATACCTTTCCGAATAAAAATATCCACAGCTGAGAGTTTTGGCACGAAAAATAATTTGGACATTCGGAAGCACGTATAAATGTGAGCAGCTTTTTTCAATCATGAAAATTAATAAAAATAAGCATCTTACTCGGCTTACATGTTAATTTAGAAAACACTGCGCCTATGTACTAGTGATATTGACCCCAATATCGATCATCTTAATTCTCAGCTTCAAGTCTCTAGTTAATTTTCATGTGATTTTTCTATCCGTTTTTGTTAATTTGCTTTTTGTATGTTTGATTATGCTATTGCAATTGTCATAAATAAAAAATATGTGGATTTTTATCGCCTTTTTATTCACTACTACTTGCTTATTTCTTACCTACGGCGCGCGACCTGATTAAGTTCCAAAATTACACCCTCAGCTAAGCAAAGGTTGCCCATATCTGATCTACAGGATCTCCCAATCTACAAGGCTCTTGCTAATATATGAAATTCTTCTTTCAATTATTAGTGAAATGAAATACTTCGTCCACCAACCTATGGTCACAATGACAGGAGAGTAGATTAGAGAAATAAGATGCCATACTGAAGCTTATATGTATTCTTTCTATCATTAGGCTTTTCGAGACTGGAATGCCCAGAGTTAGCACCCTATGCCAACCACAAAATTTGTAAATTGCAGAGTGAGGATGTAGATTATTATTATTATTTAGAATTTATATATTGTCCTGTACCATTCTAATCACTTTGAAATGATGCAGACTATAATTATTCTACACAAGTATAAAATTAATAATTTTGTTCCCTTGCCATGTTTGGTTTCATTTTCTTAGAAATTATTGGCAAGATGGTAATTAATTAATTTTAAATAATCCCTTTTATACAACTAACGATCATAACAAAATATAAACAGTGGAAGGAATGATATTACTTTTAATGGAGTATGAAACAAGGGAACTTCATCATGAAATAAGATTTGTTTCGAACCACAAAGTGGCCAATAAAAACTGTTTTGTCTTCACTGATGACCTAACAATTCTCTCTGGAAGTATAGAAACTGCATTGAAACAAATAAAACCTTTTTTAAAAAGAAAACCACAGCAGGAAATGTCAGACATGCAATATCTTTTGAGAAGACTAAATTCATGACCTAGATCTTTCAAAGGCCTTTGACAGAAGGATGGGTGCACCAGAACGTGCTCCATCGCAATTTTATCAATTAATATATTATATTAGGGACTCATGCACAGTACTAAACACAGTGGCAATAAATTCAAATATGTGAAGTAATTCAGATTAATTGGCTCGACAAGGAAGCACACACATCAAGAGCAAGTCTCAATGGTTCCCTAAGAAAACTGGAGAAATAGAAAAGAGGAAAGAAAATCTGGGGCCATTGGAAATGTAAAATGGAGAGTGTAGGCACAAACGGAATAAAGATCTATACAAGGAAGAAGAAAATGAAAGGATGACAGACGTGATCAGAAAGAGAAGAATCAGTTTTTTTGGTCACATAACGAGAACAGCTGACTTACAAAAAGAATTTTCAACCACATCTATAGGAGTAAGAATGCAACCAGAGAAAGGTGTGCTAGAGATCAGAATAACAAATGATATAACACAAAACAGAACAACTTTCAGAAGATTGATACAAAATTTCAAGTTTCCAGGAGAAGAGGAAAGGCAATAACATCTGGACCCAAGAAAGGAGGAAATAGTAGCTAAGTGAAAGGAAGAAGAACTATTGGAATTCAAGAAAAGAAGCATCAAGATGAATACACAGGCTTACTTTCTGTGGTCTTTAGTTTGCCAAAATCGAATAAAAGAAGAATGTTAGAGTTTTGCAACTATTATTACTCAACGCACTATAAACTTAGTAAATACTAAAAAATTCATACTAAACAGTTAACATAATCCAAATTGTAGCAATACTTACAACAATAACAAACAGAAGTTCTTACACAAATGTAAAACAATTTATGGTGAATGACATGAACACACACTTATGGATGCGAGACGAATGTCGTCTGGAATGGTACAGGCAATTGAGGCAATGCAACCACTCAGCCTGAATTGTGAATTCACGAAAATGTGTGCAGGATCTACCAGTCTGTCAAATAATGCAGGATACCACTTCACTAAATTGCAATCCCTAGTATAGAGCAAAAACTAGGTGCAACATATTTTATAAACTTTAATATAAGGGGCTTACTGTGGATATTTGTGCCTACCATGAAAAACAGATTTTTTTATTGAGTGTATGCAGATTACATGTTTTGCTTCCAACCTCTATGCACACACATTTTGAATACATAATGCTCATATATGTCACCACAGATGAAGGTAAGAGGAATGTGGTGAACAGAAATACCAACATATTTAAAATACTTCACTGACAATCGTAATCATGTTAGTGGTGAGACATATGACAGATGTGTACTCACCTAGATCTACCACATGACACGTGTTAAATTTGTTCATATATTGTTTCAGTCTGGTGACTATGGTTTATGTAATCTCGTGTGGAAAATAACTTTATTATCTTTGAACACGGCCGCCCTTCTTCTTTAATTTATTTTTCATGAAAGCATCTAACTATGAAAAGATGCATAAACCAATATATAATGTAATAAGTTACATTATATAATATATAATAATAAGTTTTATTCAAACAGTTAATTATATCACATTTTCCACCAACAGCAGCAGAACCAAAACCGTAACTTCTGTATCAGACTTCTTCTTGATATTTCCTAGTTCTTATATAAGATTTACGAACTTAAGATAACGACTCAACTATGTCACTCCTAGCCACCAACCTCATCTAAGACAACAACCGCACGAACGTAAAAAATCTCAAGGAATCTATGTGTACATAAGTATGTTTGCATAGCATGGAATAACCTATAAAATATGAGATCGTCACAACCCCCTCCAGTTCATTGCTATATTTTGGAAATCTTGTGACTTCAAAAATAGAGAGTTAAGCTCTAAAATTAGGTTTGATCACATTACTCAATTTGACTTACACTAAAAAATATGAGTTTCATACATAACTGATGGTGTCGGGGTATTTATTACAAATAATGTTATATTATATTTTAAATACCTACATAAATAACATGTACATTTAATTATTATTAATATTCTTTTAAATAAAAACACACATGAAATGTTAGCCTTTTGGAGACATGTGTTTGGTGTCTCTCCTACAAAACAATTTATTCTGATGAACCAAAGTATAGGTTTTGTTCCCCAACTTCGTCGCCATCATACTTTTCATTATGTATTATAATGTCATTTTCATTTTAAATACATAAATAACAGATACATTTAATTATATTAATATATTTAAAAAAATACATATATGAAATGTCAGCCTTTTGGAGAAGTGTGTTAAGTGTCCTATTAATTTATTGTGCGGATGAACAAAGTATAGGAGTTTTCCCTAACTTTAGCCACATTATACTTTTTCATTTACTGAAAATTCATTATTTTCCCCCACCAAAAATGCGTGGGGCAAGGAAGCAACTCTCAGTCGCTCCTCCACACCACAAGCTATTTTTTTCCCTATATTTCCAATATTTTCTTGATATATCATTAGACAGGTTAAACGTACTTTACAGTATAAAACCCTTTACAAAGCAGACTGTGTGTTTAGCACCATGACCCAAAAAGTTGATTTTGTCAAAATGCTTGTTTATCCCTAAGTGTATGTATATAGTGTTACATCTGTGTTGTAAGTTAATAAGTCAGAATTAGTAGTAGTAGTATTTTATTTGTCCTCTAAATCATATACATGTACTTTATACATAATTATATGGGACACATCAATTATAAAATATGATTTATATTAAATTATTTACATTTATATTTTATTTATTTTTTTGCTGTCGTCAGTCTTTAGACTGGTTTGATGCAATCCTCCATCCCTTCCTATCCTGTGCTAACCTCTTCATTTCTACATACCCCTTACAATCCACGTCCTCAATTATCTGCTTCATATATTCTAATCTCTGTCTTCCTCTACAGTTCTTACCTTCGACTGTTCCCTCCACTAACAAATTAACCAATCCAGCATGTCTCAAAATATGACCTACCAGCCTGTCTCTTCTTCCTGTAAGCTTCTTCCATAAACTTCTTTTCTCACCCATCATTTCTAAAACTCGTTCATTTCTTACTTTGTCTGTCCACCTAATTTTCAGCATTCTTCTGTAGCACCACATTTCAAATGCTTCAAGTTTCTTTCTTTCCGGTATTCCTAAAGTCCATGTTTCGCTACCGTAAAGTGCTGTGTTCCACACATAGAGTTTTAAGAAGTTCTTTCTAATTCCTAGATCAATATTTGAAACTAAAAGGTTTCTCTTTTTCATGAAGGCTATTTTTGCTAGTGCTATTCTGCTTTTAACATCATTCCTGCTTCGGCCATCGGTTGTAATTTTGCTTCCCAAGTAACAGAACTCACTCACTTCTCCCATTGCATCAGATCCTATTTTTATATTTAATCTGCTAGTATTGGTGTCATTTCTGCTACATTTCATCACTTTTGTTTTACTTTGATTTATATTCAGTCCAAAATCTTCCTTCAGTATTTTGTTCATGCCATTCAATAACTTCTCAATATCCTCAGCCCTCTCTGCTAATAAGACAATGTCGTCAGCAAATCGTAGCATACTGATTTTTTCTCCCTGAAAACTTATGCCACATGGAAATTTTTCTTTGACTTTCTTCATTGCTTCTTCTACATACAAGTTGAATATAATGCCATCTTCTATTTGCATACGGTTGCACAAATAGGCAAGAGAGGAAAGAACCTGGAATATCATTTCATGAGTAAGTTGAATTCTAATTATCGTTGTTGAAGTGGGAAGTAGTAATTACAAACTTCGGTGCCTGTCTATAAATATTTAGTCATAGCTCTCAATGGGATGACTTTGTTCTCAAATTTCTGTTGGTGTAGTGAAGAAAATCAGCATACCTTGCTATTTTGCACATAATAGACTAGCATTACTTTTTAACGAGTGTTGAAAATGAGATTTAAAGGGGTGTTTTTTACATCGCGATTCGGTGAATTTAGTATCGCGCTTTCTTTTGTCACGTTGCACTAACAGTGTATATGATGAAATTAAATGTGTTAAAATTATGCAATGCAATCTAGGAATCTTGATGATATTGTTACCGCAAATACAGTTTGCGATTCAAATACGCGTGTGTGGGTATGTCTACATAGTTTGATTCTGTAGCGGCAATTTAATGGAGATTGTTGTTAGGTCTAAATGCAGTCTATACCAGAATTGTTTTGTTGTTTCATAAGGGACAAAGAATTTATCTATTACTGTAAGTAATTTCATGAGAACCAAGTTCGTGACAAAACGTGTATCGCGGTATAAACTGCTTCCAGGTACTCCCAATTAAGCTTACAATGTATGGTAACAAGATAACAATTTTTATTCTGGTCTAGGCCGCATTTCAATCTAACCACAAGTGGTAGTAAAATAACTGAAATATCCATTCTGCATGTCCACCATGTAATTCATTGTGGCTTTTGCAGAATTAATTTTTAGTCCAGGCCGCATATCAACCCAATCCCAGTATATCCCAAAAACTAAGCAAGACATCGAAAAATTTTAATCTTTATTTTCGATTTGTCTCGTCGTGTTATATAAGAATCGATCATCAAATTTGACTTTTGCGAAAATTTTCTTATGTATTTCAACTCAAGACACCTCACTTTTGATACAGTATATCTCGAGAACTAGGTGAGATATCGAAAATTTTTATTCTTTATTTTTCTCGTCTTTTTTAATAAGAATCCGTCATCAAATTAAATTTTGACCAATGTTTTCTACTGAATTTCAACCAAAAATATTTCACGTTTGAGACAGAATATCTCGAAAACTAAGCATATCATCAAAAAAATGTAAATTTTTTATTTGTCTCATCGAGTTACATAATAATCCATCACCAGATTGCGGCATTACGTTTATCCTAGAGTCCCCTTGAGGTATTTGTACATATACCCCGTGTCTGTATGGGATCGGCCTAGCCCCCCCACTCCTCCTCCGCCCGGCTTCACTTCAATTCGTGGTAAAGGTCTCTTGCGTCGTCTCCATATATTTCCTTCCTCCATGATTTCTCCACGAAGTGTATTCAGTTGTAGATCCATCACGTAGAATCTGTTTGTGATCAGTTTTTGAATTTGAACATTTGAGGCTTGTAAGAATACACAGCATCTTAGTTTTTAAATAATTAATAATTAATGTTTTTTTATATTATTTCAATGGGAAGCATATTGATAGTGGTATTTTCGATTCATTATTTTGTATTTGATTAATTTTAGGCTGATTATGTGTGTATGGTGTTAAAAGTGTTTTATATATTGTTATTTTTATCGTGTTATTAATATTGTGTCAAAGAAATCCATTCGCCGTTACAGAATGAACAATGTACATGAAAATCTCTGGAATAAACAGTGCAGGAAGAAGATCTTTGACGGGAGGAACAGATGAGAAGAAGAGATCGTGTGTACACGAAAAAGTTTTATGAAACTGAGAATTGTATTTGTTAATGTAAAGCAACAATAAAGTAAATGAAAGTTGATATAAATAATAATTTTACACGTGGCGACTGTGACCATGACGCAGAGCTAATTATTTAGCTCGATAATAAAAGAAACCTGTAATCTTCGGAAAGGAAGTGACGAAAATTTTGAAATAACAATGGATGGAAAAGATTCGGAAGTAGTTGGGGAGCGGGCAGTTACCGAATTGGACGGTAATGCTAGTACCTTTCCTGATGATTCAACAACTTGCATCGCGGGGAAAAACCCGTGGAATGACGACAGTAATTCCATAAAGAAAATGTTAGCAATGATTATGAGAGAACAGATAGAAACAAAACGCGAAATGCAGAAAATGAATCATAATCAACAACAAACGATAATAGAGTGGAGAAAGGAAAGAGCTAATATTTCTCATGAAATAAACTCTCAGAAAGACCAAGTACATGAGCATATTTCTCAACGTGAAGATTTAATGTTTAAGAAGGTACAAAAGTTAATACAGATAGAACAGCAGAACCGCGAGGAGTCGGTGAAGATAGCACTGGACGAGCAGAGAGGGATAAACAGTGACATTCAAGAAGCCAAACATGAAATTTCACTGGTACAAACTAATATTAAAGAATTGGAATCTGGAATGGTTAACTTGCATGGAGAAGTAGGAAACTGGATAAAACAAGTTAGGAAAACCTGTAAAGAATAGCTAGAAATGGAGACTGAAGGAGACGGAACAGAAAATGACAGCGAAGATAAGCGAAGGTTTGACAAGAAATTGAACACAATGTCTGATAACAACGGACCATTGAAATAGTGGGAGTGTTTAGAACAGATACAAGAGATCAACGAGTTTAATAATGTTGAGAAGAGGAAAGCAGAGCAAAATGAGATAATTGGCTTTGCAAAAATGAAAGAATAGGAAAACAGTGACCATAAAATGAACCAAGAAACCAGGAGGAAGAGTGAAATGCTTTCTACTTTCACGGATAAGGATGAGGGAAATTATGAGTTGGAAGCGTAAGAAATGGACGAAATCATTGAAGATGGGGAAGATTATGAAGATGCAGAAGAAAGTGAAAAAGAGACTAGCGAGGAAGAAGAGAATGGAGACTACGTAGCCTACTTTCGAGGGACAGAGTGGCGACTAACGAAGAAAGTGAAGAAGAAAATGAGATATAAAGTTGGCTAATAAAGAACAATACAGTGGGAGAAGATGATAAGAATGAATCAACCAGAGGCAAGGTGAAAAAGAAGAAAGGGCTCGATATGTACCACGAGGGCCACAACATTGTAAGGTGCGAGTGGATGAAAGTTGGCGGAGAGTGCAAGGAAGATGCAACGATAGGGAAAGTGAAGATGAAGAGGGAGTGACACATATTGAATCAGAGGAATTGTTGGGATTAGAAAAAATAATATATGTGATCTGAACTTATACCGGGGGTGTGAATGAATGTAACTATGGCTGAAAATGTATGTATGGGTGAATGGTGTGATGTTAAATCACACAAAATTCAAATTTTGGTGACAAATTGGCCGAGGGGATGTGTAAGAATACACAGCATCTTAGTTTTTAAATAATTAATGTTTTTTTATATTATTTCAATGGGAAGCGTATTGATAGTGGTATTTTCGATTCATTATTTTGTATTTGATTAATTTTAGGCTGATTATGTGTGTATGGTGTTAAAAGTGTTTTATATATTGTTATTTTTATCGTGTTATTAATATTGTGTCAAAGAAATCCATTCGCCCTTACCGAATGAACAATGTACATGAAAATCTCTGGAATAAACAGTGCAGGAAGAAGATCTTTGACGGGAGGAACAGATGAGAAGAAGAGATCGTGTGTACACGAAAAAAAAAAGTTTTATGAAACTGAGAATTGTATTTGTTAATGTAAAGCAACAATAAAGTAAATGAAAGTTGATATAAATAATAATTTTACAGGCTGCTAATTGACTTTGTAGATGTAATGAAGTTTCTTCTATTTTATTAGTGATTGTGCTATGCAGAATCTGATTGGTAGTAGAACATCTTGACTAACATCCTACAACTTTGTTCTCATGTGGGTCTCCTATTGCCGAATGGAAAACTACCAACCATTTCTCAATCGCAGTAGATTGTTGTTCTAGTTTATCTGACTGTACTTCTACTTAAGCCTTTAGTGATTTGATTTCAAATGCCTGTTGATCAATTTTATAGTTCAGACTTTATATCAATGTAATGTGTTTCAAGTTTTGATGCAAGTTTACTGAATTGTGATTTCATATAAATAGATTATGATTCGATTTTTAGTACAATCCTAATATAAGGGATTTTACATCAATTTCACTCCTTAATGGATCAGTTAAAGAGTGTAAACTATTTTCACTCAACGGCAAGAACCCTAAAAATGAAGGTGAATGTGTTGGGGTGCAACTTGCATTTAAAACATTTTCAGTCGCTGCTGGTGACATGACATTTGTTTCTGCCACTAGAACTAGGCTGTTACAAGCATTGTCTGCCACACCGTTACTAGTATTATCATTCACGATTATATATGAAAAAATAACATTTTTGTTAATTAATATTCTATACGGTAAATAGTTGCAAAGATTAATATGTATTTCCACATACATCACTGTACCATGGAGGAAGGCACTGTACCAACTTGATACACTTGTATCCGCGATTAAATATATTTGAAACAATGTCGAACATAAAAAAATTTAACTCCGTACTATATGGAAATATATACAAAAGAATCTAAATTTAGATGAAAATTATTGAACGTATACTTTGATTCACCCTTGCTATAATTTTTAAGGCAAAAATTAAATTAATTGATGGCAAATTCCTCCAAGGTATGTCTCTTGAACGATGGAATGACTTAGCTGGTTCTTGCATCGAAGTTGGCAGCAGTAGAATTCTCCTACGTTGTTTTGCTGGCAGCGTCCTTTATGCTTCAGTCAGCTGCAATCTGTATTTTCAGGTTCTTCATAGTCACTGATTTGCTTATTTACACCCACGCACTTGCAGGTTGTAAAGCAAAACTGTCGCAAGTCGCCATGTGTTAGTTTTGTTTGATTTGTTCATATATTGTTTCAGCCTGGTGCCTATGATTTACGTAACTTTGTAAATCCTTGTGGAAAATAACTTTATTATCTTCAAACAAGGCCACCCTTCTTCTTTAGTTTATTTTTCATGAAAGCATCTAACTATGAAAAGATGCATAAACCAATTTTCTTCTCTATGTAATAAGTTTTATTCAAACAGTTAATTACATCACATTTTCCACCAACACCAGCAGAGACTAAAACAGTTTCTTCTGTATCAGACTTCTTCTCGATATTATCCAGTTCTTATATCTGATTTACGAACTTAAGATAACGACTCAACTACGTCTCTCATTTATGTCGCTCCTAGCCACCAACCTCATCTAAACCAACAACCGCACGAACTTAACAAAGTCTCAAGGAATCTATATGCACATAAGTATGTCTGCATACCATGGAATAACCTATAAAATATGTGATCGTCACAAGGTGAACAGAACACCTCTCTGATCCTTTAGCCATATGCCACACAATATTTACATTAAAGTACTGTGGTGTATTTGTTATTGCCCTCCTACCTTAATCTGTGGTAAGTGAAGAGTTTACTTTCCCTATCCTTCTCAATTTTAATTGTGACAATTATCATTACAATATATATATCTAGTACTACCGTTGTTATCAGTCTATGGAATTATAAGGGACACAAAGAAGGAACTTTTGTTTGGCTGTTATAAGAGAATAGTTCAAGATGTGATTAAATAATGAACAGAGATTTAAGTACTAATGACATAAAATAAGTATATTTAAAAGAAGAAATTAGTACTGTAACACTGAAAGGAAAATACATAACAAAGGATAGGTAAAATGACTCATCACTTACCAAAGTTTAAAGCTGAGATAAAAGGAAAACATATGAGAGAAACAAAAACATATTTCAGATTTACACCATATTCATGTGCTAGAAACTGAGTCATATGGTTTGCAAGGTGTGATCACGCCGAAGTTTACCACTTGACTCAAAGAGTCACATGAATAAGGAGTGAAACAGGAATATTGTATATGTTTTTGTTTGTCTCATGTTATCCACTTGTCGCAGCCTTCAAATTTGGTGAGTGATTAGTTATATTTCCTATCTTTTATTATTTATATTGCCCAAAAGCCATTTCCTTTTTCCTTAATATCATTACTGAAAGAAAAATAAGAACATTAAAAGTATAAAGCAATGAATTTAAACTACAAGTGTAAATTAGCTTATCTGTGAAGGTAAATGAATAACAGATTGTATTAATTTCTAACTTTCTGTTCCGAATGCTGCAAAATAATGTGACTGGTGGGTTTTAAATACATCCACATAAAATGTAAACAAAAGTTTAAGTATACTTAAATAGGAATTCTACTGAAATTATGTTTAATACTATCATTTTACACAGTGTATCAGAATATGCTGTAATATGCTTTTAAAAATTGTAGTACTCGACCATGCCTCGGTGAGTATTCACTGCCAAAAATACAATTGGAACTGAAGTGTTTCTACATGGTACATAGTGAGGTTTCATATAATGAGGTTCATTAACTAATTAATAAAATAAATTTGGGTTTGGTTCTTAGAACTGAATGATCATACAAATAAAAATGAATTTATTTACTTTCACACAAATTGTAAATCATAATGCTATTCACTGAAAGCAAGTAACTGAATTATCCATTAGCTGAATCACTGAAGACAATTAAAATTACTGTTCTGAGTTTTGAAATCAGAAGCTTGTCTGTCAGTTGCTGCAGATGTACAGGCAGAGTTCATTATGACACTAACTTCAAGAGGTGATGTGCGATATTGTGCTCTGTGATATGGCAATTTGAACCACACCACTTTTCTTATCTGGAGGCAGGTCTTGCTGCTGGCAGTATGACCAAATGCAGCAAGCAGCAGAACTATTGTGTCTCATAACCCCAGGCAACATTCCATCAATTGGTTGTCAATAAGCATCAACCTTCTGTAGGATCCAGGAACAGAATGTCTTTCCACAGAGTGAGATGTCAATTCCTCATCCCTGGCAGGGTGGTCCAAGTTTTGTAATGACATAGGACATAGATTAACAATTTGATAAAACTCCACAGCATGCAAGTTGATTGGCCAAAGATCACCCTTGCCATTGGTCCTTCTTGTCAAAAGCTTTTTGTTCACATAAACAAAATGTTTTCTGGCTGATAATTCATCCACACAGCAGGGGTGAAGAAGTCTTTAAATATTTAGCACATTAATAACAAAGTGGATTTTGTGGGAATGCCACATTATTTATTTAAGCTTTCGGCAGCCATACTACCTTACTATTTATGTTGACTTAGCAACAAGTGCCAAGCATTGCAGAGTAATAGGCCACTGTATTAATTGAAGGTGCAGGTATTACACATTTCCTGTCTCTCACTGGCCAGTCTACACTCACACTTATCTTCTAAGGGTTTGTTTCTAGAGATTATTCAACAAAGGCTGCTGCCTATTATTCTACAACGCTTGGTGCTTGTTGCTAAGTTAACAAAAATTGTATCTCTGGTGATGGCTGTATAATGATAGCCAAAAGCTAAGACCATCAAATAAATAACACAACATTCCCACAAAACCCAGTTATTATCAACAAAGACGGCCGCGGAAGCCTGAGAATTCATTTAGCACATTTCCTGCCTCTAACTGGTCACCTCTACCCACACTTGTCGTCTAAGATTTTCTTAGCATCACATGGACATCCTGTTTACGATTCATGTCTGAATTCCTATAAAGCAGTGCACTATATTTTCTTTCAAAATGCAACTATGATCCATTAAAGCATCTTACTGCAATAATCTCTCCTTGCAAAAACCACAAAATCTATTGAGGCTACAACTGTGCCTGACATTACACAAACTTGAATTGAGCCATGAAATTAATAGTAATTTTATTAATATTATAAATGAGAAAGTTTGGATGGATGAATGTTTGGGCTTTATGCCGCAATCATGCTTTAACAGCTCAACAGATTTAAATGAAATTTGGCACATAGTTAATATATTGTCTAGGTATTGACACAGAACAGTTTTTATCTCTCAATAACTGGAACTGGAAACTCTCATCATCAATTCACATCAAGCACCAAAATGTTTCCTACTTTGTAGATGGTACTGCCACATTTACTCTTTGCTTCTCACAAATTGCGAATGCTGCTTTTTGGTGATCAAAGCAAGAACATTATGATATTTTCAATGGTGCATTTAGTTTAAAATAACAAGACTAATTGATAAACTAATGTTTTTGAAATGGGAAAATTTTTTTCTTCCATTGCCGCTAAGTGAGTAGGGTTGGGGTTTATGTTGGAGCTGCAATAAATGATGAAAGCGACAATATTAGCAAAGCGAAGAAAAATGAAACATTGTTGACAATGGAAGTGTTTATATAGAACCAGCACGAAGAGCAATGCCTAGCAGCACAGCAGTGATGAGTCCAACGCTAATTGTTGTATGCATTTGCTAAACTCTTGTTGAGGATGGCTATTGATTGGTGAAATTTGTGGGACAAAAAATCACCATTTCGTTCTAGACAAATTGTGGGATGAAGTGGCAATTAAAAGTAATACAACACATAGTTATAAATGTTTTCTAATTAGTGAGATTTTGTAATGTACATTATAAATTTCAAAAAGATAACATATCAATATAACCAAAAAGAAACAGTACATAATTTATTGAAAATAATTATTTTTTTCTATTACAAGTAATTTAAATTAGAAATATCCGGTGAAATGCATAATATCTAAATATATGTAATAATCTGTTTTTAATTATGACAAAAGTAGATTTTAAATAAGATGTGGGTACTTTCTGCAGCTTTATTTGGCTTTCCCGTGTTACTTGGTGTCAAATCCTAATGATCTGGAGTGCTAGTTTCATTGAGGTGATATTTGATACCTTCTCTGTCAATAGTAACATTGTGTAGCAAGTGAATGACCTTTAAAATATTGTCAGATACATCTACAGAAGTTTCTATTACTATGGCTACAATTCCAATTTAGAATAAACTAGATGACTCATGCGAAAATTTAAATATTAAGGTGAATAGTAAGGTTGGTGTTTTGTAACAGGATGAAAGATTAAGAAGAATCGCCTCAGTATCAATTGTTTATTTGTATAGCGTAATAGGTACATATCAAAAGTCGATGCCAGTGAAGCAGTTCATTAATATCTCTGTGATATGTGCTGATGCTCTCTAGCAGCTTGGCTCTGAACTGTCTCATCAGCACGATTTTCTCAGTTATTATTTTTGTCCTTCAAGGGTGAAATTACAAAAAATTTAATTCTTAATTTATAACATTGGCTGAGTGAAGACATCTCATTTATCAATTTCGTTCAAGGGAGGTAAATGGCTTGTAACAAAAAACAAGTTATGGAAATAATGATGCTTTTGCCCTCTCTAAAGGTCAAATTCCAAAAAATTCCTTTCTTAAAATATGATGTGACCAATGTGGAGACCATTATTCCTAAAATAATACTTTATTTCTCAATTCCAGTCAGATATCAAGGGAGGTAAATAGCTCGCGACCAAAAAATACATTATCAAAATATTAATACTT
Source organism: Vandiemenella viatica (assembly GCA_031002005.1). Classification (NCBI taxonomy): domain Eukaryota; kingdom Metazoa; phylum Arthropoda; class Insecta; order Orthoptera; family Morabidae; genus Vandiemenella; species Vandiemenella viatica. Next base: position 184,282,437 of record CM061920.1, read on the forward strand.
TTGCCCTTTAAGGGTCTAATTCCAAAAAATTCCTGGCTTAATATATGATGTCACGAAAGTGGAGATCTTAAACTTTAAAATGATACTTCATTTAATTATTTCACTTAGGTATCCAAAGAGATAAATAGCTTGACATAAAAAACAGCATTTAAAAAATATTGAAATTTATGCCTTTAAGGGTCAAAATCCGAAAAATTCCTTTCTTAAACTATGATGCGACCAAAGTGGAGACCACAAGCTTTACAATGACACCTCAGTCATAGATTTTGATTATGTATGAAGGGAGATAATGGCTTGTTACAAAAAAACATAGAAATAGTATATATGATTATGCCAAACGCACATCAGACAGTTCTTCATGCTCTTGACAACCTAGCATTAAAGTATTCTTTGCCTGCATCCAGGGCCGGCGTTAGGGAGGGGTAAGCGGGTCAAATGTACCCGGGCCCCCGGCTGATTGGGGGCCCCGATCACCGGCTGAAGGGGCTCCCGCTTGAAAAGTTGTAGGGCTAAAAAAAAAGGTCGCCCATTTGGTGTGAGGGAGGGCCCTAACCGATGAATTGGCCAAGGGCCCCCCAACTGCTTACCCCGGCCCCCAAAATCCTAGTGCCAGCCCTGCCTGCATCTGAATTATTTTCTTCCATAAGTCTATAATAAATAAGATAAAAGTGGATACGCTTCATCACCTATAAAAACATAAAGTGCAGTGATTTCAGAATTTGGTAAAATAGATGTATTTGAAATATTCAGTCTGCCAGTTCAGAGCTGAAGATCTAAACATTTCACCATCACCTGTTTACCATAAATCCCAGCATCAATGTTTATAACTTTATATATTTAAAAAAAAAAAAAAAAAAAAAAAAAGCTTTGATCAATCGTTGCAGAATAGATAAATAATTATGGTTCATCGAAGGAGAATGTGGATCAATAACAATGATACAATTTGTAAAATTACAAATATTTCAGTAGTCTTCAGCTATTTTTCTTGAATTGTTATGAGAAGTGGGTGAAGTATTTCCAATACGATCTTATTCTCTTACAATTTTTGAGAGATTAGCAATACAACTCGTATGCCAGACTTCACATTTGGCTGGTTAACAATATAAGACATGAATCTAGCTACTATATAAAGTATAAACACCACATAACCGCAGAAATTGAGCTCCGCTTTTGTCGCCACTTTTATCTTCGCTCTCATCATCTGTCGTAGCTCCAACATAAAAGCACCCTAATGCAGGTAACTGTACCTTTCAACATGCATTACACCTTTGTTACCTATTTCCAGCTAGTACACATTTCCTTGAACAGTAAAAGCCAAGGAAGAAGTTAACTATATTTTCAACCTCCAAGGAGAATTTTCTCTGCTGGTTCCACTCTGAACTGTAACCATACTATAACACATTTTAGAGTGGATGAAGTCATGGGTAACTGCTAGTTAATGCAATAAAATTATTAAATCCATTTGCAGCAGACCACTTGAGCTCACAGATAATAGATGTCACCATCTGTGACACATCAGTCACCCACTTTCCTGGCTTCCAAAAATTGGCTTAACAATTTTTGAATTATTGTGACTTTAATATCTAAAATGGTAAGTTATAATTGCTTGAAACAGATTTCCCGTGTCTGTTTAAGAATCAGATGAGTATCGAACTTTCCATTAGTGGCCCATTCTTTCACAAAATTATGCCATATTAACATTACTATTAATCTACAGATAAATAAATGAAACAATTTGGCATGATACAATCTATTCTAAAATATGCACTAAATCTACTAAATTAACAGTAGTTCAATATTGCCATCTATATTAGTTGTTACTTGAGTTTATAGAACTCATGCAGTTAATTATTGTGACTTCATTCCAAAATGATGCACTCACAGTAAGTGTCCCATTTTTCTCTGAACCAATTTTAGGCAACTAATAATCACTTTGTGGCATAGAATGGATGTTGAGATGAAGTGGAGTGAATCTTGAAAGATTACATGGCAAGGGTTCCCTTCCTGTAGATATTTTAAAATTGTGGCTATTTTCTGCCACACGCTTAAAACATATCTGCTTTCACAAAATCACTTGTGACATTCCATCCCTAATACATGCCATAACTGCCGCCACATCAAGCTAATTCCCCACACAATTCCTACTGCAGGTATTACAGTGCCATTTAGAACCAGTTCTGGCAACATTCGCAGGTGAACTGGAGTGCTTACTTTCAAGCAAAACTTTGCTACTCTACCATTCTGCAGCATTACTTTGACAACTCTTACAGTACAGAGTAACAGGAATTTCCTTCCCTTTGAGCACATCTTTCAATACTGATTTTAAACTCCTCCATTAATCCCAGCTTCACTGATAACAGGTATAAGAAACTTTACCCTCGCCACTCATATGCTACCAACTTGCTCCAACATACAATGACATGTTCCCTTCGATGGCATCATAATGAATCACTTTAAATAATCCTTACATCCATGTCATGGCAGAAGTTATTGTTTATTAGAATGGGCAACTTTTGTGCCAAAATGCTTCAATCCATATACCAATTCTGCTACATTTGGACACTTAGTTTCCCACTGGAAGGATTCAGATGTTCCTTCACTCCTATCGTCCATCTTTTTCGCTCACATGTACATACTTCTGGTAACAACATTACAAGATATTACTTCTTTCTAAAATGTGCTCATGTCCAAAATTATTACAGGTCTGTTCCCACAGCTTTTGGTTCAACTAACTCATTTGTGAGTGCAATGTATCATTGTAATTTGTATCCTGCTTTCACTTTCATCTGTCTCGATTTTACACAATCCAAGACAACCTCCAGAGTAGCATTAGTTATTAAAAGGAGTCGGTACGACTCTTGGATGGTTCGCTGAGGGAGAAATTTTCCTGTAATTATTACTTTAATAACTACAGTTTCCTTAGCGCACATGGAACATTTCATATCCAAGATGCAACCTCAGTCAAAACTAGGCTATTTCTGTAACATCTACCATCTCACATACCTATGGACTTATATTGCCATGGACATTAATACCAGTGACATTTTAAGCAGAATACTAACCACTTCATACATTCAGCTGCATCCGTATTCTTGCAGGTATCACAACTTAAAATAATAGCCTGTATCCTCTTAGCCTCATACTGCTTACATTCATTTAATTATATTTTAAGGTCACCGTCGGACATAAGACAAGTAAGTCATTTACAATAAAAAATGGATTACCTCAAGGGTCAGTACTAGCTCCATTGCTCTTCAACTTGTACACCAGTGACATGCCAGAAACAACCGGCAATAAATTCTGCTACGCTGACGACTTAGCTATCGCCGTCCAAACTGCCACATTAGAGGAAGGTGAGAGCATTCTCTCTAATGACTTAGAAACCTTGAACACATATTATAGAAAGTGGAGACTTTGTCCGAACCCAATGAAAACAGAAGTATGCGCATTCCACTTGAGCAATAGAATAGCACATCAGCAGCTCAAAGTGAACTTCTGCCACCAGAGGGTGAAACATAATTTCCATCCTAAGTATCTTGGCATCACCTTAGACCGCTCCTTAACATTCAAAAAACACCTCGAAAACACAAGTCAGAAACTGAAAACACGAAACAACATCATGAAGAAGCTAGCTGGTACTTCATGGGGAGCAGATGCGAACACACTACGAACAACCGCTCTCACCATGGTTTACCCTGTTGCTGAGTACTGTGCTCCAGTGTGGCAACGTAGTACTCATACTAGAAAAATCGACGTCCACCTGAATGAGTGTATGAGAGTAATAACTGGCACCCTAAAATCCACCCCAGTCCCCTGGTTGCACCTGATCAGCAAAATACCTCCTCCAGAGATAAGACGCCAAGAAGCAACGGCACGTGAGTGGATAAAACTACACCATCCTGATCATCCACAGGATCTCCCAATCCACGAGGTTCTAAATAACTTACCACCCACTCGTCTTAAATCAAGAAATCCGGTATGGCAAGATGTATTTGACTTTGATGTCATGGAAAAATGGTGACAAAGCTGGAACTCCACACCTGTAAAACATTCAGATATTAAAGATCCCACAACTGGACTTCCAGGATTCCATCTAAATAGAGACCAGTGGGTCAAACTAAATCGCCTAAGAACAGGCCATGCGAAATGCAACGCCATGCTGTATAAGTGGGGTCTTCAGGATTCTCCTGCATGTGACTGCGGTGCTCCTTCCCAGAGTGTGGAGCATATTATCAGGGAATGCCCTCTACGGAAGTATGATGGACCATATGAAGATGTTTTTGGAGCTACAAGTTCCTTCTTAGAATGGCTGGAAGAATTAGACATCAGCTTGTGAACACTACCAACGTTCTTGTCATTGTATATATTTATTATTGTATTAGTTGCTTGCCATACGACAAATAAATAACAAATAAATAAAATTTCAATGATAATGGATTCCTGGATTTACTGGCATAGCTTGGATAGAGAATAATTTCCAATGGGCCTTTCCCTTTTTAATCATATAGAAAGCATGTTTTCTTCGACGTGACCATGAGTAAGTAATGTCAGCTTCACTTCTAATATACTTCTAACAATAAACCAAGTTCTTACCAAGCTACAAATATTTAGCGAGTGCTCAAGGAAATTTTGGATCATTTATTCTCTGTGCTCTGTATTGTTACTGTAACTCTCATGGATATCCTTCATATAACAGTTATTTAATTCCTAGCTTGTTAGAATTAATACCATAATCTTCTCATCCAAGACTTAAAACACCAACAAAAACAAATCCCTTTACCATCAGGCTTATTAGAATCTTAGTCAGTATTGTAATTACTGATTTCCTCTGGGGTCATGACGACTACTTCTGGTTTTTACTTCTCTTCAACCCACCGTAACGGCGATCACATAAAATTTTTGATATGAGCCATAAAAGAACTTAAGCTTATATTTGAATAAACAACACTGCTTCCTGTTCATCAACAAACCTTTCCATGATCAAGCTTTGCCTGTCTGCTTGAGGCAATATGGCCAACCATGAACTTACAACAATCTCCTCTTATTGTCTTATGTCCCAGACATGTACAAAAAGTCTTGAAATGTCTAACTGAAACAATCAAATCAGTTCTTCAATCAATCAAGTCTTTCATTTCCGTTGCATACTTTGATACCTTTACTATCTGATGGTATGTCTTCTCAACTTAAGAATTAATACTCGTGATTTTCTTGCCCGACGAGTTTGCAAGACAGACATGGAGCTACAACTCTGGTTTGTGTTTGTTTTCTCTTTTTTCAAATAGGATCTGAATCAAAATAAGTTCTGGCTAACTAAACTGATTTCAGCAATTGATTCATTTGTGACCACGAATATATTAGCCGATTCTGTGTTCTGAAAAATCTGTATTTTCTCAGTAATAGTATTTCTTGCTTCACAACTAATCAAACTTCCGATTTTGGATCTGATTTAAGGTGGCCAGCTCTTCCGAGATATTTTTACCAGGGGAATTTACTACTGCCAATATTTAGTTCATTGTATCAGCTGGGGTATTTAATTTTTACAATATTTGGTTCACAGCTGACTACATGCCCCTCAAGAAATTCATGCCTGTTTGTTGTCAGAATGTAAAACCAAATTACTATCTGAATCCATACCAATGTCTCTATTTACTAACTGCCTCTATGTTAAAACACAGCAAAAGATACACCCAAAATAATACACATAACTTCACAGAATTTACAACAAAAAGAAGAAAAATTTAGCACATCTACTAACAAAACAAATTAAACTAATGCCTAGGTAAAATTAAACTAATGACAGTGCTGTGGGTAAATCTGCATTCTACAAGATAAAATAATTAATACATCGATAAATAACAACATTAGACAAATCAAACAAACAAAACACTACTGTAATTAAATCGGCACAGGAAACTGGACTCCACTTAGCCGCAAAAATACACAACCAATATTTCATTCTCTCCACAACAAGACAGAACAATTCATCTGCTTGCCAACTGAAAGAAAATGACATATGCGCATACACATTCTATATGCCTTAATTAACTCATGAATTAAGACAAACTTTAAAAATATCTGAAATACAGATTTAATTGTGTATTGCACAGACTTAACTATTTGTCTATTTGGTGAAACAACATTTTGTAACGACACTCTGAAGTGGGGTTGTAGCTTACAGCAGCTGTCTTAACTACAATAATGTCCTGGTACCTAGTTGTTCTTTGCCTGTGGTCGCCTATACCTTGTAAAATAAAAAAATGATACCCCAAGAGACAAAGGTATGTTCTCAAAATACAACTTCAGACTTCCTGATTAATTCCAAATTATATATTTTGCAAAAATTCTTACATAAACTTGGTACCAGCGTAGGCCTTACAGAAAAGCATCAGACTTCTATCCGAAACAAATGATTATAGGTTAAACCATCCTCTCACAGTAAGCAACTTCCTCCTAATCCCTAGTTCTGAAAGTTAGAAGTTCATCTTGAAGGAAGACTGAGCCCACACCAATGTTGCGTCACTACTAAAATTTTCTACATCTCAGCAACCAACCAACACGCTGTCCTCGGTTCAATTTCTGCCACTCACCTAGGCTAGCGGTGCCTCCTTATATTCATATTGGGTCAACTGACTCAGCATACACATGATTTGACAAAGGGAAACCTTATTTTTATTCCGATCGTTGTGAAATTTTGTGAAGCATATTTTAAATGACAATTTTAGTAATGAGAGTTTTTCTCCTAAGATTTGTGGATTTTGAGTTAAAGTTGTAAAAGCTTTAATCTGTCATCAAAATATTCTATAAATATCTCCTCAACTTTTGACATAACTGGTCCAGATCCCAAATGTATTTGATAGTGAAAATCGACTCAGACTATAAGTGCAAAGTCAGTTAAAAACTTTGATGTCGGTTGTCTCCAAATATATGAGTGTTATTGATCTGTAATATATTTCAAACTTTGCTAAATTTGATTCTCTATCTGATGGTAATATTATTTCCTCGTTATCTATTTCCCTTAGTGCTAATCCTTTGTTTGACTCCATGTGTTCAGTGAAAGCTTCTCTTTATTCTAAATGTCATTTCCATGCCCTCAGACTCGTATGTCCGCAGATATGTTGAATTGCAAAGCAAGTGAAATCTCTTATTTTGTCTAAAAAACATACTTTCCTGTTAGTTATATACTCTATCTTTTCATACGTTGTGTATTATTTTATGCCAAACATTTCGAGCTCTGAATCTTAGCTGTACCTTGAAAATAGGGCCGCATTTAAGCATAGGCCCGCATCAAAACCCTGGGCCAGTAGTAGAGCTAAAAAAAGTAGCCCATAAATTTTTTGGACCGAAATTTAAGTATCCATAACCGGAGGCAGCCAGGGCCACTGCCGATGGGAGGGCCTGCACCACATGTATAGCCTAGGGGCCCACAGAGCCTAAATAGAGCCCTGCTTGAAAATTAGGTAAAAAAAATTTCTTGTGCAATATTTTCTATAAGCTTGCAAGATCACCAATTTCACGATATCTCCTTAATATAATCTTCAAAAAGGCAAGTGTTAGATCTAATTTGAATTATCATCTCATTTTACACCTCTGGAAATAAATGTGGCCAAAAGGCTTCTAAAAAATTTTAACTTTCTTTGTAGTACTTTCGAAAACTTTTAAAATAGCTCAAACTCTCCTTTCTAACATGTTTTCTGACTTTCAAACTACTGGAAAATGCTTCTAAAACGATCTGCTGATGGTTTTAAGTGTGTTGAGGACCCTTTAAACTGGTTTTAAAAGTATTCTGACATAAGTAAGTTTATGTGACAATTTGAAAACATTAAAATTTCGTTACGAATTTTCTGACCACAGGTTGAGCGCCAAAATGGGTGTCTCTGGATGGTACCTTAGGTGGTTTCATTTAATGAGTATCATTAGTTAATTAATTAATTAAAAAATTGGTCATGGTTCTTGGGCCTGAATGTGATAAATGATAAAGGAAAACATGAATGACAAAACATCTAATGAATTTTCTTTCAACACAAATTTAAAATTATGATGTTATTAACTTAAAGCAATTCATTTAATGCATCATTAGTTGATTTGTTGAAAGAAAATTGAATTTTTTGTTCCAAGGTTCAAAACCAGGAGCTGTCAGTTGCTGTAGATGAACAGAGTTCTTTACCACAGGGCAGTGTGCTGTGCTGCATTATGCTTGAAAATATGGCAGCTTGACCCCAGTGTTCTTCATGTCAGTTGGAGGCAGCTCTTGCTGTTGACAGGTATGACCACATGCTGTGAGTAGTGGAACTCGTGTGTCGTCAACCCGGTAGCTGATTGCTAATAAACATTGACCTACGATGGGGCCCAGGAATCAGACGTCTTTCTGCCAAATAAGATATCTGCAGCTCGACTCCTCCTCCTTGTTCCTGGATACATCAGCACATTAACAATTTGGTAAAATCACACAGGATTAGATTTGATTGGCCAAAGATTAAGCTGTCTGCTGTCCCTTCTCACCAACGTTCATAAAACGATTTCTGATGATCATATGTCAGACAGCTGAGGATGAAATGTTTAAACATTTAACATAGTTCCTACCTCTAATTGGCCAACTAGCCAATGTCTGAAGATGACTTCCATGGATTATTCACCACAAAAGAACCCTTGCTAATGATTCTCCCACAAGGCTTTTAGATGTTTATTGTCCACAACAACCTCTGCCAGCAACAATGGCAGATGGCATCTATCACATGGACATACTGCTACCCCTTTGTGTTGAAATTCCTATACCGAACTGCACAATATTTTCTATCAAACTTTCCAGGTTTCTCAAGAAATGCTGCTATGATCCATTAAAGAAATAATCCTTGCAACTAATCAGCCCTTGTGAAAACCACAAAATCTGTCATGGCCACAATACATGATGCTGATTTGGACCATGAAATTGATAATAATCAATAGTGCATTTGAAAGTGATTCCTCAACCTCACAGTTACTGGGTGTCACCATCTGTGACACTTCACACTTTTAATTGAATACAATTTACTCCCCACTAGAAAGCAATCATCATTTTATGCACATAAAATAGTTCAATTACTGTTTTTAAAGGGAGATCATTTATAGCCAACCTACAGATTACACAAATAAATTACCTTTTTCTGCTATCAAAAATAAGTCAGATAAATAGTTCTATAGTTTCCCTTAGAAAACAGTATTTGTTAAATATTACTGCTAGTGTGATAACTGTGATAAGGTGTGTTAAGTTGGTGTGTAATCAATATTTTTAATAACAGATGAACTCAGGGAGAAGCTATTAGCTCATTTCAAATTATACTAACGGAGTTACTGAAATATAATCTACACGGGTGTTCGCCGGATGGTGTTTCATAACTACGCCGGGCGTTACTGAGTTTAAATATCTCCAACTGATGGATAATTCACCATCACAAATGTCACATACTCACTGTGGCTATACTTGTGATTCAGCTCAGGTGTCCAGTACACAATCTTGTGTTTAGGAATTTTCACCACTACTTCCTATGTGCTGCTGGCCAAGGGTTTCTAATGATGAAAGTTTATTATACACAGGGACCCAAACATGAGGTCATCATGTTGACCACCAGATAATGTTATAGCATCTTAGCAGGTGTTATCAACTAATATAAACTGGGCAGTGCGAGTCATGCTCCGTACATTTGGGTACCATATTCTAACACCCTCAAATGGCATTTTATCGATGAGCTTGTTTAAGAAGCCACAACCCTTCTTCGTAGGAGGCATTGTTATCAACTGACTGACTTTACATTTTAGCTCGCCTATATGTAGTCAGAGCTGCTTGAAAACCTAATCAATATGCGCCCTAAACACCTACCACACATGTGGTAGATCAGAAAGCAGTAACATGGCACAAATATCGATGGCCAAATCACTTTTAGTTTAGACAGAACATGGACGACTCTCAAATGTCGCACTACATTGCCACTCCCACTGCTAATCTTTTCATTGAATTATAGTACAATTTATTATTAGTTACTTTAGAATGCAATTCACTATGAACTCTGAGCATTTAAATTAAGATTTATAAGATTATATGTCAAAGTAACTTTTTCTTATTTTGATCACAAACTACAAAGCATATTAGATGTAAGTGTTAATGATATTTTAAATTTAAATATAGGTTACAGTGAATATTGGGAGCCAATTTCAAGTTCTTATGTAATAGCATTTTTGGGATAGACCTAATAACAAAATTTATCAACAACTGACATCTTTGGGGGTGAAAGAGAAAATGAAGAAGAAAAAATTTGAATTTTTTAGTCCTATAATTGATGAGCAAAAAACAGTGATACACACATGCTTGGGTGGAATCTTTTTTTTTTTTTTTTTTTAATTATTATGTAACCCTCACCCCACAATATGATTTTAGAAAAATTTCAACAAGACTTTCACTTTTGCATCTATCAAATTTGAAATCTGTGAACTTATTTTGTGTAAGAGTTAGAGGTTATGAAATACGGGCAGATAGATAATGGAGCAACAGTAATAGAGCTGTGGTGGGAACAGAAAAAAAAAGAAACAAGCAAAAAATGAAAAGGTTATACCATTTTTTTTGTTTTTTCCTGGTGGTTTTATGCCTCATCAATTTTATTCATTATTGGAGGCTGGGAACACGAAATGGGATGGAATTCTACCATGGCCTTTTTAAAAAAACATCTTTGTATTTGCCTTGAGTAAGTAAGGGAAACCAAAATCTGGTTGGATGTGGATTTGAACTCCCCGAATACCTGGACAAAGCATTACCACTCGCCCACTGAGCCTGGTGCTACTCTGTTTTTTGCAAGCAGCAGTGATCCAAAAACATAAAAATTAATAATGTCCCTATATTTCATTTTGCAGCCACAATACGGATCACTGGTGTTTGTGTGTAGTAGTAGCCTCGAGTCTGCCATCGTGCACTAGCTATGGGGGTGTGGGATATATAGTTGTTGAAAGTGGTCAACAGAGTGCATTTTCATATTTGTTCTAAAAATGTTTAGAATCATCTATGACATTCTTGAATGTTCTAAAATGATTCGAATGTACTCAAACATTCTCATATGTTCTTCTAGAACTAGATTACGAAATTTTTTCAACTTTTCAGCTATTAAATTTATATCCAACATACTGGGTTTGGGAACTGATTTTGATGGGGCTTTCAATGGAAAACTGCTTATTTGTGAAGTATGAAATAGGCTGCTTTCTATCCTGGAAACATTTTAGCTTCTGGGCAAAAACATAAAAACCTTCAAAATTCTTGACAAACAGTCAGTTAGTTCTATAACAAAAAATATTATAGGAAAACTTAAATTTAAGCATTCCTGTTGAACAGAACGTTAGTTACCGATACGTATTTTCTTATACAGAAATTAAATACTCCATGTTACAGTAGGGCTGCATTTAGGCATATGGTAGCTAGGCTGCAGCCCTTGTGTCAACACCACAAAAAAAGAAAGAAAGAATCAAACATGTGCAAAGAAAATAAACTATTTACAAAACTTAACTTAGCATCAGAAGTCACGAAATGTGGGTGAACAGCGAACATATGCGTATCACAGGTATACTGTAAAATAACATTTCAGTACAGTTATACTGGAAAGTAACGTCTTTGCGGAACAACAGTGTGGATTCATAAATCTTATAATACACTGGTGTGCAAATCTTAAGGATGAAAGTGACATTCACGTGCTGTCACTGCCAAGTAACAAATATTGACGAACCATACATAGATAGCACTGCTACAGTAGGCAACTGAAATAAATAAATAATGAGATGAACTGAAATTACACTTTTATACACAGACAATAAGTCACACTAAAGTCAAGGTGACACGTGATGATCTCTTTGGTATTACTAAAAGAAGAGGCATGGTCCTTAAAACACTATTTGATCAAGACAGAAATCAATGCATGTTTTGCAACACACTAGCATTCTGACTACAACGTTGGTAGGAGTTCTTGTGGTAGCATGTTCCATTCGTCCACCAGCGTGGTTTATATTCCTGCTGATGAGCGCTGGCGCATGTGAATCTGCTGCAATATGTCTCCTCATCACATGCCACACATACTGAATGGGATTTAAGTCAGGTGAATGGGCAGGCTAGTCCAATCACCGAATATGCTCTCATTCCAAGACCTCCTCCATGTGAGTTGCTCAATGCAGTCGCTCATAAAAATGAAACCAGCCACGAATGCACCACTAAAAAGATGCACATGAGGAAGAAGTATAGTGTTGACTGGCGAGTGTACCGGATTCATAGATTTGGGTGTGAAAAAAAGATTGCCCTGGAAGAAGAGAGTGCAACATGATATCAAGTGGATCAAGCCAAAAGAGGGTCTACCAGCTGGGTCTGAACAACCACGGCCCATATGGAAGTCACTAAATAGGCTTCAAGTTGGAGCTGGCCATTCCAAGGATACTCTTCCTTCATGGGGATACCTGGGAGAACAGCCTTATATTACATGTTTGTGCGGATAAATAAATAAACTACAGTACATTTGTTGTCATGTCCACACTATAACACTTGGACCATCTAAATGATCTTGTTTGACAATTTCCCTGGGTGTATTGCGTATTCCCACCTCTTTCCGATGTGATTTCATGCAGAATCACTATTCAGACTGTATCTGCTCTCACCTGAGAAAAACATACGACCCCACTCCTTGTTGGTCCAGTCTTGGTACCATCACAAACGGTGTCACCGATGAGCGGGTGTTAACGGAACACAACATAATGGTCGTCGGGCAAACAGACCAACCACACGCAGTTGCTGTGCCACTGTGGAGCGGGAGAATGCATGACTTAATGTCCTGTCAAATGTGGTTACAATGGCACCAGCTGTTTGCCTCCTGCACAAATGTATCGACCATCTGATGCTACATTCAACAATGGTTAACCAATTCCTCTCCTTCAGACAACAGTGCCTGTAGTTTGGAATGCTCCCCATGGACGTGAAACAATGCTGTGAGCAATAACAAACTCCTGGGCTACTATCATGACACTTCATCCTCCTTTCAGTTTCCCGATGATTTTTCCCCTTTTGAGGTCATGCAAATATTGTCCCTGGTCATGTTGTAATGTAGAGCACCACCACAGTGCACCGTAGCAGATCGCTGATTAACACACAGTGTCTTGTCCCATTCCTTCAACTGCTTCGTATTATGAGGCTAGAGATATTTGGTGCTATAGTCATGTTGACTTCAACCATGTAACATCCAGCTTTCTCTGCACTTATGGGAGACATCTGGTAACATCCTACTGCACTTAAATTTATTTCCACCAAGAAGTTAGAATGTTTTGTTACTTTATCTATCTTGCCATTAAGTTTTGCACACCTGTGAATACGGGCATACTTTGGTCGAGGTGTATGGATATAGGTTGAAGTCACTGCCATTCCACTGCAATTTGAATCTTCACTGCAGCAGAGGCTTGAGGCATACAAACTAGTTAATACCCATTTGGGTTTCTCAACATGTAGAGAGATAATTGCAGCAGCTCAAAACTTAGTGGAAAAACATAATAATGATGCAGATGATCAATTGACAAATTAACTGATTCACATCGACATTTTTTATATTAACTTTGATGAGAAAAATTAAAAGGTTATGGGTAGATCCACCTGTAAAGACATTTTTCCCTAAGAATGTACTTGTCATATATGGTTACAAACAGCATTCAAGAAGGATTGTTTTCAAAATCGAAGTTAATCAAAAACAGGCTGCGAACCTCAAAGTTAGAAGACAGGCTTAATGTATTTGCTTTGCTCAGCTCTGAAAGTGACATTTTAAGAGAACTAGTTTATTAGCCATTACGCTATTTTCTACTAATATGTGGTAACTGAAATTTTTATTTGTAAATTGTGCCCACAGTGTATGTGTGTGTGGTTTTTTTAAATTAAAATAACATATAGGCTTCTGTAGTGTACTATTTATCAATACATTTGTGTGCATTTTATATCAAATTATTTGACACTTCACTTTCATTTTAAATCTGATTGTTTGTAAAAGTACTATATTTGAATTAACTATAACTATAGTCGCATTTGCTTAAATTTACAATATTTTACTTTCAAACGGAAACACTAATTTTTGTATGTATGGCAATTAAAGACATTTCTATTATAATTACTCATAGCAGTGCTAATAAATTGATTAAAAGATTTTTAGTTCTTTTCATTTATATCTCATCAATTCATGTACTTCTAATACAATATAGTAAAATTTTCTAAAATTACCAATTTCAAATGTTTCTTTCTAGATTTTTAATTAGAAAATTGCTGTAAAATGCAAAGTTGATTTTCAAAATATTTGCAGAAGAATACTGGGCCCCTTGCGGTAAAATAGTCTTAAAAGCAATATTTATAGCACATAAGCCTATTTGACCGATAGTGTGCAATTTTTAGTTTGGAAGGCTATTCAAAAGTTAATAATCCTTTCTAGAGTTGCGAAATTTTGAAACCTGGTATGTAGCCTTCATGTTGGTAAGTAGGCCTTGAATGAATTCAGTTATATGTAAGAATGCGAACCCCACATGATTATGCACCACAGTGACTATCTCTACACTTATTACACAGATGTCGCTGTAATACAGTAGCTGTAAATAGAATAGCCAAGAGCAAAAACTGATATTGTAAATAATGGATTTTTAAACACTATTCTATGGAAAACGAGATTCTGAAAATCATACGGGTTAGACAATACCAGTTCCTCTTGGAGAAGTCTAAAGCAGTTGCAAATACAGTAAAAGTCTGGTTATCCGAGTTCCAATTATCCGAGCCGCCGGGTTAACCAAGGCAAATTTTTGAAATATGAAAAGGAGCTTTTATGAAGATTTAGAGTGTGTACGATATTAAGCTTTGTACTGTAGCGCTTGCGTCTATCGCCTGTTGCTGTGTCAAGTATGAATATCACCTGTTTACCAACTCTGTAAACAAACCAGGCAAGAGGTTGGATGGAACCACATATATTTGTGGAGTGGTTTTTTAACGCATTTGTCCCAGTGGTAGAAGCATATCTTAAAAATATGAATCTCCCCAGAAATGCCCTTTTATTAACAGACAATGCTCCATCCCATTCAGAACTCGATGAAGTGGAAAGTGGTGATATCAAGTGTATGTTCCTACCGCCAAATGTTACGTCACTGATACAACCCCTTGATCAAGGCGTAATAGAAACATTCAAAAGGAATTACAGAAAAAGGCTGCTTCAAGTTTTATTAGGCAACTTAGAGAGAGGTAGCACTGTGACAGATTCTCTAAAGAAAACAGTATCAGCGAATCAGTTTATTGGTCAGCCATGGTGTGGGATGAAGTAAAACAGGAAATGCTTCAATGATCATGGAGGAACCATTTGGTATGGAAAAGCCTAAAAAGGCTCAACAAGATGTCAATGAACTGACACAGTTAGCCAACCAACTTTCAGTTGTAAAAAAAGATAACAATGAAGATATACAAGAGTAGTTGTTGGATGACGATCAAAATCAGCTTAACAATGATGAAATTGTTAATATAGTTGTCAGCGGACAAGGAGAAGAACTTTATTGCTTCACAAATTAGTTTTACACTATAAATAAACTGTATTATTTCACTTTAAATATGTTTTATGATTCATTGTAACCTCCGGTTTACCTAGGATAATCGGACTTCTACTGTACAAAGTTAAATTACTGAAGATTTCATATTTCATGGATCTTTTACTCTTCATGACTAAAAATGACCAGAAAACATAAATCATGAAATTATAAAGTGGTTGTTAAGCTATATCATCTGCAAACATATACACACAAAAGAAGACAGCAATTGGCATCCAAGGCAGCCTATGCAATAAATAAAATTTAATAAATTATAATTTACAACAATGATGCAACTAAGGAAAATGAAAGCAGCTTCTAGGCGATATAAATAAGAAAAGAAAGGGAAATTAACCCACCACATACCAAAGAGGACGGATGCGATGAGAGAAAACTAATGCGGACAAACAACTACACAATATTTCGGCATCTGTCATTAGGTAACGTTCGGTGTGCGCACACGTTCCGAGCCTAATGGCCCGTTTTTCTATTTGTGAGCAAGGCAAATGCCGAAATATTGTGCAGTTGTTTGTCTGCATTAGTGTTCCTCATCGCATCCGTCCACTTTGGTATGTGGCGGGTTAATTTCCCTTTCTTTTCTTATTTATAATTTACAACAAATGTGACAAAAAGTTGAAGTGTTAATTCCCCCATCCCACCATAAAAATAATCGATAATAAAATAACTACCTTCAATACAAAAAAAATATGTAGAATAAAATCATACATCATGCTTAATTTTTTTAACTACCAGCCAAAATATGAGAGTACAAATACAGGGAACAGTTTTTTGCACATAGCCCTTAACTTTTTCTGGATTCTTTGTCAAAATTAATGACATTAAGGCTCTCCTCTTATAACATGGATTTTCTAGGATACACCTGCTTTTACCATATGTTTTCAGTATTTGCTTTCTTCAAAAATGTAAAAAACTGTGGATTACTTGAAACTGCCTTGGAAATGGAGTCATAATACTGCAGTAGTCAAACACAAGAGACAAATAAATACTTTCTGAAGTATATTTAACAGTGTCCTGCTGGTGCAACGTGTGGTATAACCTAATATCTGCTTGAAAATAATGGACCAGGACTGCTTGAAAATAATACATTTTACGAGTTACTACAGCAGTAATAAGACATCAGTAATGTATGTTGTTGCAGCAGAATCGTGTTCTCCAGTAGTTACAGCAAAAATGAAGTAGGAAGTAAAGCAACAAAGTAATGTTAATATGAATAAGAATATGAAAGCATACCTGCCAATTTTTAAAATGGTTTCTATAAAGATCCTGGACCACAAAAATTTTAACATTACCTTTAATCAATCATTAACTGAATATCCAGAAATTTGTACATTTGTACATGAGATGATCAAGTAGTGGAAGAAAACGATATTCATATCATTGCTGATTCAACTTCCATAAACAGTATAGATGTAAAATCAGAGAGACTTTAACTAATTTGACTACAATAAAATTTAGCGTACCTTGGCATAAAACTGTCATCAAATAAAAGAATCACTGACACACATAAAACAGCATTTACAGTCATGGTTGAAATCAGAAACCCACCAGAACTGTCAATAAAAACCACAGAAACCTTTTCCATATAAAAATCTCAGATCGAAGGCGAGATTGGAAATTCATAAAATAACATCCATAAAACTGTAAACTAACAGCACTTTCTGTAAATTTTAGGGGAAAACTGTAAAAGTTGGCAGGTATGTGAAAGAAATTACATCTCTAACATGAGTTCGATGTCTATAAAAGATGTTTTGCAATTATATACCTTTTCTGAGACTTTTGTAGATATCTAACTAATAGTGGAAAATACACTGGTTTGTATGCATGTCTTCAAATTAATCACTATTATAATTAATACACAGGATATGTGGAATTTAAAATTCTTAAATGGCAAAAGTAGATGGGTAGGAGAACTTACTTGCACTTACAGTGTATAAAATAAGAAAGGGATAAATAAATGACTACGAAAATTGCCACTTGGGTATGCGCTACATCACAATTCAATTTGATGGGACATTGTTTTTAAAGGTATGCATAAAATATTTGATATAATTGATTCATGAATAATAATGGTCCCTCAAGTTACTTAAGTAGTAACGGAGAATAGGGATACATGAGCCACTTTTCAGATAAAACATTTTTGTAGCTTTTATCTAACAGCTTTTGAAATTTTAAAATATAACTGGAGGTAAAATGTTTCCTCAATTTAAAAAAATACTTCCTTAAACCTTTGCAATACAGTTCAAGCAGCCCTATGTCGGGGATACTTGAGATGGTCACTAGGGATATTTGAGACAATGGTTGGATTTTATAAAAAAAAACCTTGCACTAATACTAAATGCTTACATAAATAAAATAGTAACTTACCATTAAGTTCAACTTCAATAACAAATCCCTTGATGTTAACCTGCACAGTTACATTTAGGAAAGAAATTAACCCTAGTTGAAAACATATTATCACCAAATATTAATGAGTTACAGAAGTTATTTAAAAATAGCCTAATCTGTGATGGATATTGGCATAACAACGATAAAAACAACTGCAGGATAAACGATTATTCAATAACCATTCCAATGGGTCCAATTTTAAAAATAAAATGGTCTGTTAGAGATCATGATTCTGCTACAGCAACATCACTCCCTACCAACTAATGACATCATAATACTGTGGTACTCAATCGCAAGATGTATTATTTTCAAGTAGTAACTAGATTGTAACACACCCTGGACTAGCGACTGCTAAAACTCATACTTTGGAAATTATTTCTAGCGATGTCTTGCATATGACTACTGCAATATTACAACGCCAATTCCTAGCAGAATCGCGATTTTCAGTAAACTCAAATAAGATTGGTAATGATAATTTTTTGACATCTTTTATGGTGTCTTTAGCAACATTTCTATTTGTCCTCCATTAATAATTGCAACATTGTCTACTGTAGGCCTCTTGAACTTAGAGTAATGAATTTGCCTTTGTGAACATTATCACCAAACAGTCCTCAGATTTGTCCTATATCTGACCAACTAATCTCGTTACACATTTCTTTGCTTTATATTTAACTAATAATCAGTCATATTACTTCAGGGTTTCCTAATTTGTAAATCTTCCTGACAAACAATCCCTGAACCAATCTAAACCTACAGAACAGTTAATATCCCTTGTAGTTGGATGATTTTGTTAGCTGCAGCAGTAAATTTGTATGCATTTCACATACATCTTTGTGGACAACCCAAAGTGAAGTTTCGAAGCCTTCACAACGTGGTATTTACGCTTGTTTTCTTCCTTACTTGTTAAAATTTTTCTTTTCTTGAAATCAGCTCATAATACATTTTCATCTTATGGGTATGATTTATATTTTACTATGCACTTTGAAATTGGATAAAGGAAACAAAGAAACTGCCGCGAGGCACTGAAAATAATATAGGATAGGGAAAATAAACAGTTACCCGTCACTCACCACAGATGAAGGCAGGAGGGCGAGACACGTAAAAACACAAAAACAAAAGAATTACACAATATTTCGACTTTTTAGTCTTCCTCATGTAGGAGGCGAGACATATGGCAGGGGGAAAGATGTGGTCACATCCGAGCCTGCCACATGAATGAAGCACAGGCGGAAAACGCGTGGTAGTGGAAGAATTGCCGGGAGGGGTGGGGGGGGGGGGGGTGGGGGGTAGGGAATAGGCTTGACCAGCGATAAAAATGAAACAAATGAATATAATGTCTGTGTAGCTTAGTTCAAAAAGTTATAATTGAAAATAAAGGGAGATAGAATAATTTAAAATATATATATATATATATACAAAAAATAAAAAATAATAAAATAAATAAATAAAGAGGAAAATATATATATATATAAAAAATATATATATATATATAAATAACCGACTGTAAAATGAAATGAGAGATAGCAAGTAACAGGTTTAACGTAGGTTTAGGCCAGGGGTGTGTCTGGTGTCAAGGATATGTTGATAGGCTAGTTCCCATCTGCGGAGTTCTGAAGGGGTGGTGGTATTTGGAAAAACTCTAATAGCTCTGACTGTGAAACAGGTGTTGAGGTTGTTTGAATTATGGAAGTTCGCATGAATTGCCACGGGCAAACAGTTTATACTTCCAACCCAGACCATCCCGGTTATTTATATATATATATTTTATATATATATATATATATATTATATATATTTATATATATTATATATATATATATATATTTATATATATATATTTTCCTCTTTATTTATTTATTTTTTGTATATATATATATATATATATTTTAAATTATTCTATCTCCCTTTATTTTCAATTATAACTTTTTGAACTAAGCTACACAGACATTATATTCTTTTGTTTCATTTTTATCGCTGGTCAAGCCTATTCCCTACCCCCCCCCCCCCCCCCCCCCCGGCAATTCTTCCACTACCACGCGTTTTCTGCCTGTGCTTCATTCATGTGGCAGGCTCGGATGTGACCACATCTTTCCCCCTGCCATATGTCTCGCCTCCTACATGAGGAAGACTAAAAAGTCGAAATATTGTGTAATTCTTTTGTTTTTGTGTTTTTACGTGTCTCGCCCTCCTGCCTTCATCTGTGGTGAGTGACGGGTAACTGTTTATTTTCCCTATCCTATCTTATTTTATGTACTTTGAAAGCATTGTTTGGTATCTGTTACACTTATTTGCTACTGTTCTGTGTTGTACTTCCCTGAATTACCTCTCTACAGACTTGTTACATATTATGTTTGTGCCTACTGTGACCATCCTTCCTTTCGTAAATTAAAAAACATCATTTTTAATTTTATACAGTTAAAATTCATAAATATGATATTATTTTACAAGTAGGCCTATCTTTCATAAGAATATTAGTAATGGGCTATATTCCCTATAGTTTAATGAAATCATATACAAAATAAATGAACACTAAAACTGTTGCTATTTTTAATACAGGGATACTTGATACATGTTTCATCTAACCCCAGGTTGTCTGTCTCAAGTATCTCCACATGGACCACTAACGTTTTTTAGTCAACCTCAGTTATATGAGGCTTTCTTTACAGTGTGTTAGTACCAAATAAGAGCTAATATAGTAGTCTTTCTAGCAACCTTCTTACATAGGGTAATGACAAGTTTATAATATTTTACGCTTTTAGCAGGCGTCATATTAATAAAATATTCCACTTACTTTTTCGGGATTCGTGCTGCTTTGATCGATGTATTACTACTGACATTTCGGCGCCCAACATGTGGCCTTCATCAGGGCTGTTAAGAAGTGAAGTAACACTTGTGACGGTTTTCACACCACTCCGTCGTTTATCTTTTCGCTGAGCTAATTGGTTTTGTTACCGGCAGCGGGTGTCAGCTGTTCCAGAGATGTTGTTGGATATTTGCTGCGATTGTCCATGAGTGCACATTTCCACATTTCACTTAAGGCATAGCTGCCATCTTTATTGAAATTTTGAGTTGTTTGAAAATTTCTATCGATTCCCTTATTTTTTGTTCCAGGAAACCTTTCGGTTGTGCTATTTGTTATGTCTTCTCCCATTGAATTTTATGATCTTCTTCTATTTGATGTTCTGCTACAGCTGATTTTGTTGTTTGACCATGTCTTGCATGATGACAATGTTCTTTTAGTCTTACAGTAACCACTTGGGAAGTCTCGCCAATATACACCTTTCCACAACCGCAGGGAATCTTGTATACTCCACTTGCTTGTAATGGTGGTCTGTGATCCTTCACTGATTTTAAAATGCCTCTTATTTTGTTCTTAGCACTAAAGACCAGTTGAATATTGACTTTCATCAGCACTTTTCCTATTCTGTCAGTGACTCCTTTTATGTAAGGTAATAAAGCCTTCTTTCGTTCTGTTACCTTTCCTTATTATTCCTCTCCTTAGTTCTTAACATGCTGGTTATCATGATAGCCAAAATAAGAGGCATTTTAAGATCAGCGAAGGATCACAGACAACCATTACAAGCAAGTGGAATATACAAGATTCCCTGCAATTGTAGAAAGGTGTACATTGGCGTGACTTCCCGAGCGGTTACTGTAAGACTGAAAGAACATTGTCGTCATGCAAGCCTCGGTCAAACAACAAAATCAGTTGTAGCAGAACATCAGATAGAGGAAGATAATATAATTCAATAGGAGAAGACAGAAGAAATAGCACAAGTGAAAGATTTTCTAGAATGGAAAATAAGGAAATCGATAGAAATTTTCAAACAACCCACAAATTTCAATAAAGATGGCAGCTATGGCTTGAGTAAAATGTGTAAATGTGCACTCATGGACAATCGCAACACAAAATCTCCAAAGACAACAACATCTCTGGAACAGCTGACACCCACTGGCAGTAAGCAAAACTATTAGCTCAGTGAGAAGATAAAAGACGGAGTGGTGTGAAAACCATCACAAGTGATATTTCACTTCCAGACAGCCCTGATGAAGGCTCCAGGTTGGGCACTGAAACGTCGGTAGTAATACATCCAGCAAAGCAGCGTGAATCCTGAAAAAGTAAATGGAATATTTGATTAATGATAAGTAGTTGAAAAACAATAATGGTGAGTTCAAATACATAAATATTCACAAAGAGACCACAAAAATTAAAACTCTCCCTAAAATCTGTATCTGACCATCCAGCCAACTGGTTTCTTCTCACTATTTAGTACACAGATCAAGTGTAACAGGATGCCAACTTTGTTATTTGAAATTACCTTAATACTAATAAAACAATGCAGGTGTCACAAATATCTCCTAAGCTCAAGTATCCCCACTCTTCCACAATTTTTTAAACAAAAATGAAAGCCGAAGCAACAGCTTACTTCTGTGTTCATTAATTCAATTTCTATCTGCCTTGCTTATTAAAAAACAGTAGAAATGAAATATATACTAATACATTATCATTAATTTATTCATATTATCAGTTTAAATTAACTCACACTTATATTATAATCTTCTCAGTCTTACAGTCTTCACAAAAAGTTGTATTAAGGAACATTACAGTAACAATTTCTTTCGAAGTACAAACTGTACAATAATAAGTTTTTCTCACAAACTGATCATCAGCCAGGAACAAAATTACCAGGTGCTACATCTGCATTGGAAGAGGTGATTCTCGCATAACCCATTTCTGCCAACATTTCTGCTATATCTCGTCTTTCAGTATCAAACAATTGCAGTTCAAGCTTTTGTAAATAATCATCTCTTGAAACAACTTTGGCTTGTAATGGTTCTGCTAGATCTGTAATGTATCTAAAACACATGACAGCAGATTCACGAATATCCTTTGTAGCATCTTCAATAATTTCTGCATTAGCTAATGATGACTCTATAGCTTGGAATGGAAGATGTAAATACTGTGGCTCAATTTCTCTAATAAATTTTTCACTCACCCACTCAGAATTGCCATAATCGACAAAAAAAACTTGAACAAGGTCATTGTCATTGTCCGTGTCCAAGACTCTAGCACGATACCAAACTCCATCTTCAGAATAATGTGCCAACACTATCTGATTAACTGATGGTGTAACAGAAAATTTTCTCATATTTCTAATGTTTTCACTTCTGTTGATGTATGCATTCAAAGTAAGAAGGGTTTCTTCATCCTCGCTCTGAACATCAAAATATAAAACACAGTAAAAGATTAAGTCCTACTATGCTTGTTACATGGAGAGGTAAAATTTCTCCTACAGCTGGCAGTATTATCTGAGAAAATGCACAATGATATTCTTCACGCTGGTCAGTGGTCCAGTAACTCGGATTGGGAATTATATGCTCTTTTCTAACCTGCTGCCTTTAAAACATTTACCATCCCTGGAAAAAAATTTACAGACTCGTTTCTCATCTTGTGGTGAATAACCACTAACAGCAATACATGCGTCTTCATCATCGTGGCTTTTACTTTCATAATCTTCTTTCATTGGGTCCCAAATATTTAGTCCACACTCTTCATTTAGCAATGCTGCATGTCCTGCTGATATCAGCTGTTGATTTACAGATATATTTACACACTGAGGATCAACTAGAATGACTCCAGCTGAACCTTTAGCACCCACTTGCATTATGTGTAGATTATAAATTTTGTTTAATTCACACATATTACGAAACACATCTAAAGCCTCTGGTGGCCATAAGTGATCATCATACTTACAGGAATTAGAACCAGAAGGAGCAATGCAATAGAGATGGCATTTCTGGGCAAAAACAGGTAACACCGTAAATTCTTGAGCCAATGGTTGAATTCTGTTGAATGGAATAGTGATTTCGTTGCCATAATCAACCAGAAGCAATTTAACTAGTGAATCACTTTTACACATCCAGTCTTTTACTTCAGCTCTTAGCCATTGATTATAATCAGATAACAGAGCAGCACAGTACGAATTGATAAACTGAATCGCCACTTCTTTTGTCAATATATCTACTTGCTTTTTTAGAATAAAATCTATTCATCTGATCATTTAATTTGGTTAATTCGTCTTCTCCTGATGTTACAACCTGGACATAAAAACTGCTTGGAGATTCTATATAATGTGGAATGCCCAACATCACTTGACCAACTAAGAAATCGGATCTATTCTTAATCAAAGGAATATCTTCACAAGGCCTATATTTTGTCAAAGTAAATTCTTCACAGTCCCTGGTAGTTTCAGAACTTGATGTCTTCTCCAATGACTGTTTACCTGCATCATTAGCTGTTTGCAATATAGTTGAAGATGCTTCATGTTTGAAAGAATCACAAAGTTTCACATCCACTGTGTTAGCTGCATATTTCTCATGATCGGAGACAAGGATACTACTTTCACAAAGAGATGGTTTTAACTGAGATTTTTCACTGAAAAAAATAGATTCATCTGAATTTTCAGCCACAGAGTCATCACACAAGACATTTTTCCTAGCTACATTTTCAGCTTCATTTGCCAAGTCATGCACTTTATTGCAACCAATGAGTGTGTGGTGTGCTGTGGGATTAAAAAAATCTGCACTGTGAGCATTTACTTCACAAGGTACGTGGCATGAATCGGATTCGTAAATTTCCTGTGTGATATTTGATCTACTTTCAACAGTAGAATTTTCACATGGAGAATCAGTAGCCTTCACTTCAACATCATCTATATTTTCAAGAGCTGTAATTATTTCTTGATGAACAAACTCTGAAACATTTGTAATAATGTTGGTTTCTAGGCTCAAAGCATCAACATCAACAATATATTTAGGAAATGAGAATGCTGTAAGTTTTTCTACAATTTTTACAGAAAGACTAGCATTTTGTAACAGCTCTTTAAACTTAAACAACTCATTACACGATTTTAAATTTTCCTTTTTCCACAAACTGGATTTATTAGTAATATTATATAACTGACAATTGATAGCCTGAGCATTAATATTTTCCATATCCCTTGTTAGACTTCTGACACACTTTAGCTTATAAGATTTCATTCTACCACTATCTATATCAATGATCATCAAAGATGTATCCTCATTACTTTCTGCAAGTTTAGTATTCAGCACCTGACCTCTAAAAAATCTTTCTCCATCAGCTACAATAACAAAATCACCTATTTCTGGGACTGTAGACACAGATTCAAGCATATTTGCATAATACTTATGTCTAATAGATGCCCTAATATGATTAAGGTCTGATAATGGATAATAGCAAAGCCAAAAGTTCCAGGGACTATCTCCATGACAATAAGTCATCTCCAAAACTTGATCTGGTTCCAAGACATTATGAGAAATTCTTGCTTTTATAAAATGCATATCATTAAATTTCTCTTCTATCTTGGTGATGCACTCTTCATTCTCTACGAAATCATTTAAATCTGTGTCAGGAAAATTTGTTTCAGCAAGTACACAAGCAGTATTACCTTGATGGTGGCCATTAGGTAACTTACTATCACTTTCAGAAAATGTGTCAGAACATGGTAACGAATACTCTGACTGTTCAATGCTGGGGTCTGTGTTTTCGAATACATCAGTAGTGTCTACAATATGATTAAACACCTCTACATAATTATTTTCCAATTCCAAATTCCCGTCATTCTTTAAGTCAGGAGTTGAAACGAAAATAATTTCATTTTGCGTGTCGTTCCTGGCAACAGCGGGTACTGAAACACAACTTGGTACATTAAGGCTATTCAATGACACTTTAGAAGAAGCACTGCCATGGGTTATTAAATCAAATTCGCAGTTTACGCGAACGAAAAAGTTCAAAACTCCGTCTAGTTTTTGCAGTATTACAGGATACAAATTTAAAAAGTCAACAGCGTCTATTTCCTTATGCAAAGCACTAACTGCCGAATCCAATTTCTTCATATAAAGGGTCACATCAGATTCTAGATCCGTCCATGCATTTCTGATTTCACAAGTTTTCTTACATAACTGTTCTTTTCTTTTCTCCAAATTCATGCTCATTAACACAGGAAAAACAACTTAATACATACACTCACAAGCACCACGCTACACACATGTGCATTTCAACATTTATTAAACAAGCATATTCGCGCGTAAGGAACAACAAACAACATACTGCTACCCAGAGACATTATTAAGGTCAATTCCAGAGAGCTACCCGCATCCAGAGACAATCAATACAATGGTGCATGCGTATATCCCATGCAGGCAGCGCCGTACTCAAACGTTGTATTCTTCAAAACGTTCTAGAAACATTATCTGTGTTCACTAACTTCAGCACCAATCAGTAAGATAAATGAATAAACCAAAAAATAAAAATTACGTGCCCATAATAATTCATAAATGAATTCAAAAGTATATCATCCAATGAACTGTTGGCCCGTTAAATTACGTATTTCTGCACTAAGTTCATTTTACTACTTTTTAATGTGTCATGCTATTTGTTAGAACTTTGTTCTGTTGAAGTGTTAAGTGACAATTACATCAGCCACTCAGTTCTTGCGTTGAGTTATAAATGCTTACTTTTAACCTTAATTTACTAATAGACTGAATCGTGATTTAAACCAAATACTTCTTGTAACACCTATAAAGATGAGCATTTTAGTAGTGATTCTGGGAGTTATGAGAAATCTGCCACTAGTAAAAAAAATGGCAATAACGTCTTTAAATTTGAGTTTTAAATATTATGTCTTCAGCTCGGTTCCCATTCTCCTTGTAAAGAAAAGCGGATACAAATTATATTAGAAATGACAAAATACAAGACGGTTACACAACTTTTAAATCCTGCCACAATTTCACAAATATTGTTGGTGCAGGGATCATATAAATCTCAAATGTTTATATTTTCCTACAGACTGAAATGCGGCAAGAACCAGAAGAAAGATTTCGTCCAAGCCACTATTTTTCCATCTATGGGGTTCATGTATATCAAATAAACTGACTCTTCCTGACTTTTATATTCATTCCATGTATATCCTCCTCACTAGCTATTATGGCTAGAATCCTCAGCATCCTTTCTAGAATTTCACCAAGATAATATTGTAAATACATACAAACAGATCAAGACTTGATATCTAGATATCTATATGTTTCACATCGCAGAGGTCCTTCCTCAGCAGGGATCCTTGAAACAAGATTGATAAATAAATATTTCTGAGACGAGCGTCTGTGGATTCACTCGATGCCGTGCAAAAATCTCCCCACTACCCGGCATCCAGAAGTGATGTCAAAATGACGAGACGTGTATGTGAGAATTAGATTCGCCAAACGTGAAAGATTTCAGTTTTGAAGAATATGGACAATTCTGTGGCTTTTGTAATTCCGTCAAAGAGATAGATCAACTTCTCAACAAATTAAAATTCCTGGGATATTCGTATTCTGTGAGAAAGAGCACAAAAGTGAATAACTGTCCTAATTTCGTTATTTCAGTATTTCACCATAACAAGTTGTTTGATGGAATTACGTTATTATGATTAATGCACATGGGTTCCCTAGTTGCAATGATATTCGTTAGAATTAATTATATTCTTACTTCTAACACTCTTGTGGATTGTAAAAAAGCGTTGTTATTTGCAGCTAAACATTATTTATATTGTGGGATAGTGTAGCTTTTTTAAAATTAAGAAAACTGAAATACAGAAAACGTGATATATGTGTGTGAAGAGGTAAAGACTCGCGTTAGTTGTGTCGGGCCTTCGAGTCACGTATTCTAAGGATGAAACTAGTTCTATATAAAATAAATGTTTTGCAGACTTACTGGCTGCATGTTGATTGTGAGTTTCTGTGTATCTCTTTCTGGTGACGATTAAGGCTTGACTGGCTAGCAACTCCTATACCACAGTTCTCAAACACAAGCACTTTCTCTCTACTTTCAATCTGACCTGGATGCCACGACAGCGTCTTAATAAATTTTAATTTCAGGTAAATACCTCGTCATAGTATGTGCAGATATGCCTACTTTCTTCCATCTTCCGTGCTGTTGTGGGTTGTGGGGAGATTTTCACATGGCATCGAGTGACGAGCGTCTGTGGGTATACTCGATGCTGTATGCATGTATGGTCATTGCAACGTCACTTCCGCGTGCCGGGGTAGTGGGGAGATTTGTGCACGCCATGGTGTGTACCCACAGATGCTCGTGTTTTGGGAAGAGACATGAAGATAAATCCAAAGAAAAATAAACTTATTAGTTATACAGATAGGATAATTAAGATTTTGTATGATTATTCAGTGTGAGGTTAATTGCCTATTGAAGGAATAAAATATAAATACATGGTAATATCGGTTTACAGAAAACTAAATTAAAATTATATAATAATAATCTTATATCGTTAGACGAGCAATTCTTATTTATTTTTTATATATATATCTCGGGAACGGCGCTAATGATTTGGATGTAATTTTGTATTTAGATAACGTTTTGATTTTTAAGAATGTCTAAATAGTGTTCCTTCCTCAAAAACGCAACTTCACAAAATACGAACAATTTCTACTCTCGGTATCTCGTAACCGGCTCTAACGCTATCTCGTAGATGATTCAGGTACCAGGAAACCTACTAATATTTTACTCTTTGGTTTTAAGGAACTTATATAGTTAACTGAACATTTCTTGTATGCTATCTGACTCCAGGGAATACTAGCGCTGCGTGTTTAGTTGTAAAACATTTAAAAAGTGGCTTTGTCAGAAGTGATACTTATATTTACATAACTTCTTTGGAAACAATATTGAAAAAAATTGTTATCATTATATACTACCAGTTTAATTGTAAAACAGTTAAAAATTAGATTTAAAAAAAATAGATACTGGATTTGACAAATCTGATTTTTCAAACTTAAAAAAAAAAATTGTCTAATGTCACGAAACCACTGAATGTACTGTTATATATTTGGTTGTAGTAAACATTGTAGAGAAAATAGGAAGACCCGTATACTAGCTGACTCGCGGGAACATTAGCATTGCGTGTTTAATTATAAAACAGCTAAAAAGAAGATATTTAAAATTTGGCTTTGTCAGAAGTGATACTTTATATGGCAAAAACTCCTTTGATAATTATATTAGCAGTTAAAATCGTCTCAACCAACTTACTCGAACTTCGCCCAGTGAAGACTCAATTGAAGAAAATCCTGAGGATTATTAACGATATTTATTTAACCGACTGCGGTTCTTACGTAAGTAGGAAGGAAATATATTGAATGTATAAAAAATATGGAGCGGTCTGGTAGCTCAAATGTAATTAGTGGGGGGAAAAGGTGGTTACTGCCATGGAGGAAAGAAATATATGTAGACGACGCAAGAGACCTGCACCACGCATTGAAGTGACCCCGGGCGGAGGAGGAGTTGAGGGGCTAGGCCGCATCCATACAGACACGGGGTATATATACAAAAACCTCAAGGGGACTCTAGGATAAACGTAACGCCGCAATCAGCTGATGGATTATTATGTAAATCGACGAGACAAATAAAGAATGAATAATAAATTTTCTTGATATCATGCTCAGTTTTCGAGATATTCCTTCACAAATGTGAGATGTTTTCGGTTGAAAAAATTGGTCAGAGTCAAATTTGATAATGAATACTTATTTAAAAATACGAGACAAATAAAAAATATAGAGTAAAAATTTTCGATATCTCGCCTAGTTCTCGAGATATACTGTCTCAAAAGTGAGGTGTCTTGAGTTGAAATACAGAAGAAAAATTTCGCAAAAGTCAAATTTGATGATGGATTCTTATGTAACACGACGAAAAAATTCGAAAATAAAGAATAATTTTTTTCGATATCTTGCTTAGTTTGGGGGATATACTGCCTCCAAATTGAGGGGATTGGGTTGGGACGCGGCTTGGGTTGGGACGCGGCTTGGACCAGAAATTAATTCTGCCAAAGCCACAATGATTTACATGGTGGACATGCAGAATGGATATTTCAGTATTATTACTACCACTTGTGGTTAGGTTGAAATGCGGCCTAGACCAGAATAAAAATAGTTATCTTGTTACCATACATCGTAAGCTTAATTGGGAATAACTGGAAGTAGTTTTCATCGCGATACACGTTTTGTCACTAACATGGTTCTCATTAAATTACTAACAGTAATAGATAAATTCTTTGTCCCTTATGCAACACAAGATGGCATTACGAAACACTTATACACATAGAAAATGAAATAATCACAGCATCAAACACAATGTGAACTTTGTACATGTATGGATTCGTAATATGGTCGCTGCCGCCACCGCTCATGCGCAGTATCTGCCGAAAGTTTAGAGGTGGCGTCACAGATTTAAGGTCATTTCTCCTCCATATATTTCCTCCCTCCATGGTTACTGCATTAGCTCTTAAAAAATTCTGGCTACGATCCCGGGTTCAAATTCCGGTGGGAGCAAGAATTTTTAAGATATGTATTTAACCATATGAACTATGGTGGGGCGTTCTATGGTTGGGATTCTAAGTAAAATCGTAATTACCAGAGAAAAGGAACTGCCCGTCCTACCTCTGATAAAATTGTTTAATATGCTTCCATCTATCCAATCTAATACTATTATATGAGGAACTCTTGAAAATAGAGAAAATGGGGCTGCACCACTTTCAGAACCGCAGCTAAATTAATAGTAACCTGTTGAAATTTGGTTTAATTGCTTCGTCAACATTTCCTATTCACATTTTGCGCTGTTGCTTTGCGGAAAAGTCGCAAGAAATTTAATTAAAAATTCCGAAATATGAGGCTAAGCAACTGCGAAATGCTATCAGCACTGCAAAAATAAAAAATAAAATTATCGGTACAGGGATCACATCAACATAATCAGTTTTGTTTCGTCATAGATTTCGTGGTTAGGTTGAAATACAGCCTGGACCAAGAGAAAAATTTTGTGCAAATTTGTGTTCTGTAGCAGCCATCAAAAATGGCATATTTGTTTACAATTGAAGCAATCGATTATCTCTGGTTGCTAGTTTCTATATTAGATGGTGGGCATCACCGTATTACATCTCGGATAAATATTGTCTATTTGTCAATTATATGGGACTTTTCCAACGGAGAAAAGCTGAAACGGCAAGAAAACATTACAACAAAGGATTAAATCATCATTTTAAGAGACTGTCACTGATTTTTCAACACTGACGGCATCTAACAGCTGTGGGTTGGTGGCATATTTCGGCATATTAATTTAATTCCTGGAAAGTTTTCCGCAAAGCAAGAGTGCAAATGTAAATAAGACATAATGACGAGGCAATTAAACCAAATTTCAACAGGTTACTACAAATTTCGCGTCGGTTCCGAAGGTGGTGCAGTCCCCGATAAAACTAATTTCTCCCAAACGTCTCTAAGGATTTTGATGAAATCTTGCATACTCAACAGAAATCGAAAGATGCCGTTCGAAGATCAGCACTATATGTTTAAACGAGCAATTCTTGTAAACATAAAAAAAAAAATTTTTGGATCTCGCAAACGGCTATGACGATTTGGATGAAATTTTATATTTAGATAAAATTTTGTCTTTTAAGATTACTTAAAACAGTTGTCTTTCCTGCAAAAACACGTTTGTACAAAACACGAACAATTTCTGCTCTAACGCCACCTCGTAGATGATTCAGGTACCAGGAAGCATACTAATATTTTCTTTGGTTTCAAGGAAAGTATATATTTAAACTAACAGTTCATATATAATAACTGACGCATGCGAATATTTCGCACAATATCACGATAAATCACCGAATTTATTTATTTATTTATTTATTTATCAATCTTGTTCCATGGATCCCTGCTGAGGAAGTACCTCTGGGATGTGAAACATGTCATTGTTGATACATATACACATAATATGAGACATATCATAGTAAACATATACATATATACATATTTTACAAATACAAGAAATAATAATAAACATACATTTTTGCAACTGAGTTTTGCAAACGTCATAATGAGTACAATTAATTATTTTCTTCAAAATCTTGAATGGAGTAGAAGGAGTTGCCAATAAGATAACCTCTAAGTTTTTGTTTGAATACATCTTTATTATCTGATAGCTGTTTTACACGATTAGGTAGTTTATTAAACAGATGTATCCCAGAATAATTAACTCCTCTTTGTACTAATGACAGAGATGTTTGTGTTTTATGCAAGTTATTTCTGTTTCTTGTATTGAAACTGTGTACCTGTGAATTAGGTGTAAACAGGTTAAAATTTTCTATGACAAAGCTCATGAGATTTATTTATTTATTTTTCTTTATTTATCAATCTTGTTCCATGGATCCCTGCTGAGGAAATACCTCTGGGATGTGAAACATGTCATTGTTGATACATATACACATAATATGAGTCATATCATAGTAAATATATATATATACATATTTTACAAATACAAGAAATAATAAACATACATTTTTGCAACTGAGTTTTGCAAACGTCATAATGAGTACAATTAATTATTTTCTTCAAATTCTTGAATGGAGTAGAAGGAGTTGCCAATAAGATAATCTCTAAGTTTTTGTTTGAATACATCTTTATTATCTGAAAGCTGTTTTATACGATTAGGTAGTTTATTAAACAGATGAATCCCAGAATAATTAACTCCTCTTTGTACTAATGACAGAGATGTTTGTGTTTTATGCAAGTTATTTCTGTTTCTTGTATTGAAACTGTGTACCTATGAATTAGGTGTAAACAGGTTAAAATTTTCTATGACAAAGCTCATGAGAGAATATATATACTGAGAATACATTGTAAGAATATTGAGTTTCTTAAAGAGTTGTCTGCAAGAAGTTCTTGGTTTTACCCTACACAGAAACCTAATAGCTCTTTTCTGTGCTATGAAAACTTTTTTACTTTGTGAAGAGTTTCCCCAAAAAATTATGCCATATGACATTACTGAATGAAAATATGAGTAGTACACCTGTTTCATTAATTCTAGATTTGCTGTTAGAGAAAGTGTTCGTATTGCAAAGGTGGCACTACTTAACTTTGCCAGTAGTGTAGTGATATGATCATGCCAACAGAGTTTCTGATCTATTTTAATACCAAGAAATTTTATACTCTCTGTTTCTAAGATTGTGTTGTTTTTATAGTTTATACATATATCTGGCTGTGCATAGTTTTTTGTTTTAAACCTAATATAATGTGTTTTTTCAAAATTTAATTTTAATGAATTTGCCTTAAACCAATTTGCTACTACTCTAAGTACTTCATATACATTAAATTCTATAGTACTGTTTGGTGTTTTACGCACAGTCAGGTTAGTGTCATCTGCAAATAAAACACTCTTAACTTTGTCGGATAAATTTCCAGGAAGGTCATTTATGTATAACAGAAAGAGGAGGGGACCTAAGACAGAGCCTTGTGGAATTCCATGTTTTATTTTCTCCCAGTCTGATGAAGCATCTTTACTTATTTTAGAATCAAAAATTGAAACTTTTTGCATTCGGCTTTCAATGTATGATTTAAACCATTTACCTGCGGTCCCAAAAATACCATAGTATTCCATTTTTTTCAAAAGTAATTCATGATTTACACAGTCAAATGCTTTTGCAAGATCACAAAATATTCCTACAGGATTCATTTTATTATTCAGTTCCTCAAATGTGTTATTTAAAAATGAATATATAGCCATTTCTATGGATGATCCTTTTTTGAACCCAAATTGTGAATTAGTTAGGATATTATAGTGTATAACATGTTTTATTACTCTTCTATACATGACTTTTTCAAAAACCTTTGAGAATGTTGAAAGTAATGAAATGGGACGATAGTTGTCTACACATGTTACTTCTCCTTTTTTAAATAATGGTTTTACAACAGCATATTTTAGTCTATCGGGAAAAAACACCTTGTATTAAGGATTCATTACAAATGTGAGCAAGTACATGACTGATACAGTCTGAACATCTTTTCAGTAATTTACTTGAAATATTGTCATAGCTGGAAGAATTTTTAGGTTTTAATTGTTTAATGAGTTTATTTATTTCTGAGACTGTTACTGGTGGCAATTTCATCTCCACAAAGCTATTTGGGAAAGCAGTCTCAAGAAGCCTTAGAGCACTATGTATGGATTGCTTTTCTATGCCTAATTTATCTACTACTGACGTAAAATGTTTGTTAAATATTTCACAAACTTCCCCTACTTCGCTATACACATATCCATTTTGTTCTATTTTTATGTCTTTAGAGTGATTTACAGTTTTTCCTGTTTCAGTCTTTATTATATTCCATATTGTTCTCATTTTATTGTCTGAATTTTCTATTTTCGCCGATATGTACCTGTTCTTGGCCTTCCTTATTACATTTCTTAGTATTTTAGAATAAAGTTTATAGTGAACTTTCAGCGCATAGCTATCCGATTCTCTCATTTTTAAATAAAGGTCCCTCTTTGTTTTACTAGAGATTCTAATACCCTTTGTTATCCATCCCATGCCCAGTTCATTGTTTGGAGTGTTGAGAATTTTCCTTTTTTTGAAACTACCTTCAAAAAGTGTTAGAAATATATTCAGAAAGGAATCAAATTTCGCATTAACACCCTGCGCATTATATACTTCTAACCAGTTTTCATTGTTTAAGGTATCTATGAACTGTTTTATATTATTTTCACTAATATTTCTTCTATAAACCCAGCTTTTCTTTATCTGTTTAACAGTGTTCCTGGACTCGATACATAATAGCTGGGCATCATGATCTGAGATACCATTTATTACTGGATGTATGCTGTAATTACTGCACTGAGAAATATCCACAAAAAAATTATCAATTGCAGTCCTGCTATTATTTTGTATTCTCGTAGGAAAATTTACAAGTGCTGTTAAGTTAAAAGACAACATCAAAGCTTCCATATCTAATCTATCATTGCTGTGATTCAGAAAGTCAACATTGAAATCTCCACATAATACTATTTGTTTGCTATTTGTAAAACTTAGTGGCAAAGACTCTAAATGAGATAAAAACAGTCTGAAATTACCTGAGGGGGCCCTGTAAATTGCTATCACTATCAGCTCTTCCTTATCATATTCTAGTTTAGTAACACAACATTCAAAGTGTTGTTCTATACAATACTTACTTACAACTACACTACTGCATTCAATATTATTTTTAACAAAAATGGCAACTCCCCCTTTCTCCATTTTACATCTGCAGAAATGAGAGCTTAATTTATAATTTGGGATGGACAGCTGAGATATTCCTGTATCAGACAAATGATGCTCAGATATACACAAAATTTCTGGAATTTTGAATCTCTTCTAGGCTTAAGGTAAGAATATATATACTGAGAATACATTGTAATAAATATTGTGTTTCTTAAAGAGTTGTCTGCAAGAAGTTCTTGGTTTTACCCTACACAGAAACCTAATAGCTCTTTTCTGTGCTATGAAAACTTTTTTACTTTGTGAAGAGTTTCCCCAAAAAATTATGCCATATGACATTACTGAATGAAAATATGAGTAGTACACCTGTTTCATTAATTCCAGAATGGTAATATAATAATGAGGAAATAAGTAAATATAAGTATTTATTAATGAAAGGAATATTTTGTGATCATGCAAAAGCATTTGACTGTGTAAATCATACATAGAAAGACGAGTGCAAAAAGTTTCCATTTTTGATTCTAAAATAAGTAAAGATGCTTCATCAGACTGGGAGAAAATTAAACATGGAATTCCACAAGGTTCTGTCCTGGGACCCCTCCTCTTTTTGTTGTACATCAATGACCTTCCTGGAAACTTATCTGACAAAGTTAAGAGTGTTTTATTTGTAGATGACACTAACCTGACAGTGAGAAAAACACCAAACAGTAATCTAGAAATTAATGTAAATGAATTACTTAGTGAATTAGCAAATTGGTTTAAGGCAAATTCGTTAAAATTAAATTAAAAAAAAAACACATTATATTAGGTTTAAAACAAAAATTTATGCACAGCTGGATTTACAGGTAAGATATAAAAGTAACTCAACCTTAGAAACAAAGAGTATAAAATTCCTTGGTATTAAAATAGATGAGAAACTCTGTTGGCTCGAACATATCATTTCACTACTGATGAAGTTAAGTAGTGCCACCTTTGTAACACAAACACTTTCTCTAAAAGCAGATCTAGAATTAACGAAATAGGTGTACTCCTCAAATTTTCATTCAGTGATGTCATATGGCATATTTTTTTGGGGAAATTCACAAAATTCAAATGTTTCCATAGCACAGAAAAGAGCTATTACGATGTTGTGTAGGGTAAAACCAAGAACTTATTGCAGACAACTTTTTAAAAAACTCAGAAGTCTTACAACGACTTCTCAGTATATATATTCTCTTATGTGCTTTGTCATAGATCATTGTAACCTTTTTTTATTTTTTTATTTTTTATTTTATGGCTTTAGCCAAAGGCTAATACAGCCAATAACCTCATACAATATGTTCGAATTAATTTTAAATTACACCTTTAGTACACTTAATATACAGGGAGATTATCTTGACCGATTTCTTGCTCGGAACTGAAAGAGACATTGTAACCTGTTTACTTCTAATCAAAGAAGTTTGAATATTATACACTAGAAGGAGCAACGGCGCTAGTGTTCCTTCGCAATTTGAACGATGCGCTCGCCGCCATATTGATGGCAACCGGTAGCTTTCAGTGTTTACTTTTGTACAGTTGAGACGTATTGACATGATCGCGTGCTCGTATATTTTTTGTTTAGAAATGTTTTCTACCATGGATAAGTCTTGCGCTGCATGTAACTACACCAACTGTGCTACAAGAGGCACAAATTTGTCGTTTCACAAGTAAGAAAGCATTTTAAAAAGTTCAGAATCTTCTGCTATCTTAACGCCTGGATGGGATCTAACCTGCTGATCACATGTTTAATACTTTCTTTCTATACAGATTTCCGCTCCGATATTTGAGTAAATTGAGGGAGAGGTTAGCTAACACAAGCCGGATTCTGAAAATCATGTTATCCTGCTTTCGAAGAAAATGATTGATACGTTTGTCAGGCTGAGATTTATCATGCTGCAAAAATACACAATAAAAAGCAAAAAGTGTCAATCAGACAGAAATTAAACAAAACTGTGTTATTTTATAATGAATAAAAGAAGTAAACAAGTTAATTTCTTGTATTTACTTCCCTAATATTCTAATATGAATTATATGATTGTTATTAATTTCGTAATTTTATTCTCCAGATATTGCATTAAAGGTGGTATAAAAGTAACATAGACATTGGTACCTTGCCAGCTAAATTTTAGGTCTTCTCTGGAATATACAAAAATAGGAAAAAAAAATAGTATGGAAAGTGACTTTGATATACGAGGTAATAATTTAAAGCCCGGGGGTGCATTTGAATTCAAGTAGTATGTAATATGAAAAATTCCGTTTAATATATTTTGTTGGCTTTGACAAAATTTGATTAGCAAGGAGTATCATGCTTAGATTTCCTGGACCCGTATGCTGAATTGCTAAATCTTTAGAAGTGAAAGATTTTGGTATAACAATGAA
This sequence comes from Vandiemenella viatica, assembly GCA_031002005.1. Lineage (NCBI taxonomy): Eukaryota > Metazoa > Arthropoda > Insecta > Orthoptera > Morabidae > Vandiemenella > Vandiemenella viatica. The sequence goes on from CM061920.1 coordinate 184,319,903, forward strand.
CAAAAAAGATAAAATACTTACAATAGAAAAGCTAAACCTTTCCTTCTTCAGTTGCCTTCATACTGAAAGAACTACTCGGTCATTTTCTTCATTTCAATATGATGAATGCCCGATTCTGTCTTTGAACTGATCAAAAAATGATTGCTCAACTTCAGAAGTAAACTTAATTTGAGCTCTGACTTCTTAAAATTGTGAACCGGTGTTTCATCAGTTTTCCTTCATTACATTTATAAATACGTCACTATTACTGAAATGTTAAAATCTTTCCGGATCAGTTAAATTAACCTACTTGAAGAGAGAGAAAAAATTTAACATTGCTCAGAGTGAAGAAAATAAGTCCGAAAGTTAATTATAGTCAGCGGAAATTCTATAATTAACGTCATTCCATCTTCCTTGAGCAAGTGAAAATCCTTAACAGTATAAAATTTTCCATTCTACAGTGGTTTGTTATATGTGTGTACGAGGGTTTCAAAGTTCCCGCAATCTCTTGCCCCTAAAATGGCGGCGGCAGCCGGCTTCAATTTGCTAAAGAATTCTGGTCGCCTTTCACATGCGATAGGAGGGGCCCGCTTCTAATTCACAGGTACACAATTTCAATACAAGAAATAACTTGCACAAAACACAAACATCTCTGTCATTAGTACAAAGAGGAGTTAATTATTCTCGTATAAGGTGCGTCGGGGCAAGTGCGTTTTCGTGGCAAGTGCGTACATCGGCTCTAACTGGTTCCATAATAAACTTTAAGTGCATCCATCTAAGAAAATGTTGTAAACAATCCTCACTTTCGTACACCTGACACCATATGGTGCTGGCTCTAAGCCATAATCTGAACAGTTAGTAACAAAGATCACGTGTAATTTTACTTCGCGTGTCGAGTTGAGAGAGAAGATTTGTATCGATCACCGTCGACCTGTGTTGAAGAGATCTCGAAACTTTTTTGTGGTAAGTTGACACATAAGACGTTACTATTTAATACTGTATCCAGTTATTTATCTTACTCGCTATTTTTTTTTTTATGTTAATCGCTGGTCTGCACTTGCCCCACAAATATTCCGTCTTGGGGTAAGTACAGATGTAGTCCTTGGGGCAAGTGCAGAGTGGTATGCACTTCCCACTTTTTGGGACATCTTTACATAAGTATTAAAAATTACTCAGGTAAGGGTATGTAAAATTCAAGAATTTAGTAGCTAAGTATGTATTTCCTTATTATTATAAATTTTTATTACTCATAATTTTCATTCCAACAATAAAATGTTAATATAGTTCAGATGCTTCTCGGGTATCGCCGCGTCCAGGTACTGAATACCGATCTGCTTCGGCTTTTCTCGGGGACAGAAACTCGCCAACATCTGTTTCACATGGACCGCTAAACACAACTGAGATGTGTTTAATAGTGCGCGAGAGTAAGATCGTCATAAATTCCGGCTCTACAATGAGGCCGAAGCAAATCGGCATTCAGTACCAGGACGCGGCGATACCCGAGAAGCATGGAAACTATTTATTCCGGCCGCGGAAGCGCTCGAGTGAACTCGTTTTATTTTATTTATTCCAGTTTTGGTTTTCTGTCAACTTTATAACTTCGTATATTATTTTTAATGTTCTAAATATAAATTTTTCTTCATAAAGAAGGCTTTAAAGTTGTTAATTACGTTCAATTTACTTAAATCCTTTTTCCATTTTCTTCGCGTTTTGCGTTCTGTCACAGTGAAAAGTGTATAACCCCGTGAATTTTTTTTCAATTCAAGCCATCCAAAGCTTAAAAGAATCTTCATTGGGTGGACTGTTTTGCACTTTCCCCATGCTGCTCTAAAGTGCAATTAGTGGCAAAGATATGCCACTTACGCACTTACCCCGTTTTGTGAGGGCAAGTGCGTACGTTGCTTCTTGTTTTGTTTATTTGCTCTGAAAATTCAGATTTATTAAAATAAAATCTTTTGAGCACATAACATCAAACAAAACATTCTGCTAACTGCTTTATAAAAGTCCTACATTTCAAGCTAAATAGGCCAATTGTTTAGGATCCATTAAAGTCGAACTATGTAAATTTTGGTCCGCACTTACCCCGACGCACCTTACATCTGTTTAATAAACTTCTCAAGAGTATAATTAGTGGTTAATAAAGACATATTTACAGAAAAACTAAGAGATTATCTTATTGGCAACTCCTTCTACTCCATTCAAGAATTTGAACAAATTAATTAATTGTATTCTATATGACTTTTGCAAAATTCAGTTCTAAAAATTAATGTTTATATTTATTCTCTTTATTTGTCTTTGGAATGTAAAGTTGTTTTTACTATGATTATGACTCATATTGTATGTATGTGTATAAACCATGACATGTTACACACATGGTTTCACATCCCAGAGGTCTTTTCTCAGCAGGGATCCATGAAACAAGATTGATAAATAAATAAAAAGGTATTTTATTTTTAAGAATAATAAATATCAATTTCACTGCAAGAAGTCGTTAACACTAAATAATACAATAGCCGTAAAATGCCCTTACCATTAAATACGCCATATTTAATTCTAAAACATTTAAAATTAAATATTTTTAAAAATATGGGCTTTGTCAGAAGTCATTTTTTTGAATCTTCTTTACTTTACATAACTTCTATGAAAACAATATTAGTAGTTGTAATGTGATCATCATTGATATTATGATCGTAATGAATCTACTAAGTCGTGAAAAAGCCACATACGTGTATCTATATGAAAAAATAGGTTCTGGTAAATATAATCGTACGTTTTGAAGCGTCTGACCTTGTTCTTTTTTTATTGTTCTAATTGTTTTCTTAACGTTTAGAAAGGCAGAGTTTGTGGTGTGAGGTTAATGCGAAGTAAGACCATGGTTTTAACGGAGAAAATTAATTTAGCACTTATGATGTATTTGTCTAAGAAAATTACCACTAATGTTGGGCCATTAATTAAACCCTGATTAGCATTAATACTTCTATTTAACATAATAATAGCATTTTTATTTAAAAGAAATTTATGAGATGGTAAACCAGACGGTCTCAGAAATTGCTCAAGCTATTTGGATAAAATTTTATTTGTATTTAATGATTTGATTTTGATGTTTGTAGTAAAATTTAACAAAACAAAAAAAAAAGTTCTTGGATTTGGTATTTCGGAAACCTCGTAGGATTAAGGTATTAATATGCTTACTGATTCTAGCTAAACTTCTCGTTTTAGGGAACTGTGCGCTTACAAATACCTATGACGCCTTCCAAAAAACCTTTAACTTTAATGAAACTTTACTCAAAATCTAGCATATTGGACATAAATCGAAAGATGCCGAATGAAGATCAGTCACCCGGGTACTACTAATAATAATGATACATTAATTTTCCATAGATCTCAATATAAGGGACTGATTCTATGGGATGTGCAAACTTGTCAATTTACAGATAAATATTGCATAACAGAAATGATAAATACACCAGAGAAAGTATAGTCACAGCATACATGTTACATTACTTATAACAACTACATATACATAAACTACTGGCAATTATTTTGTAGAAGCAATAACATTAAATTATTCGATGGAGTAGAAGTAGTTGTTAATTAAACTTTCTTTTAATTTTTTTTAAAATTTAATCTTATCATCTGATAGACTTTTAAAATGTGTTGGTAGCTGAATAAAGATATATCCCTGAATAAGGGACCCCTTTTTGAACAAATGACAACGACTTGCATTCTTTCTGAAGATCATTTTTACTTCTGGTGCCATAATGGTTTATTGTACTATTTATTTCAAATACATTGTAACTACCTGGTGCCCACCAGATACATACCATCATTCAACCAGTATGGTGCACGATGGGAGAGTCGAAGCTAATACCACATACAAACACCAGTTATCTACGCAGGGTATTTATGGCTGAAAGTGAAAGATAGTTACACACATATCTTTTGTCGAAAAATGAAAATACTCTTGGTCGCCTACTTTAGAAGTTCATATCTCACACAGCTAACGACATGCAAACATCACAGTGCGCAATTGAAAACTCGTTGCTACTCATACTTTCAAGAAGCAGTGATATGTGGTAAGAAGTTCTGTTTTAAAAGTGAAATGTAAGGATTCACACGTACTTGGTCGAAATAACAAAATACCCTCAGATGATCATTTTTAAATACCACCCCCGCAACTATCGATATGCAACAACTAGAATGCACGTTGAAATACTTCAGGTTAGTACCACACATAAACACCAGTAGTTGTTATTGAAAGTAAAGTATAGGGACACACATATCTTTCGTTTAAATACGAAATGCCCTTCATCGGCAACTTTTAACCACGAACTTTAATCATTATATCTCCCAAATCCCCACAGCTATCGGCATTCGGCCAACGTTGTGCACGACAGGAAACTCCATGCTACTTCCACCCACAAACATCAGTGATCTGTGCTAGGTAGTGGTGGCTGAAACGTGAAATATAGGAAAAAAACACGTCTATTTTTATATATATATAAGATTTCCGGTGTTAATCTGTGTGATGTACTGAATTGCATGCACTGAATATTATCAATGTTTAAACACGAGCCATTAGTTGTAAATTATTTATTAATAAGGTGAAAAAAATATCTTGAAATATGTTAGATAAAGAAATCTGGAGTATTTTTTTATTCCTATGTTTGTGTCATCTGCAAATTGGACAAATTTTGAGTTTTAGTTGTAACTCAGTGTAGATCATTTATGTATATTAAAAGCAATAGTGGACCCAATATCAAACCCTGAGGTACTCTACATCTGATAATTTACCGTAGGATTGAGCAGGCGCCGTGCGAGACGTTGCTTCGGAAAGAGGAGAGTCGGGGCAGAAAACATTAGGCGCGTCGAGACATGGTGTCCTCCCGGAGGCGTTTAGCTGAGCGAACGCTGTGTCGTGGCTGAAAGGCATGTGGCGAAGGAGTCTGGTCTGCCTCTCATCTCAAAAATCCGGCGGTGTGGTCCTCTCCCAAGAGTCCTCACCCGTACACGAGGCCCGCATTTAGCCAAGAGTAGCCGCTGACGTCTCGTAGCGCCGATTCCAGTTCCCCTACGCTGAGTGTCCACTCCTGTCCTCCGTATTTCACAAGTTATCTCCTCTCGAGGAGTGGCGTTCCTCTGTCCATCTCTGATTGGTTCCAATTAATAAAATAACGTTAACAGCTTATTAGAGACAAGCGGGATTTGATTCTATTGGATGGAATTCAAGCAAAATTTCCTTGGCAGGTCATTCCCTCCATATAGCCTCGGTTTCTCTCTTCTCATTGGCCTATACTTCAGTGCACAAACAGTTTATTATCAACAAATATTTCTTTGCTTTTACTTGTTTATTTATGCCAGGGTTGCCTGTGATGCGTTTAGAAGATATAGTTTTGCTGGTCACTTTACGACCGCTGTTTGTTCTTTCGAATAGTCAAGAAGACGTACTCACAATGCCACTATTGACAAAACTGTGTCCATTGATTTAAAGAAGACCGCACTATGCCAGGATATCTCCATCATCCAAGATATCAATAACGATGACATTATGTAACACTCATTTTCTTCTTCACTCCACTATATTTCCTTCTTTATTATTTCCCCATCTGTCTATGGAAATGCAACCATCACACTTTCTCATATTTAAAAAGTAAGGGCAGTAAATATTCTTCGCGATAACCTTGTCAGCCGCGAGCCACATTATCTGTATAATTAACTCAAATCATCTTCCTGATTATGGCAATACACTATTTAGTTTAACCACTACACTTCGTGTTGCTGATCAACATTGAGATTTAACATCTCTGTATACTATACAGATAACTTTGTATAATGCTTAGTTTTGCGGAACATTGTTTAATTAATCTGCTGGAAATACTATCACATCCACTCGCGTATTTGCTCTGAAACGACATGATAACTTTTCATAATTCTTTTGGAGTAGCTATATTTACAGATATAGTGGCAAATGTTTCTTGGAAGCCTGTATTGATGAAGTCCATTCTAGTTGTGTCACTGAGCTATTGGCAGTCAATTTAAAGGAATCAGATTAAAAAATGTTAATTAAATATATCAGCAACTGAAAAATTAGATTTTAATTAATTTTCTTTGATAGTCTATAAATGTCATTAATGGCCAGATTACTTTTCCCAATTTCATTTTTTAGACTTCCACATTATCTTAATTGTATTTTCAGAATCATGAATTTTATATATGTAGTATATATGTTTAGGTTCATTACAGTGCTGCATATGGAGGGGTGCAAACCGTGGCACTTGCCTCGGGTGACAACTTAAGTGGGGAGGCAAAATCGTGTTTGAAGGGCGGTAAATTTATTTCGCGGTGAGATGACCGCTTTTGTAGCTCCACTGCTGCCCCAAAAGGCGACAAATGGGTGATGGTGGCGACACTTTGGGTGGTGACAATGGGAGTGCCAAAATAATGTAGGGAGAGGATGCAAAATAATGATAGAAAGGGAAGCAATCTGACAGTTTTTGCCCTAGTTCGGAAAATTCCTAGATCCACAACTGGTTCTCCAATAACCTTTTTCAGAATTGCTTGTAATTTGTTTTAATAGAATCATTGTGATTATTCCTAAAGGCCGTATATAACTTTCTTTTAGAATGTCCACAGTTACCCACGGTTACTGTTTTCGGGTATTATTGGGACCTATTCATGGGCAAGCAACTTTAAAAGTAATTTAGGACAATGCTACTAAAAATGTTGGTTGTTTTTTATTCATACCTTGTGCATTGTAAACATGTCTCCAGTTTGTGGTATTACGGTATTTTCTAAAATAACTAATTGATTCATCATATATTACTTGCTGAACCTTAAGGACTTACTCTTCGAGTTAGTTCCTGTTAAAGTTTGGTAAACTTATAACTGCACGTTATGATACGAAAGTCCATTGTTATATGACTTGATTGTACAACTGAATTTTGAGGTATATATGAAAACATAATCACATTCTCAGTAACTGTCATTCATTATTGTAGTTGGAAATTAACTACCTGATTTAGATTGTATGTGCTAAATAACGATTCCACCATAACCTTAGAGTGTACATTATTTAAAAAACATCTACATTAAAATTACCACACAATACTATGTCAGCTACTTTTCTGCTAAAATATGTTAATAAGAGTTCAAACTGGTTCAAAAAATGGCAAAGTTTCCAGTGGATGCTGTACATGTAATTTTGGATATTGAAATTGTACAGCTTAGAACAGGCTTCAAAATATTGATCAAGACAATACCTGCTAGTATTTATATCATTAAAACAATAACCATTTCTAATATAAGTGACAATTCCAAGTTTTTTCTACAGTAATGAGAAGCTAAATTAAAGTCAGTTATATTTCAAATTCCTGTTCCTATAGTTCCGAAATAATCTTTTATATTTAGAATTAAATAGAACCCTGGTATGTTTCCTCTTCTTAAATAAATACTTAAATGTTTTAGGAATAAAAAATAACATTCACCCACTAACAAAGCTTCTGGCCTGTGCATTTACGTATAAAATAATAACTTCTCTCCTTTGTTTCTTCTTTACGTGAGCTTACTTGCGCTGTCCCTGGAACAGCATCAAGTAATTAATAAAACAATTTAAGGTACTTTCCCTTCGGTCGTGGTTGGCCACTCCAAGCCTTCTGAAATTCACTGAAGGTAAGAAGGCAATCTCAAAACTACTAAATGATAATAGATAGTGAGAGATTAAATAATTTACACTTAAATATTTTATGCGCACTGTCTTAAATTTCTTAGACCTACCTACCAATATATTATTTAAATTACTATTAGAAAATTATTACATATAAAATAATAGCTTCTCTCCTTTGTTTCTTCTTTACGTGAGCTTACTTGCGCTGTCCCTGGAACAGCATCAAGTAATTAATAAAATAATTTAAGGTACTTTCCCTTCGGTAAATAATATAGCACGGCAATTTCCGGACCATACAATAATGCTAGGAGGTGACTTTAACTTGCCAGATATCGACTGGACTAATTACGTTCACGTTACTGGGGGCAGGGATAAAGCAGCTTGCGAAATCATTCTAGACCTATTCTCAGATCACCATCTTGAACAGCTCGTAACTGAACCAACGCGATGCCTCAACGGTAACGAAAATATTTTAGATATAGTTGTTACAAATAGGCCCGAACTATTCACGGATATTACTACCACCGCAGGAATAAGTGATCACAAAGCTGTAATTGCTACAGTAAAACTAACAACCACGCGCAGAAAGAGAAAAGAGAGGATCGTTTACAGATTCGAAAAGGCTTCAAAAGAGTGTTTTAGAGCGTATTTGAGGCATAATTACCACACCTTCTTAGTAGCAGGAGGCACCGTTGAAGAGAGGTGGCATCGATTCCTACATATACTCGGGGAAGGTATGAACTTGCATATACCGAAACGGACAATCAGGGAAGAGAACGATCCCCCATGGTACACACGGGAGTTTAAAAGGTTACTCAAGAAGCAAAGGAAGATACATGCACGATCAAAAAGGACGATGCATCGGATTTAGATAAGTTAGAGGAGATAAGGGGACGTGTTAAGAATGCGATGCGTGAGGCATTTAATAACTTTCGTGAAAATTCTCTCTCTAAGAGCCTCACTGAAAACCCTAAGAAATTTTGGTCGTATGTAAAAAAAGTTAGTTGTAGTGGAAACAATAAGCCAGTTCTAATAAAAGACGGACGGGAGGTTGAAGACAGCCGCGGCAAGGCTACCTTATTTAACACCTAATTCAAAAATTCATTCACGCAAGAAAACATGGAGAACATCCCCACTTTACCACATCGTGTGGAATTAGAGATGGATCCGATAGAAATTGATAGCGTAGGAATTGTAAAGCAATTAAAACTCCTGAAGTGGGGTAAAGCGCCGGGTCCCGATGGTATACCGGTAAGAGTATTTTCTGAATACGCGGAGGATATTGAACCATTTCTGTCAGATATATTCCGTAAATCCCTAGAAGAGAGAAAAGTACCTTCTAGCTGGAAAATAGCCCGGGTAATTCCCGTTTTTAAGAAAGGAGATCGGTGTGATCCTAGGAATTATCGACCCATATCTCTAACATCGGTCTGCAGCAGAATTCTGGAACATGTCATATGCTCGAACATAATGAAGTTTCTAGATGAGAACGAGTTACTTACACCATGTCAACACGGATTTCGGAAGAAGAGATCGTGTGAAACACAATTGGCCCTATTTTCCCACGACATAATGAAAGTTATCGATGCAGGTTCGCAGGTGGATGCGGTCTTTTTTTTGGATTTTCAGAAAGCTTTTGATTCTGTGCCACACAACCGACTATTAGCGAAGATTCGAGCTTACGGTATTTCGGCTCAGATTTGCGAGTGGATACGTGATTTTCTAACTGGTCGATCTCAATATGTCGTTGTTGACGGGGAAGCCTCTTCTAAGATAAATGTTACTTCGAGCGTTCCTCAAGGAAGTGTAATAGGTCCACTTCTTTTCTTAATACTTACAAACGATCTAGGTGACAACGTCAAATGCTGGTTGCGATTGTTTGCCGACGATGCGGTTATCTATAGGGAAATAAGGTGCTCCGACGATTGCTTAGAAATTCAGCGTGATTTGGATGCTATTTTCGATTGGTGCCATAAATGGCAGCTTACACTTAATTGCAAAAAGTGCAAGGCAATGCGGATAAGTAACAAGAAGAATCAGGTTGTTCACGAGTACAAAATAAACAATTCACCTGTTGACACGGTTGATTCCGTGAAGTATCTGGGGGTGATAGTTCAAAACAACATGAAATGGGACATGCACATAACTTCCGTCGTAGGCAAGGCAAATTCTAAATTACGATTCATAGGTCGTATTTTGAGGAATTGTAATGCTCAAACAAAGGAGATAGCGTATAAAACACTAGTGCGTCCGCATCTGGATTACTGTTGTGGGGTTTGGGATCCGTATCGCAAGGTTCTGATTGACTCAGTTGAGAGGGTGCAGAGGAGAGCCGCTAGATTCGTGACTTGTTGTTACAGCACTTATGAAAGCGTCACAGAATTGATACATAGATTGGGCTGGGATAGTTTGGAAGACAGACGACGTAGCTTGCGTTCGAATTTAATGGAGAATATGCGAAAAAATTTAAATTTCGAGTGCAATGAAATACTTCTTCCGCCAACCTATTTAGGTCGCAATGACCGGAGGGATAAGATTAGAGAAATAAGATGTCGTACTGATACTTATATGTATTCCTTCTTTCCTCGCACTATTCGGGATTGGAATGGGCGGGTTTAGGATTGGTGCTTAGCACCCTCTGCCACCCACAATGTTTGTGATTTGCAGAGTATGGATGTAGATGTAGATGTAGATGTAAAATTTCTTACACAATAGATACTTTTTATCAGGTAACAATTTCCCCTTCTCCAAAAACAAACAACAACCCAAACCACAAAAAACCAAAAATAATCCCTTGAAATTTCTTAATACTGTTCACTAACAATCCTTAACCACTTCTTCCAATATCACACAAATTGCGCAACATTGGAAATTAACGATTTACAATTACTATCCCTATAGTTTCTAGCACCTCATATCAATTACTTGCACACTTGCTGCACAATAATAAATTATAACACTTTATTCAAAAAATACTTGATTGCTGATTCCCAACTTCTAAACTGGAGCAAAATTCAGTACGAATATATATGGCAGAATAGATCTGACGATATTTTTTAACAGTTGCGCAGCCGCTAAGTGTCGACAAATAATTAATTTCGTTGGAATTGTTATTGCCTCCCTAACATGACACACTTATATATACTTAGCTCTTGCTGGTTTCGACAAAAAAAAAGTAATAGGAATGGTTTTACTAAAGGCCCACTTTCGATTAACAATAACAGCAAATTACACGAACCAAGAAACTTACTCCGCGTACATTAGAAAAAACCAAGCGCAAATAATTAAATGCACACGCTAAACTCAGAGACTGACACAAAAATTAAAACTTTGCTCTGGACATAACTTCATACTTCCGACGATCACTGGTGATGAAAGAGATAAGCTTGGTGACTGCACTACCATTAACTGAATTCATCGAACTATCGCTTCTTCTGATGCATCCCCTCGACGCGGTTAACCTCCCGCGGAGAATCGTATCGCAATATTTTTCCTCTGCAGGTGAATCCTAATATAACATCACGGTCGCAGTTCATAAATCTTATGATAAATCTCATAATAATGTCCTGTAAAACCCTAGAACTGTTACAAATGGTATTCAGACAAGCATGAAACATCAATTTTATTGATAAGAATTAAATTTTATTAGCTATTTAAAAAGATTTTTTTTTCTTTTCTCATGCATCCTTTGTTTTCCATCATTAAGATGTATGTATTTGGGGATGTATTACTCTTCTCCCAACCTACATTAATATTTGGTGTGTTTAGAAGTTTCAGTGTTGTAATAAGGACGATAATTGTGAATTTATTTATTGAATTAATATAAAGAAACAAATATATAATGTAGAACTAAAAACTTGTATTCCTCAGTTAAGGTAGCACTTGTTGATATGCGTATACCAAGCATGGAATTCACTAGCATAACAGAGGTAAGAGCGTGCCTCAGGGATTATAACCGGATCTTTAATTTGTGCAAACTGAATTCAGGAAAGTATTCCTGCAGTTAACAGTGTTAGAACAACCGCATTGTATTAGGGTAGTTTATGCCAAATTACTGAAAAAATTACCGGTATATCAATCTATTGAAAAAAGCACTAGTGGTAAACTTATATGATGTATGAAAATGACCAATACTAAATACTTTATAACTACGTGGCACTACCGATTCCCTAATATTTCTCAACTTGATTTACATTGATTACACGCCCATTTTTACTTTCAGTTTCTTCCCTACTCCAGAGTATATATATATATATATATTTTTTTTTTGGTTTAAATAATTAAATACGATGAAGCTTATGACACACGCCAATTTTTCACCTTTTCCTGTACCTACCTACTGTTGCCCTCTACAAATTTCAACTTTAAATTTTTCAACGTTTTTGGTAAATTATTCATCATTTCTTTAGGTAACTTATTCCAATCCCCGACTCACCTACCTACGATATAAAATCTTCCCACGCCCATGTGCCTGAAATTGAGTGCCGACTTGTGTTCATCGTTATCTTTTTCCTTCAGTGTATTACTTTTAATTTTTACATCAATATATTTCTACACCTCACAACCAATATACGCCTTGTACGCTCAATACTTTCACCCTCCTCCTGTCATCCAATTAATCCCTTCTAGCTTTTTATCATATCGGTTACTGATTGCGTTCGCGGTAATTTCCATAGAGTAATCTAACAGCCCTTCATTGCACCCACTGTAACTCCTGTACTCTATACCCAAAATGTGGGTCACATTTTATACCATCATATTCAAAGTACTGACCAAAGTTTTGTTACCCAATTCCTTTCCTTCTCCGGTATTTTCCCTCATCACTCTCTATAACAAGGGCAGGATTTTGAAACCTTATCCTACTACCTGTCCAATGGATACTGCCCAGTTGAGCTTATTATCAGTGTTATGCCAAGATATTTCCATTTGAAGGCTACAACAAGCAATTCTTTCCTCACGTTATAAACATATTCAACTTTTGGTTTTTTACTGTGTGCCTGATAAGCTGACTCTTCTTTGCATTTATCTTCATCCCATTTTTACCAACCCAGCTAGATATCCAGTTCAGATTATCCTAAATCTCTTCACAGTCGTCTACCGTTTTGATCATATTATATAGCAGTACCCGGGTGACCGATCTTCGCTCTGTATCTTTCGATTTCTGTTCAATATCCAAGATTTCAAGTAAAAGTTTGATTAAAGTAAAAGTCTTGAAGGCTTCCTAGGCGTTTTGAGGTGCACAGTTAACCAAAGAGAAGCTAAACTAACATCAGTATGCTTGCTGGTACTTGAACCTTCGACGTAATGAGGTTAGAGCCGTTTTCGAGATACCAAATACAAAAATTGCTCCTTTTTGTAAAAAAAATCGCGTTAAAAACTTGAAGAGCAAAACCTTATCTACATATGAAATTTCATCCAAATCGCTACTTCCATTTGCGAGACCGACTCATAAATTGCTTTCAAACAAAAATGCTATTTTTATGTTAAATAGAAATCTTAAAGCCAGTCAGGGATTAATTAATGATGCGAGATTTGTGGTAATTCAGGTGATTCTTCGATAACCTTTTATGATGGACTCTTATGTAACTCGACGAGAAAAATTGAAAGTAAACAATAATTTTTTTTACATCTCGCTTAGTTCTCGAGACATCGTATCTAAAAATAGACGTGGTTGGTTTAAATGCGAAAGATAAATTTCGCCATAGCCAAATTTTATGATGAATCCGTATGAAACTCGTCGAGACAAATCGAATATAAAGAATTTATTTTTCTGATATCTCAAGTGAAGAGGTTAGGATTAGATCCGGCGTGGACCAGAAAAAAAATCAACCAAAACCACTATGTCCATACGGTGTAAATGTACTTTCAATGTTTTATTTTGTTCCTAATGGTTGTTATTAGGTTGAAATACGGCCTGGACCAGAAGAAACGTCACCAAAAGCATAAGGAACTATACCTATAGCTGATTTGTGACATACTACATCTCTAAAACCAAGCAAGATATCAAAAACATGTATTGTTTATTTTCGATATGTTTCATCTAGTTCTATAAGAACTCATCATCAGATTGTGACGTCACGGTAATGGTAGAACATTATCAGTGCTAAATTGATTCACTCCGATAAAACAATGCTCATACCTCGCGTTGTAGTATTTAAAGACAAACTAACAACCACTTTTAAGGTCAAAAAGTAAACGATGATTACATTATAACTGGTACCGGTAATATTATTTTCAAAGAAGTTTCTGTAAAGTATCACCTCTGACAAAACCAATGATATACTTTTAATAATCTTCCTTTTTAAATGTTTTACAATTAAACTTGCAGTGCTAATATTTCCACGGGTCATTCAGTATAAAAGAAATGTTCGTTTAAATATTCTTTGAAATCAAAGACAAACTATTTGTAGGCTTTCTGGTACCTGAATTGTCTACGAGACGGCGCTAGTGTCGTTTTCGAGATACCGAGTGAAAAAATTGTTCGTATTTTGTAAACTCAATTTTTTGTATGGAAGACAACTATTCAGGTGATCTTAAACGTTATGTAACTATCAAATTTCATCCAAATCGTCATAGCAGTTTCCGAGATATATACATATATATATATATATATATATATATATATATATACAAGAATTGCTATTTTAAAGATATAAGATTATGCCATCTGGAAACAACATAACTTCTGAAAGTAAATCATGAAAACAATTATTCATTTAAATAACGAATAGCAATGGTATTAATACGCTACTCTGTGGCACTGCCCTTTTCACTTCCACTTCTTTTGAGACAGCGTTTCCTGCCCTAACCATTTGCTTTCTATCTTTTAAGAATTCTTTTACCTAGCAGATCACTTTCTCAACTACTGCAATAGTTCTAACTTTATTTATCACCATTTTATGCTTCACTCTGTCAAAAGCGTTTGAAAGGTCTAGTGCAATACTTTCAATTTGGCATCCATTGTTCGTTCATCCAAAATAACTTGCATATATCTAACTCAAGTTGTTAATTTTACCCTTATAAATCTGAATAATAGCAATCCAGCAATAAATACTGGTTTTCTATATTTCTAAAAATTCTGTAATAAAGGGAAGTTTTCTGATAATGATGCCCAGTTATTAACCATCAAAACCTATCAGGATCTATTTGCAAGAGTAAAGAGTTTTTAAAGATCAGTAAGCAACAATTAACAAATCTACCAGTAATTTTAGAAACTGACTAATAATAACAAATTAAAATCATGTTTAAAGTGCAAAGTATGATGAGAAAATACAGCATCGGTACTTGTGCAATAATGAGGTAGCTCAAGAAATAGTTCTTTTCATCTAAAGTTTGGTTCTCACATTCCTTAGGAGGCACTATTCGAAAAAAAAGCATACATTGAAAATAATATCACAATAAAATTTACCGACGTTGTTGATCAGCACCAAACGTATCTAAATGGTTTCGATGTGAATAGTAACTAGAGATGGGCGCCGCTTACCAAAATCTCGGCGGCGGCGCGCCGAACATTTTCAGCCGGCGGCGGCGTAGCGCCGGCGGCGTGACTATTTTATATATGATACTAGACGACCCGTGCGAAAATTTCGCTAGTAAAATACGATTAATAGTGAGGTTTAATGCTTGTAGTATAATGAAAAGATGAACCGCACTTATGTAGCAAATATTTATTTGTTTAGTATAATAGATACCCATCAAAACATATTACGAAACAGTTAGGAAAATTTAAAACACACTGTATGTACGACAAACTGTCACTGACCTTAACAGAATGCAACCAACCTGAACAAAATGCACACAGCATATCAACATCTCTATGATATGTGTTGCTGTGCGTATAAAATGTTTACATTGAAATTGTATAGCAAAAGAAAAATGCTTCCGTAACAAACAAAAACAAAAAATCCGAAATCTACTTATTGTATAAAAAAGTTTATTGGCATCTCTGTGATATCTGCTGTTGCAATCTAGGGACTTGGCTCTGAACTGTCTCATACGGGCGACCACTTTAAGCATCAAATTCAGAAAAATTCTTTCTTAATTTATGATTTTACCTAATTTGAGACCTTAAACTTTAAAACGATATGTCCTTTATCGATTTCGGTTTGATATCGAAGGAGATAAATGGCTCGTAATTTTTTAAAAAGTTGTAGAAATAACATTGATACTTTTTCCCTTTAAGGGTCAAATTCCAAAAAATTACTTTCATAAAATATGGTGTGACCAAAGCGGACAACTTGATCTTTAAAACGATACCTCATTTCTCCATTTCGGTTAAGCATCAAACGACAAAAAAGGTTTAGAAATGATGATATTTTTGGCCCCTTCAGTGTTGAATTTGTAGAAAGTTCGTTCTTAAAATATGATGTGACCAAAGCGGACACTTTAATATTTTGAACGATGCCTCATTTATCGATTTCGGTTAGATATGAAGGGAGATAAATGGCTCGTGACACAAAAACGCGTTGCAGATATATTGATATTATTGCCCTTTAAGGGTCAAATTCAGAAAAATTCCTGTCTTAATATGTGATGTCACCAAAGCGGAGATCTTAATCTTTAAGATGATACTTCATTAAACGATTTCAGATAGGTATCCAGTGAGATAAATGACTCGTAACACAAAAAAATAGCATTTTAGAAGTATTGACATTTTTGCCCTTTTAAGGGTCGAATTACGAAAAAAATCCTTTCTTATAATGTGACCAAAGTGGAGACCATAAGCTTTAAAATGACGCGTCATTCATTGATTTCGGTTAAGTATGAAGGGAGATAATGGCTTGTGAGAAAAAAAATACCGTATAGAAATAATATATATCATATAGATGTACATATCATTACTTCTTCTCAAAATCAGAAAATAAGTAACGTTTCACTTATATATTCAAAATCTTGCAGGTTTTTGTACTCTTTGTTATTATCATGTATAAAAGAAAAGTCTAGGTAAGGGCAGAAAACCAAGAAAAGATTTTTTTTTTTTTTTTGCTCTTCAAGTAACTTAAAAGATTTCCATCTTAAGATCTGATGTATGAGATTAAGCTAAATATCTCCAACTTTCTTGAGCGAACGGATAATCATTATCGCCATACACACGATATTTCATCGATAGTTTCTGCAGCAACGATGTATCATTGGTGGATTTTATAGAAGCAATAGAATCCCTATTTTCTTTTGTTTCTGGCACATTAATGGCAGTGATTACTTCCCTGATATACGAGGCAAGAAAGGAAGTACTGGTCTTTTGTATTGACTCCAAATATGTATCTACTTCTTTGAGGCCCATAAAACGATAATATAAAGGTGATACTGCTACGCCCACTCTTGTGGCAGCGAATCGTTTGCTAACTTCTGCCACCATGTTGCGATTAAGCAGAAACATAGTATGCCTCCTTCGGGAGGATCCAACCAACCTTCGGGTTGTGGACTAAGTTAAGTTTTAAGTCAATAATTTGTCATATAATTCAGAATTCATGATCTCAATTATTTCAGAACGGAACAGAAGATTCACATTCATTGAACATATTTTTGAGACGACATAACCGCAACTGCTTCGCGAAACCTTATCAAAATTTTACTAGCTGTTTTATGTCTAAAAGATTCGGCTCACTTTGCTTTACCTCATCTTGTCCAATCTTTATAAATATCTTATTTATTATGTCACAGTTGCGTACGTGGGTTAAACTTCTCAGCCTCTCTGGAAATCTATCCCAACGAGTTTCAGTTTTGATAGAAAGAGTGTATATAACACTTCCTGATCCTGATACGAATAGCGAGCTCTGTTCAACTACTTCATTCAATCTTTCTGTCTGTACTTATTACATCTAATCATTTTCTAAAATAGGATTGGTCTCATCATTGAACGACGTTATCAAGGGAATACATAAACTCTTTTTTTCCATTTTTCGGCATGTGCTGACAACGGGTATCTCTCTTTTTCTCTCTCTTGACAATCTTCTTACATTCTTTTTACGAGCCTTTCAATGTCTGGAACTCTGTTTAGGCCTCCACTGTAACGAGATTATGGAGCCCATGACCAAGACACAGATTGATGTTCCATATCAGCCAACGAAACTGCTCTTCGCACGTTTCCTCCAGCATCAATGATAGCTAGAATCTTATATTCATTCAGTCTCAACTGTTTCTTTATATGTATCTCTTATCATGCCTTCTATTTTGCCGCCAGTCTTCATTTCCTTCATACGTTGAGTACTCAGGGTTAAATACTTTGTTTTTACCGCATTTAGGTTAGCTTAGAAATAGACTTGATCGGAATTCACTATTTTCTTCTTATTGGCTTTTTCTGTCACTAAACTTTCCAACAAAAACAAGTTTGGTTTAGACAGTCATATGACATTATTACAGAGAGTTTTATAACATTAGTTTTAGCTAATTCGGTCATTTGAACACCTACTTATTAACTCAATTTAACAAAAAATTTAAAAAACGCGTAGTCGTGTTAAGAAATGTTTCTCAAGGACACGCCGTGAAGCAAGTGTCGGTGGCGGCGGCGGCGCGCCACTGAGACACGGCGGCGTCACGCCGGCGCGGCGCCCACCTCTAATAGTAACATGTTTTAATATCTTTGTGCCAATAGTGGAGGTGGATATAACATGGTGAGGACATTTTCATGAATACTTTTTGAATACATTGTCAGGTGGCATCAATTATCATACCAGTTATATTGCTTTTCAACTTAACCACAACCCCCGTTAGTGTATTGCACTCGAAAATAGAAGCATCTTAAATTATTAAATAAGCACTAAACTATACATTTTTTATGCTGTTACAACTAGTTTCAATTGTCATTCTAATCCAATGTGCATTTAAACCTGAAAAAACTGTTACTTTTTCTCTATCCACCGTTTGGATGCAGAATAAAGTTTTTTCTCTGATGAAGCCTAAGAAACACTTGCAACAAACATCATTGTATAACAATCCGTATTTCATGAATAATAACTGCTATGCATCTACCCACGTTCTTAGTAATTATACTTCATCAGGATATATTTGATTGTTTTAGTGTACATTATTTCTGGAATATTATCACAAAGGGAACATGTAAATCAAAGTTCAAACCAATAGGACAAATCCTTATGCGATCTTCACTATTGTAACACAGCAGTGCCGACTCTAGACGTAGTGACACTGAGACATGTCTTCACTTTCTAATCAAAAAACAATAAATGAAAAAATAAATCTAGTGAAAGAAAAATAAATAATTATAAATGCGGAATTCTGTAATACACTATAACTTACGTAAGCTAGTAAAACTATTGGCAACACCACTGAACTATTTCACCGTCGTGGAGACAAATGAGAGATGTCCCAAATCGCGCATACGCTCGACGTTTTTCGCGGAAATATAAATCCGAAGAGAGCGGCTTTGCTAGTGGTGGTTGGTGACGACTTTGTTCTGTCTCATGCGGCCCTCCCGGCAGTGGGTAGTCACGTAGTCTCTGGAACATTAGAGTTCGAAAATGTTAGTAGCAGCAGCAGCTGCTGTTGCCTTTTTTGTCACAATCAACTACATTCCTTCGAACAGTGTTTCTCAACATGTGGTCGGCGTCCGCATGCAGAAAATTATAAATTTTGATACCGTATTCTTACTTATAAGGTTATAAGCCAAACTTTTTAAAAGCCTTGAATATTTCAATAAGCAGGCAAAAATCTGGCATTTTGAAGATGGGGATAGAACAACATAGTTTCTACAATAATCAATTCATTTCCAGATGGTATCAAATAGATCGCCGTTCGTCTAGGGATTAAGTAAAGTTCCGATTTCTGAGGGTCTTGTAACAGGTGTGGGGGGAAAGCGGTACGTTGTAGAGTTGGTAACACACGAGTGGTGAAGTAAACAAATATAAAAGGGGCACAATCTAGCGTCTTTTAATTTATTTTGTACATGTAGGCGGGTGATATACGAGGGGGTACTAAAAAAACGGAATTATTTTTTAAAAGCTATACATTTTCATTTTTTTTTTTTTTTTTTTTTGTTACGAAACAACCTTATCCCTTTCAAAATACTCTCCATTACAACTAATACAATTGTCCCAGTGGTGCTTCCACTTCGAAACATATTCTGTTGTCATCTTTAGAAACGGCTGACAGATCTTGCCTCGTTTTTTTTTTTTTTTCTTGATCTTCTCAATGTTGTCAAATGAGTGTCCTTTTATGCCACATTTCATGTGTGGAAATAAGAAAAAGTCGCATGAAGCCAGGTCAGGCCAGTAAGGTGCATAGAGCATCGGAACCATGCTTTTTTTAAAAAAAAAAAAAAAAAAAAAAAAAAAAAAAAAAAAAAAAAAAAAAAGCAAAAAACTGCCTAACGGAGACAGCTGTGTGTGCAGGTGCATTGTCGTGATGGAAGAACAAGTCTCCTGTCTGCCACAAATTGGGTGTTTTTTGACGAACACTGTAACGTAATCTTCTTCAAACTTCGAAGTAAAAGGTTTGGTTGGCGGTCTGAAGTGGGGGAAAAAATTGTGAATGAACTACGCCCTTAGCATCAAAACATTAAATGAGCATTGTTTTGATATTTGATTTGTCTTGACGACTTTTTTTTGACTGGGTGACAATGACTTTTTCCATTGGCTTGACTGTTGAATTGTTTCTGCGTCGTAACAATAGCACCATGACTCATCACCAGAAAATTGACAGAAAATCTGGATCAATTTCAAACTGTTGTTTCAATGCATGATATGTTTCAATTCAACCTTTTTTTTGATTGTCAATCAGAGCCCGAGGAACAAACTTTTCAGCAACCATTTTCATTTCAAAATCTTCGTTTAAAATTCGCTGAACCGAACTCCAGGATAACCCACTAATCTCCGACAGTTGATCAATTGTATGTCGACGTTCTGAAAGCACAAGCCCCCAATTTTTAAAACATTTTCGTCGATTCGGGCAGTTGATGGACCTCCAGAACGAGGTTTGTCATCAATCGATATGTCGCCATTTTTAAACAGAGCGAACCACTAGTACACTTGCGTTTTTCCCATAACGTCATGATTGTAAGCTGTTTTCAACATTAAAACAGTTTCAGCAGCATATTTACTGAGTAGAAAACGAAATTTCGCAGCTGCACGTTGTTCACTTAAACTTACCATCATCAAAACGAAACAATAACAAACAGCGCGAGCAAAAACAATCACTTCGGATTAACAGAACAAACCATGAAGACAAAATAGGCGGCACAGAACTCTCAATGAGTTGCGTTATAAACACCTATTTGCAGAAACGCGTACTACACAAGCTCCGCCCGCGACAAAACTATTCCGGTTAGTTGTGGATACCCCCTCGTAGTGTAGCGTCCAGTCTATATTAACATTATTATTTATCTGGTTTGATAAGCATTAAGAATCTGGCCAACATGGAATTAACTTTTAATTGTTTAGTTCCTGTTTCATAACTGAAGGTCTAATTTGGAGAACGAGCTTAACAATACGATTAGAAATGAAGATACTAAAAAATTTGAAATTCATCCTGAAGAAATCATGAAGGAAATAAGCAAGCTGAAAAAACATAAGGGGGCTGGTGCAGATAATATTACTACAGATATCTTAAAGATAGTCGGATGTGACATTGTAGCTTATCTTGAAATATTATTTAAATTAAGTCTGGATACTTCCTGCTTACCAAAAGACTGGAAAAGTGCAATAGTAGTACCGGTGCATAAAGGAGGGGTGAGAAATAGAGTCGAAAATTACAGGCCAATCAGTTTGACTTCAGTGGTAGGTAAATTAATGGAAAGATTGATATGCAACGACATCAGAAATGTATGTGAGGAACGTAAGTGGTTTTCAAGTAGGCAACATGGGTTCAGGCAAGGATATTCATGCGAATCTCAGTTGGTGGAATATATGCAAGATATTTCAGATGAAATGGACAAGGGAGGCCAAATTGATAGTGTAGCACTAGATCTTTCAAAGGCGTTTGACAGAGTAAGCCATAAAATGGTAGTAAATAAAGTAAAAACTATTGGAGTGGATGAGAAAGTAATTTGCTGGGTAGAAGAATTTTAAAAGGTAGAAAAACAGAAAGTTATGGTGGGAAATGCGGTATCTACGGAAGTGGAAGTAAAAATGGGAGTGCCGCAGGGTAGCGTATTGGGACCATTGCTATTCATTATTCTAATGAATAATTGTGTTGATTGTTTACTATCTGAAATTAGATTGTTTGCAGATGACATAATGCTGTATAAAAGGATCAAACGATAGAGGACTGCAAACAGTTGCAGGGTGATCTGGACAGGATATCTAGTTGGGTTGGTAAACATGGGATGAAGATAAATGCAATGAAGAGTCAGCTAATTAGATACACAAATAAAAAACAAAAGGTTAATTATGAATATAAGGTGGGGAAAGAATTGCTTGCTGAAGACTTGAAATGTAAATATCATGGCATTACATTTGATAACAAGCTTAACTGGGCAGGACACATTGGACAGGTGGTAGGAAAAGGTTTCAAAGTTCTGAGCTTGTTGGAGAGAGTGATGACGGGATGCACAAGAGAAGTAAAGGAACTGGGTTACAAAACTTTGGTAAAACCATTGCTCGAATATGGTAGTGTAGTATGGGACCCACATTTTGAGTATCAAATACAGGAGTTGGAGAAGGTGCAAAGAAGGGCTGCTAGATTTGTTTCTGGAAATTATCGCTGAATGCAATCAGTGACAGATATGATAAAGGAGCTGGAATGGGATTCATTGCAAGACAGGAGGAGGATGAGGAGGGTAATGGGAGTGTACAGGGCGTATACTGGCGATGAGGGATGGAAAGATATTGCAGTAGGTATGAAAAGTAGTTCCTGGAAGGGAAAAGATGACCATGACCACAAGCTGGCACTCGATTTCAGGCACAAGGGTGTGGGAACATTTTCTTTTTTAGGTAAGGGTGTCAGGGATTGGAATGAGTTATCTAGGGGAATGATGAATAACCTACCGAAAACGTTGAAGGAATTTAAAGTTAAAATTTGTGGAGGGCAAATGTAGGTGAGTGCAGGATAGGGGTAAGTTGGGTGTGTAGGGAAATTGCCACCGGAGCGTGTGCTCCATTGCAATTAAATTAAATTAAAAACTGTATTTTAGTAGAAATTCAAAACGGTTTTAGGTTAATTATATTTAATGGTACTATAAAATATATCCATATGCATAATATACACACAGATAAAAAATTAGGCTCATGTAATGAGCCTAATTTTAATAATACTGGTCAGCAGTATTATTTTTTACTGGTCCTCGGGTTGTAAAAGTTTGAGAAACGATAGTCTAGAAGCTTTATCAATGTGAGGAGGCAATATTGTTTCTATTTCATAGTTACTTTGAAGTAGAGTTACTCTAATTTATGAATGCACGTAGCAGAAAACGACTCTCAAGTGAAATGTGTTCAACTGACGTAAACGGTGTGCCACTGTCGTTGTGGTCATTGAAGCCAGTGCCGGATTAAGAGAGTAAAAAAAAAAAAAAAAAAGTTCTATGTATTTTGTAAGTACTAACTGAATTGATCATATTTTTTATTCAATTAAAGAAAAGAATTTTACAATTTATATTATTTTGAAAATTACTTTTACTTACCGTACACTACAATGAAACCAGAAAATTTAATTTTCGTGCTTTTCATACTGCTTTGATTGTTTTATTTTGGATGAGTCTATTTAATGGCCTTTAAAAATTATAGGCTCGAGGCTAGTCGTGCCCATGGAGGAGAGAAATGTGTGGAGGCGACGCAAGGGACCTTCACGCATTGAGGAATCTTCCTTCCTCCATGCCTTTACCACGCTCAGGTGTGAAGTCGGGCAGAGAGAAGAGGAATGGGCAGGTCACCATATTGTATTTCCTTAGAAACACAAGGGATATGCACAAACACCTTAAAGGGATGATACGATAACCGATTGATGATTGATTATTATGTAACACGACGAGACAAATCAAAACTGAAGAATAAAATTTTTGGTATTCTGCTTAGTTCTCGAGATATACAGTCTCAAAAGTGAGGTGTTTTGGGTTGAAACTTAGAAGAAAAATTTCTCCAAAGTCAAATTTGGTGATAGATTCTTATGTAACATAACGAGACAAATCGAAAGTAAAGAATAAAAATTTTCTATAACTCGCTTAGTTCTCGGGATATACGGGTACTGTCTCCAAATTAATATGGTTAGGTTGGGATGCGGCATCATGGAGGAAGGAATATATGGAGACGAAATAACGCTAAATCCGTGAAACTTCATGAAAAAACTGCTCTCCTACTGCGCATGCGCGGCGGATATCGTAGGAGTACCAAAACATTGGGCAGTTTGCACTGTGTCAGCTGCTGAGAATTTTTGATTTTCTAATATTCTAAAGTTTTCTATAATGCCAAGTTGTGCTGCATATTATGGTTGCACAAATAGACGAGATACGAAAAAACCTGGAATAACGTTTCATAAGTAAGTCACATTGTAACTATCGTTCTTGATGTGTCCGACAGGTAACTGCAATATTAGTGTCATTCGCTATAAATTTATTCATTGCTCTCAGTAGGATCATATCGTTCTCAAATTTTTGTTGGTGTAGTGTAGACAATTAGCACATGTTACTATATTGCACCTGAAAAGCTAGCCTTATTGTAGACAAGTGTTGAAAATTTAATTTAAGTGGGTCATGTTTACATCGCTACACAGTGAATATGGTATTCTGCATGCTTTACTCACGTTTAAGTTTTCACTGAAAGTGTACTATGGAATTAATTGTGATAATTTCTGCTGTGTGAACTATTAAACGTGATGAAATAAACTTTGTTGTCCGAAATGTATTTCGCGATGCATTTCTTGTGTTTAGATGTGTCTACATAGTTTGATTTTGTAGCGGCAATATTAATGGAAATGTAGGCAGGTTGAAATGCGTTGTGTACCAGAGGAGAACAAACAATTTATTTATTATTAGTTGTTAGCTTCTGACTCATGAATGCGCTGATTTTGCTAGCAAAATTATATAGGCCACTAACAGAACAATATCTTCTAAGTAAGTTCAGAAAGTATGAGGACTTTTGAAGTGATAATTTTTTTTAAAAGTTCTAAGCATTGACTTAGGCTATTTTTAAAATTTCAGATATGACTTGTTTCTGTTTGTAAATATGTCTACAACTATATTTCCAGATTTTGAAATCTTACTTATCAATTATTGAAATAGAATGTGAAAATATAACCTATTTGAACATCAACTAAAATTTAAGGACTGTAGAAATAAATAGTTTGTTATTCAAGTTAAAAAGAATTACCTGCTCATTAAATTACGTCCGAATTCATCATCGAATATGGATATGGCGAAAGTTTTCTTCTGGCCCATGCCGCATTTCAACCTAACCACGTCAACTTTAAGGTACAATATCTCTAGAACTAAGCGAGATCTCAAAAAAATTTAATCTTTACTTTCAGTTTCTCTCATCGAGTTACATAAGAATTTGTCATCAAATTGCGGCGCCACGGTTATCGTTGAATCCCCTCATAACCTAACAACCTCACTTTTGAGACAGTATATCTCTCGAACTAAGCGAGATATCGAAAATGTGTATTCTTTATTTTCGATTTGTATCGTCGTGTTACATAAGAATCTATCATCCTATTGCGGTGCCACGGTTGTCTTATGATTCCCTTGAGGTTTTTGTGCCTATTTCCCGTGTTTCTCCTGCCAAGCAATATGGCGGCCTCCCCTCCCCACTTCTCTCCACCCGGTTTTACTCCAGTATGTGGTGAATGTACCTTGCGTCGTCTCCATATATTCCTTCCTCCATGTGCGGTATGGACCAAGAAATATATTAGCAGGCTTGAAACAGTGAAACAAGCCACGGTCAGCTCCCAGAAAACCGCTAACTTTTAAGTCAGTTACACTGAGAGTGCGTCTTCTGCATCACTATCACTACCAAAATAATTCAAGATGGATGCCTAACCATGCTGCGTTTCCGGTATCGTTTTGCAGACTACCCCCTACATATTCCGCCAAATCGGCCGTAAGCCTGCGTGGCTTTCTCCCACTAGTAGTGGCCTACTACTGTCCGCCACCCTGGCTACTGGAGTGCCTTTTATAGAGACTGCCATGGGTTGCGCAAGTTTACCGGAGCTTACGAAATATCAAAAACTATCCGAATTAATTTTTTTCCAATTGACTCAAAAATTTTATGAAGTGTAGTCCACGGTCTAAAAGTAAAAAACAATCGTAGAAAAATTTCCTATCTTTAATAGTTCAGCCGTAAAAAATTATTTAAGAGAAAATTCTTAAACTTATCACCATATTCACAGTATTTAAGCTACGAAGCTGAAACTAGTTTTAAAATGATCTGCAAATTATTCCGTATCTTTTGATGTTTAAAAAGGCTTATTTAATATTATTTAACTTTGTGAAATTCCTAATACAATATATAAAAAATCGATATCTCCCAATTTATTAAAGCTGAAATGTGTTTTCAATGATTCCGCATAAAATTTCCTATCAGATAGAAAGTTATTTCATCGCTATCTATCCTCCTTCATATAGTTTCAGTTTTTGGTGATTTGTCTTTTGGGCAAAGTTGCTTAATAGCTCCAACAAACCTCAGGGCGGCGGTGTCTTCAGTACTTCATAATTCCGCCACTAGATACCATCACCAGCAAACAGGTAAAGTACATTCAACATACACACATTGAAGTTGTTCGTAAAAGAGCTAGTGCCAGACTATAAGCCTTATATCCTATTTTGAACAGGGATAGCAATCTCGCAGCATCTATGGGTGTGCGTCTTTACTGCTCATTAGTCAGGCCGATACTCGAGTACGCCTGTCCAGTGTGGGGATACGCGGCCGCGACACATCATCGCCGCCTGCAAACAATACAAAACAGAGCTCTGAAGAGAGCCTTACATCTTGACACAAGGTTTCCTACCGCTGCCCTGCATGAAGCTGCAAATCTACCAATGCTGAAAGATAAGTTCCGCGAGCTTGCGAAAAAGTTCTACAAACAATATTATAAATCTAAAAATCTACTGGTTAACGAGCTTGGAAATTATCCGATGGATGTTGGACCACATAACCGACCACTGAAGATTTTCCATCAATAATAATAATAAAAAAACGACTATACCATACCATACCATACGAGAAGACATGCAACATCTACCACAAATAGGAGGAAATGTCAACCAGCAAATCCTCCATCGTACCCTGCCTGTTACAATAAGGCAATGAATGCGTGTGCTGCTGCATTCAACATACATGGTAAAAATGGACCTCGCAATTACAGAAAACGAACTAACTACACCATCCGTTAATTTTTCATTTTCCATACTGCCATTTGTTGACTTGGAATAAACGTTATTTACCCGAGCGGTTACTATGATACTCGTATGGGACACGTAAAGCAAGTAATTTAAATCTATTTTACCCTAACGATTAAATGTACCTATAACGCAACTCGCCCGTATTCGCTAGGACGCAAACCAAACAAACCACGCTACCGGTCAGGTTTGCTTCCCAATGAAAGCTTTTAAGTCTCAGAACTGTTAAGTAATTGTTCTACTTGCAACAAAAGTGAAAAAAGAAATACTTTTTAAGCATGTTACTATTTTATGGACCTGTCTTGACGATAGATATTTTCCATACTGCAATGTGTTGACATTGAATAAACGTTATTTACCCCCGCGGTTTCTATGATACTTATATGGGACACTTAAAGCAAGTAATTTCATTCTATTTTACCGTAGCGATTAAATGGACCTATAACGCAACTCGCCTGTAATTTCCTTTCATTTTACTTTGTACATTTCTCTCGTCTTACCCAAAATGGATTTACATCTTCCTTCATTGGAATCTCGACTTGATAATATAAAATAGAAATTTGGTAACTGTTAAATTTTTGACAGGAATACTACTAGGTTGGAATCGCTTATAAAATGATAACAGTACGTTATGAATAACGTTATGAATATCGTTTCGGTGTGTATATTAATGTTAAATACTACATACAATGAGCACTACAAATAAAAGTAATGAGAATTGTCTATGACTGTTGAACCGACCCAATAACGAATAATATTTTTAAACTAACCAAAGTATATTATTGAGATGTTAATAACAAATATATCGGACTGTAATGTGGTTTCGTGAAGGACGAATGAAGGATCTGCCTTCTATGAAGTACATTATTTTTACTACAAAGGAAGAACTTTCTCCACATTTAAGATTTATATTTTTCAATTATGGTGATATGGATTGATAGTATGTTAAAAATATAATTTCTCCACTTATAACCACACATACGCTCTTCTGTTTTATTATTTAATTATTCTTATGGCTTTACGCTTCGTTGTCGTCGAGCTCATTAATGATGGAGGAGATTTCGGGACAAGGACAGCAACAAATGCAGCTTGCTTCCTGCAGCAGTCGTCTTGTCGTTCGCCCTGAAACATTTTGAGAGAACATTTTAAATCGAGAACTCAATGACGGACGGGTATTTGAATTTTATTTCCCGGTTCTTTTTTCCATTACTGCTGCCATGCTATTTTATACTAGAAAAGAAGATTTTGAAAAAAAAAATGTTAATCAAGCAGGCTGTGACATTGTAAAATTTAATTTGCTGCCTAGTTTTTTTAAATTCCTATGTGTGTATCTTGAGGGAAATGGATGATTTCTTTTCCAGTTCAAATAATCTGGATTTGTAAAATAGAAATGATATTTTTCGAAATACTAAAAAAAGGGAGTATATAAAAATGGAAAATCTAAATATGGACGCCTAGACAGGGATTCGAATCCGCGTCCCTCCTACCGCTTACCAACTACGCTCGGTATGATTAATCGAAGTTACTCCATGAGTGGCATATGGTTCATTCAAAAGATAATAGGAGAATTCCT
This sequence comes from Vandiemenella viatica, assembly GCA_031002005.1. Lineage (NCBI taxonomy): Eukaryota > Metazoa > Arthropoda > Insecta > Orthoptera > Morabidae > Vandiemenella > Vandiemenella viatica. Next base: position 184,348,397 of record CM061920.1, read on the forward strand.
TCCCGTCCCTTGTTCCCAATCACGTTCCTTCTCTAATGATTTTGACGTCGTCGAACACTCAGGAAAATATAACAAGGGACTGAGCAACCTCGGCAAAGTGGAACTAGCGTTCTTGCGACATCGCTAGCGATGCCGGCAGTTGAATAACATAAATCCAGATCGCGATCGGCAAGAAGTATTTTTTTTTTTTTTCGCATCCTCGATGCCAATGTCATTTGAGGCAGGAGGGTAGTGGGAACTTGGATCGGAAAAGAATTTGGTTACGGCATTTTGAATTAAATTTTTTCTCATTCATCTGGAGCGATTTACGGAAACCATAGAAAACTGAAATTGGATATCCGGCGGGGTTTGAATCCGCGTACTCGCAAATGACAGGTTAGAGCTTTACCTCTTATTCATGAAGCCTAGTCGCAAAATTTTAAAAGAAGTATGTAGGTCTATGCTAGTTAAAAATAACGGGAGATAGATTTCCTACTTGAATTGTTAACGCTTCAAAATCTGAAACAACTAGTTTACATTGACGACGAATTTACTGTCTTAGTTATCGCTATTACTGTTAAAATGGTTGCTACTTCATTCTATCACGACAAGTTTTCTTTCTAAAATACTATGGAGAAAAAAAAGTAAGGAGTTATTTTTTGAAATATTGAAGATTCTAGATATAATTGCTTTATATTTCGTGGCTTAAGTCAACGTTTGCGTTTGTTTTTTTTCTGAAACTCCTTCCTTCTTACGCTTAAACTTTTTTTTAGTATTTAATGCTTCTGCGCCGGGGCCGTTGTATGTTTTTTTTTTTTTTTTCTTTTTTGAAGGAAGCATCCCGGGATGCGCCTGGAGTGATTATGGGAAACCATGGAAAACCCAAATCTGGATGCCCGGACGGGAATACGAACCCGCGTCCTCCCAAATACGAGGCCAGAACGTTAACCGTTCACCTACCACGCTCGGTGGGGCCGTTGTTAAACTAGCCAAGCCACTGGTTGTCAGTCTGACTTTATATTGCTTTTTATTATTAATTTTTGGCACTGAAAAGAACCGGGCTCTACAGAGCCTTTTGCTCCAAAAGGAACCGATTGAGTGTATGGTGATGAAAGTGATGATCGCGTTACTACGGGAGAGGTAGGTGGTGCAATGCTTAATTGAACTAGTATTGTTCGCATATGGTGGCGATGGATTGCGGAAACAATTCGTTTTTCTGTAAATTATTCCTCCACAGGAATTCATCTAAGTATGTAGGAAAAACTTCATCTGACGTGCCGTATTGAAATCTAACTTTTCTCTTGATCCGTGACCACAAACTTTCCACACTTTGTGTATGTATTTGCGGATCGTCCGGATCTACGAAGTTTTCCTTGTGGATGACGACATCGTGGGCATATATGCCCCCATACGCTCTCTCTAAATTATGGTATGACGGAAATCCATCCGTCATAATTAATGTGCTCGGAAGGATATGTCGCCGAATGTGATGTAATAACGTTTCTTCCGTTTTGTCGGCCACCTCGACGACAAAACCCTTCTTGATTCCTCGCTGAATGCCTCCGAAAACACATTGTTTGTCCCTCATTTCGCCACGGTGGTAATTCCTGTGAAAAAAATGTGTTTCGTCTATTTCCGCAATTATGGAATCACCGTTTTCGTCAATGCCACTTATTTCTACAGGATGTGCCGCAACCCACTGCGCACATATTTCGCGACAATAGTTGCTCCAGTCTACTTTCGTATGCGTAGATTCTGGACTTATGCCCGCTTCCCAAGCCGAATTTTCCAGCGACAAGTTTCTCGTCCAACAATATATGAAAATGATTAGTTGTGACAATCCTAATTTACTTTTTGAAAAAAAAAAAAAAAATGAACCAAAACGTACACTTTTCCTTGCTCTACATTGCTTAGGGGAACGGCGGGTAGTATGGGCCAAAGGGTAGTATGGGCCAGATGGTGTTTCAGCTATTCGCTACTAGGTAGCAGCACGATACACAGTGTAACCTTTGCCGCCAGCGCCATTTCGCCATGTGCAGAGAGTTTGTTTGATTCCCAGTGTCGTATCGTCCGTGAGTGATTGTTGTTTGTTTGTGCTCCTACAAGTTGTTGCCTCGAGTAATTTTTAACATCGCCCTGAATCATTACAGGTAGGAATATACTTATGAAACTATAACGGTTATTTCGTTTACTCTATTAATAAAGGGGCCTAACAATTACAGTTCGTTTGCTCTAACAATGTGTCGCTTGCTGCCACGTTTTCATATCATTGTGAGTCGGGTAGTATGGGCCATGCAAAATTCGGGTAGTATGGGCCATGAAACTCATGTCCCTTTTCTTTTATTTTTTTTAGGATAGTATGCCAACGTTTCAGAAAAAACCAAAAGGTGAAGGTCGTGGAGAATGGTCAGAGAATGATATGAAGAATGCTATTGCAAGTGTATTGGAAAAGAAACTTTCCGAAAGAGCTGCATCTTACCGATTCCATGTACCTAGAAGCACTCTACAAAGAAAGTTAAAAGCTATAGTAAATAATCAGCCAACTGATATAACACCACAAATGGGGTATTTTAAGGCAACCTTTGATGAAAGATGTGAAAGACTGTTAGTAGCTCATTTGATGGATTTAGATTCGAGACTAATGCCCCTGTCCAAAACAGAGTTTTTGAAACTGGCCTATGACTTGGCAGAAAAATTAAATTTGAATCACAGATTCAACAAAAGGACGAAAATGGCTGGAAAAGATTTTTATGCCAGTTTTATGAAGAAGCACCCAAATTTGACCTACAGAAAACCACAGTCAACTAGTCTGATGCGGTGTGTAGGGTTTAATAAGCCACAGGTCGAAAGGTTTTTCAGCCAGCTTGAAATTCTCTTAAAAAAGCATTCCTTTCGTCCATCCCGAATTTTTAATGCAGACGAAACTGGCGTGTCGTGTGTGCATGAAAATGACAAGGTCATTACAATGAAAGGCAAACGTCAAGTGGGAAAAATTACTTCTGGAGAGAGGGGACGTAATGTGACACTTCTGTTTTGCATGAGTGCAACTGGTCAGTTTATCCCTCCGCTTCTTATTTTCCCAAGGAAACGAATGAATGACCGCCTCATGATTGGTGCTCCAACTGAAAGCATTAGTTTTCCAACTTCTAGTGGTTGGATGACAGCTGAGGCTTTTCTTAAGTGGCTTCGACACTTTGTTTCCTTCACAAAGCCCTCAGCAGGAGATCCTGTCTTGCTGATTGTAGATGGGCATTCCAGTCACAAGGACTTAGATGTCATCATGTTTGCTCGGGAAAGCCATGTCCATATGTTAAGTTTTCCTCCCCACACTTCTCATAAGTTGCAGCCTCTTGATAGGACATTCATGAAACCTTTCAAAAACTGCTACAACTCTGCATGCAGTCTGTGGATGAGGGCTAATCCAGGGTCAAGAATTAATGACTTCGATATTGCAAAATTGGTAAGTGATGCCTACAAGCAAGTGTGTCAACTAGATATTGCTGAAAATGGATTTAGGTGCACTGGCATTTATCCGACAAACCCAGACATATTTACTGAGTTGGACTTTATGGGCAGTGATGTTACCAACATTGCACAAGAACCTCTCCCCGAGATGACTTCTGATGGGGGCTGGTGTTGCTACATCTAGGACACTCACGTCGATCTCACCAGCTGCTCTGACAGCCCCCCCTCAGTCTCCTTCCCAGGCAGAATCTATAGAAGAATCTGAAGAGGCCAACACTTCCTCCGATGCAGTACACTCAAGTGAACATTCTGATTTTGCAAGTGTCTTAAAAGAGGTGTCACCTTTGCCCTCCTGCAGCGAAAAGAGGCTGACATGTAGAAAAAGGAAAGCAGAGAGGAGCGAAATTTTGACATCAACGCCAATAAAAAATATGCTGACAGACAAGAAAGATTCAGCAGAGCAAAAAGAGAAAGAACTACAGAAAAAGAGACAACTGAAAATTTCCAAACAAGAGCAAAAGATGATCAATAACTCGAAGAAAAGTGAACAAATCCAAATTTCTCATAATGACGGTGCAAAACCAGGTACTTCTCAAGACAGTGTAAAATGTATTGTGTGTGGAGAATGCTATGAGGAGAACTGGATTCAGTGCACCAAGTGTGAAGGTTGGGCACATGAGCTCTGTGCGGACATTGACGACTTACTTTTTTACTTTTGTGATTTTTGTAAATAAATAAATCATAACGTAAATGACCTATAATATGTTACAGATTGTGTACATTATTAAACAATAAAACTTTTTCATTCAAAACAGTGTTTTTAATTTATAAAATTAATCATATTGGTGTAGCCCATACTACCCGCCAATTTTTAAAATGCCCAAAATTCAATGTTAGTTCTAATTACCTTTTGTGTCATGTTCCCTTCATATATTGCTCAATATATTTATATATCTTTGAGGAAAGAGGTTGAAAATATTATTTTTTCGCTCATAACATAACATAAGCTACAAATATACTTTGTAATTAACATTTTTCCTTAAATGGCCCATACTATCCTCCGTCCCCCTACAAGCCCAAATGTATCCGTCAATACACTGACTACGTTTGCACAAAGTGCTGGAAATTACGCACGTAAGACACATGAACGTGTTGCGAATCAGTTTACGTCTCGCAAGCCATCATAGGACTGTTGATAATATATCGATATATCGAAATATCGATATTATTTTTTAAAAATATCGATATTTATGAGTGATATTTTTTAGGACGATATATCGATATTTCGATACTGAAATCTGGATATCGGCTTCGATATTTTTTAAAATAAATTATCATTTTTCGTTTACTTTGAATGACACCATGTCTCTCATATTTCTGTTACGCATAGAGATCAGCAGGCTTAAGTAAATTTTACTACGTTTCTATAATTAATTTGAAAGATATACAACAGTGTAGGCAAGACATCGCTCACCAACACGAATAGAACGCGAGCCCATTGTTTGAAATGAGCGTGTGGATTGTCAAGGATAGTCCGTAGGCTATTTGAAAATAAATAAATAAATAAATAAATAAAATAAATAAATAAGTAGTGTGTTAAGGTAGCAGGAATAGTGGGAAGTGTAAATAACAAATAGTTGTTAATTCGAGAGCAAGAAAAATGAGACAACTCAGAATAAGCTATCAACATACAACATTAAAGGAAATACCACAAAAGAATCATATGAAAAAAAGTTATGTAACTTGGCCATAATGCATGCTATGATAGCTAAACTTCTATCTAAATAAATGCCTCAAAAATAAAGAATGTCAGTCTAAAATAGCTTTGTTCCATCAGAACATTAGGGGTATCTCAAGCAAACTTGATGAGTTGATAATATCTATAGAAGAAACCCAAAAATCATTGAATCTTAACATAAATATCGTATGTCTGACAGAACATCATCTGAAGAATTCTGAAATAGGTCTCCTCCCTTTTATTGGATATAGATTAGTTTCTTGTTATTGCAGGTCAGAGATGAGAATGGGTGGTGCAGCAATATATGTAAGAGAAAATACTGAGACAAAATCGTTAGATGTAAGTAAATACTGTATAGAACAAGATTTTGAATGTTGTGCAATACAGTTAGAATTAGAAAACAAATATCTTATAGTGCTGACAGTTTATAGGGCTCCCACAGGAGACTTCAGTAAATTTTGTAATTAACTTGAGGCAGTTCTAATAAACTTATCACGTACTAAAAGGGAAATTATCCTCTGTGGAGACTTCAACATAAATTTTGCTGTAGAATGTAACCAGACAGATTATCTTCTAGGAATACTTAGATCATTCAATCTCTATCAAACTGTAAATTTCCCAACTAGAACACAAAAAGATAGTAGTACCATTATTGATAACATTTTTGTAGAGCACAATAAATTAGAAACACATGGATCAATTCCAATGGAAAATGGTTTGTCAGACCATAATGCTCAAATAATTACTTTGGATGTTGTGGGAAACGAAAATAACAAAAAGAAAGGATTTGTCAGAGTTAGGCCATTAAAGAACAATTCAATAAAAACATTAAATGATGAACTTCTCAATGAGGACTGGAGCACTGTTTATAAATTAAAAGGGGTAAACAATAAATTCAATTACTTTCACCAAAGGTTTTTAGAAATTTACAAAAGGTGTCTCCCTACAAAACTAGCTTCAACTGGTCAAAAACGAGTAAACAAAAATTGGGTTACAGTTGGTATTAAAACATCTTGCAGACATAAAAGGGAATTGTATGTAAAAGTTAGGAATACTGATAATATGCTTCTCAGACAACATTACAAAACTTACTGTAGAATTTTAACCAAAGTAATAAAAGAAGCTAAACGTTTGGCCATAAACAATGAGATTAGTAGTTCAGATAATAAGATAAAAAGTATCTGGAACATTATTAAAAGAGAAACAACTGTATCATCCCTTGAACATAAACCTATATCTATAAGCATTAATGATAAGCTTGTAACTGACCCCTGTTATGTAGGAAGTGCTTTCAATAACTACTTCTTAACAGTTGCTGAAAAAATAAAAGGAAAATATATTGGGAATATGGATGCTATAGCAATACTTAAATCCTTGTCACCAAAGACAGCACCTATGTCTATATTTCCCACCAGTCAAAATGAAATTGAAAAAATTATTAAATCCCTCAAAAATAAAAAGTCATTTGGTTATGATGAGGTTTCAACCCATGTAGTAAAACAATGTAACACCAGCATTAGTAGAGTTATTAGTCATATATGTAATAGTTCTTTTGAAGAAGGTATCTTTCCTGACTCACTCAAGAAGTCAATAATCAAACCGCTTTATAAAAAGGGTGAAACCTCAAAGATTGAAAATTACAGACCGATATCACTTCTACCAGCATTTTCAAAAATCTTTGAAAAAGCAATGTACAGAAGGGTGTATGCACATCTACAAAAGAATGACCTACTCAGTAAAGTACAGTTTGGTTTTAGACAAGGCGTTTCAACAGATTCAGCAATTTTTGCTTTTGTAAACGACGTACTGGAATCAATGCATAAAAAATTAAATTCCCTAGGTATATTCTGTGATCTTGCTAAGGCTTTTGACTGTGTTGATCATGAGATTCTACTAGGTAAATTAGACCACTATGGAGTTAGTGGTAAGCCAGGACATTGGTTTAAATCGTACCTGGAAAATAGAAAGCAATGTGTATCACTGAAAGATGCTAATACAGGAGATGTTATAAACTCAGAATGGGGTATAGTTAAATGTGGTGTGCCGCAGGGTTCAATTCTTGGCCCTCTGCTGTTCTTAATCTATATAAATGATCTCCCACATATACTAGGTGATAATGAACACATGGTGCTCTTTGCAGATGATACTAGCATATCCTTGAAAGACCCATCAGCACAAAACCTCGAAAACACAGCAAATGATGTTATAAAGAAAATTAACAGGTGGTTTAATGCCAACAAACTAATACTTAATGTAGAAAAGACACAGTTACTTCAGTTTGCTACAAAAAATAAAACAAAGGTCAGCTATAATGTGATATCAGAAGGAAAAGCAATCAATGAAAGCAGTTTCACAAAATTCCTGGGTGTATATATAGATAACAAATTGAACTGGAAACAGCATATTCAACAACTTCTTAAAAAACTGAATTCTGCAACATTTTCACTGAGGGTAATATCTAGAATAGCTAATATAGAAACCAGAAAGTTAGTATATTTTGCATATTTTCATTCCCTGCTCACTTATGGCATCTCATTCTGGGGAAACTCGTCACAAGCACATTGGGTATTTAAATTGCAAAAGCGTGCTATAAGAACTATTTGTGGAGCAAGCCCACAGACGTCGTGCAGAAATCTATTTAAAAACCTGGGTATACTAACAATGCCAGCACAGTATGTATACTCTGTACTATCATTTGTAGTGGAAAATCCTGAACACTTCAATCTTAATGCTGACATACATAGCCATAATACTAGGAATAAATATAATATTCACAAGGATTACAAATCACTGTCAATTGTACAGAAAGGGTTAACATTTACTGGAGCTTCCTTATTCAATGTATTACCAACAGAAATTAAATGTTATCTACAAAAACCCAACTACTTTAAGTCCAAACTGAAAGAGTTTCTGCTTCAGAACCCATTTTACTCTGTGAAAGAATTTTCTTCTTGGAATTTGGTAACTAAGAATGACTGATAAAATAGTAGTATGGAAGGGGAAGGTGACAAAATTATTCACAATTACTAAAATGATATATGAAGTAATTACACTGTTTACAAAATTTCACTCATATATAGGAACTAACATGGGATAGCATGCACTCAAAAACTGCTGTGAAAAATTATCATACTAACAGGTTTTACAGTAATTGACTGCTTATGAGTTGTTGGTAATATAATTGATATTGCTAATAGGTTTGTGTACTGTTCCACATAAATAGCAACTAACATAATATAATATGTAGTCACAAATTACAGTGAAACATATCATGGTAACTGGTTGGTAAGAAAATAACTGGTTATTAGATGCTGGTAACAAGTGTATACACTGTTCCACATAATAAGTATTAATTAACACGGGATTGTATTTGTAGATTACAGGAGATATTGGTTATACTAATGGGTTGTTGCTAACTTGTTGTCAATATATAATAATATTATCAATTATATAGTAATATTGACATTACTAATAAGTGTATGTACTGTTCCACATCCCCGAGATTATTCTCACATGGGATCAAAGTGAACATATATATCTATCTATCTATCTATCTAGCTATATTACTTATCAATCTTAAAAATACACAAAATAAGATTTGCTTCGAACCTCTTTCGAGTTTTATAAATTTTATTAATCTTTATGAAACTTATGAGGCGCATAATACTCAATTTTTTTTAAAAAAAAAATCAACAATCATCATCACCAACAGAAACCATTCGAAACTGAAAACCTGATTAAGAACAAAAGCACACATCTATTTTTCAGTGGACAGCCTTATTTTTGCAAGGTTATGAAAGTATCGATACTTTTTCTCGATATATCGAGAGCCGATATTGATACTTTTTAAAATATCGATATATCGAAAATCCGATATTTTTAAAAATATCATCACCCCTAAGCCAACATAATGTTTCACGACAATCCCGATCAAATACACGTGAGAGACTCCGACAATTCCACCTCTCCCGTAGTAACAGATTATTACTGATAATTTCGTAGTCTTCTACGATAGAACAATTTTTTTGAGGCTTCCCACGTGCTGCCATGACTAACCAAACAATACAGCAAGCACAACACAGTTTGATTGTCTGTGCTGCCCTGCCCTGCTCTGCGCTGCGCCTACTGCGCCACGCAGCTCAATGTGCGCCCCGGGTAAACGACAAACGCACACGACAACTGCTGCTAGAATGTGTGTCTGCAAGGAATGTTACAGTGACCACACACGTTTCCCCCACCCACTCTATTCCTTGTCCATTGCCTAGTGGACTCAAAGTTTCAAGGAAATGAGGCAAGGCCACACATTTGGAAAGACATCCAGCAAATTCCTACCAGAACTGTTGCTGGTTGCTTGTAACTTAAAATTCACTAACCTTATTTTAGCATTAAAATGACCAAATACTTTGTAAATGGCACATTCTAAATACATAACATAAGAAATAAACTTCAAATATACCCTTTAACCAAAGGCCTAATTCACAAAATAATCAGAGAGTGGAGAGGTAGCATAGTTTGATTGGTTTGCGTCCTCGCGAATACGGGCGAGTTGCATTATAGGTCCATTTAATTTTTAGACTAAAATAGATCGAAATAACTTGCTTTCCGTGTCCCATATGAATATCATAGAAACCGTTGGGGTAAATAACGTTTATTCCAAGTCAGCAAATGGCAGTATGGAAAAAGAAAGATTAACGGATAGTCTAGTTACTTCATTTTCTGCAGTTGGGAGGTTTATTATTACCATGTATGTTGAATGGCTTGTACCTGGTTGCTGCTGGTAGTATCTAGTGGCGGAATCATGAAGTACTGAATTCACCGCCACCCTGAGGTTTGTTGCCAAAGTTTTGCCTGGATTTTAATAAAAACTACTGCAATTTGTTCAGGAAAAATTTTACTTACATTTAAACATACTGCCCTCCTGAATTTAGCTGAAATCTCTCACGTAAAGCCACGTTCTCTTGCAAACTTATCATTTTCCTCTAAAAACAATACCTATCAGTTTCAGATTTTTACGGAATGAACTACAAAATTCTATGTAGCCTATATTTTGAGCTAAAAAACTATCTTGTAGCAAAAAAACTCAGAGCTCAGGAATTATTTACACGTTTATTGCGACTGTACCAAACGTGTTAGATTCAAATTCAAAACTCGATATCTTTTCCGTACAATTTTGTACCTATGAAATGTTATACCTCGTTTTGCTTCTAGTGACGTAAAGTACCTCTGAAAATGAATGTAGCCTTTTCTATGCAGAAATAAGACATTTTCCATTAAGTGGTTAATATTTACAAATGTTACGATCTAATATCACTCTATTCTGCTACTTACCCCGTGAAACTTGTTAGAAAATGACTTTATAGGGGAGACCGGGGCAAGTTGAAGAGCGGGGAAGATGAATAATCATTTATTTTAAATTCCCACTTATAAGTAGCAGCACTGTATGCTTACTACTAGCTCTCTATACGACTAGGAACTAAAATACTGTACAGTATAGTGCACTGACGCCACTCGTGCTGTATTGTTCCTCGCTATACGCTGATCGAGAATTCTCTGTGACGTGCTGTAATTTTCTACATGGTGAATTAAGACTTCGCAGACTAATAGGTAAGATATTGTTTTATACTTTGCCATACATGAGTAGCTTAAACAATGTGCTTTTCATAAAGGCTGTGTATTTGTATCTCATTCTTTTTTAAACTGCCGCAATTATGGAAATTTTCTAACATTGTCGTTCGGGGCAAGTTGGCTGGGGTAGGTTGACGACATCGTCATCTTGCTCCAGATGACTTTTGCTGTGTCTGTTTCAGTTTTTTAGTGCCTATAAATTTTGAAAGAAGTGCGAGAAAAATATAAAATTACTGCTTCTGCCATTTACAATGCAGATGAATCCGGTATCCACTGTTTGTAATAAGTTACCAAAAGATATTTCACTTACAGGAACTAAGAGAGTTTCCAAAATTGTGTCAACGGAGAGAGGAAGGAATGTTACCATATTTCCTTGCATTAGTGCTGCTGGATATTACCTGCCACCAGTGTTTATTTTTGCAAGAAAATGGATGCGACCTGAGCTTGTGGAAAGAGCACCACCAGGAACAAATGGACTCTGCTGAGAGAATGCATGGAGTAATGGAGATACATTTGTGATGTTTCTGAATCATTTTAGTTCTCATGTTAAGCTGACTTATGGATCACCTGTTTTGTTGCTGGTTGACAATCATAAATCTCACATAATGCTATCAAATTTTGCAAGGAATACCATATAATTATGGTTGGATATCCACCTGTCACTACCCATCGCCCACAACCACTCGATGTTTCATTTTTTGGACCCTTAAAGAGCTATTATAGCCAAACTTGTTATAACTTTATGGTCACTCATCCAGGGCAAGCTGTTACTGACAAAAATATTGGTGAGCTATTGAACATTTCCTATTTCAAAGCAGCCACATTGGCAATGCAGTTAAGAGATTCAGAGCATGTAGAATCGAGCCTTGTGGTCTCCTTATATTTAATGAGCACGATTTTGCTGCAGCAAATGTCACAGACAATGCCCTTGCTACAGACAGTACTGAACATTAAAATACTGATGTCCAGAATGAACCTAATGTCCATTCCTCAGAAAATCAAAATGATTCACAAGACGATCATTTTACAAAGTTGAATGATGAAGCAAAAAGTGCCCATCCAGATAAGCCAAAATTATGTAGAAGTATTTTTGACTTTAAATCATTGCCAAAAGAAGAACCAAATATGAAGAAATGTAGAACCCACAAACAATGTGCAAATGTTCTAACAAGCACGCCTATGAAAGATAGTTTAGAGCAGAAAGAAGCACACAAGATGAAACAAGAACTTCTTAAGCAACAAAGAAGACAGGCTGGGGATGCCAGAAATAGAAGTTTTACTAAGAAACGGATGTTTACCTCTTCTGAATTAAAGAAAAACCCCAGTTGCGACAAGAAATTCTTCCGAAGAAAGTTTAGTTCAGTGTCCTGGATGTGATGAGTTCTATGAAGACTCTCCATCAGATGACTGGATACAGTGTTGTATAAGGGACGCATTTAATATATTAAAACCTTCTATTTTATTTGTCGACTCTGAGCGAGTCGTACGTGCTGCAAACGTTGAGCGGAAATACTGACATTGCTCAGCAGGAAATATTACGCGCGGGTGGAATAGCACGCTTGGCTAAGTCACCTTGCAGAAAACGACTTGTAACTTTCCCCATTCGTGTCTGATCTCTAGGAGCGACAAGCTCGGCCTCGGGCGATACCGATCGGACGCGATTCCCGCCAAGATTCTCGTTTTCCACATGTCGTAGGATATTTCCTACAACATACCTAGTTTGCTGGCATTACGTTCGCGTGAAGTCTCAGATGTGTTTCCTTGTAACCAAGTATCCAGTGTTGCAATAAACATCGGGTTAACGACTTCAGTATTTCATTCAACGAATGCAAGCCGTATGTTCTCCGTTCCCATGCAGCCCACAGTTAATATTTTTAGGTGTCAGACAAGAACAGAAGACTAACGGCGTGGCGGAAGAAGAATACGTCGCAAGTCTTAGCTATTGTGACTCAGTACAGACTATACACACAGCCATCCGACAAATCAGTCACTACAGTTGTATGTGCTTTAAATGGTGGCACAAAGACTGTTCAAACTGTGAAGGAGGGAAATTTGTATGTGACTTCTTTTAATTTATGTACAACAATGTAGCCTATACATATTAATGTATAACAATGAAAATGTATTTATTTATTGTATTTTTTATTTATTTATCAATCTTGTTCCATGGATCCCTGCTGAGGAAGTACCTCTGGGATGTGAAACATGCCATTGTTGATACATATACACATAATATGAGTAATATCATAGTAAATATATATACATACATATTTTACAAATACAAGAAATAATAATAAACATACATTTTTGCAACTGATTTTTGCAACTGATTTTTGCAAATGTCATAATGAGTACAATTAATTATTTTCTTCAAATTCTTGAATGGAGTAGAAGGAGTTGCCAATAAGATAATCTCTAAGTTTTTGTTTGAATACATCTTTATTATCTGAAAGCTGTTTTATACGATTAGGTAGTTTATTAAACAGATGTATCCCAGAATAATTAACTCCTCTTTGTACTAATGACAGAGATGTTTGTGTTTTATGCAAGTTATTTCTGTTTCTTGTATTGAAACTGTGTACCTGTGAATTAGGTGTAAACAGGTTAAAATTTTCTATGACAAAGCTCATGAGAGAATATATATACTGAGAATACATTGTAAGAATATTGTGTTTCTTAAAGAGTTGTCTGCAAGAAGTTCTTGGTTTTACCCTACACAGAAACCTAATTGCTCTTTTCTGTGCTATGAAAACTTTTTTACTTTGTGAAGAGTTTCCCCAAAAAATTATGCCATATGACATTACTGAATGAAAATATGAGGAGTATACCTGTTTCATTAATTCTAGATCTGCTGTTAGAGAAAGTGTTTGTATTGCGAAGGTGGCACTACTTAACTTTGTCAGTAGTGTAGTGATATGATCATGCCAACAGAGTTTCTGATCTATTTTAATACCAAGAAATTTTATACTCTCTGTTTCTAAGATTGTGTTGTTTTTATAGTTTATACATATATCTGGCTGTGCAAAGTGTTTTGTTTTAAACATAATATGATGTGTTTTTTCAAAATTTAATTTTAATGAATTTGCCTTAAACCAATTTGCTACTACTCTAAGTACATCATTTACATTAAATTCAATAGTACTGTTTGGTGTTTTACGCACAGTCAGGTTAGTGTCATCTGCAAATGAAACACTCTTAACTTTGTCGGAAAATTTCCAGGAAGGTCATTGATGTATAACAGAAAGAGGAGGGGACCTAAGACAGAGCCTTGTGGAATTCCATGTTTTATTTTCTCCCAGTCTGATGAAGCATCTTTACTTATTTTAGAATCAAAAATTGAAACTTTTTGCATTCGGCTTTCAATGTATGATTTAAACCATTTACCTGCGATTCCATAAATATCATAGTATTCCATTTTTTTGAAAAGTAATTCATGATTTACACAGTCAAATGCTTTTGCAAGATCACAAAATATTCCTACAGGATTCATTTTATTATTCAGTTCCTCAAATGTGTTATTTAAAAATGAATATATAGCCATTTCTATGGATGATCTTTTTTTGAACCCAAATTGTGAATCAGTGAGGATATTATATTGTGTAACATGTTGTTTTATTACTCTACTATACATGACTTTTTCAAAAACCTTTGAGAATGTTGAAAGTAATGAAATGGGACGATAGTTGTCTACACATGTTACTTCTCCTTTTTTAAATAATGGTTTTACAACAGCATATTTTAGTCTATCGGGAAAAACACCTTGTATTATGGATTCATTACAAATGTGAGCAAGTACATGACTGATACAGTCTGAACATCTTTTCAGTAATTTACTTGCAATATAGTCATAGCTGGAAGAATTTTTAGGTTTTAATTGTTTAATGAGTTTATTTATTTCTGAGACTGTTACTGGTGGCAATTTCATCTTCACAAAGCTATTTCGGAAAGCAGTCTCAAGAAGCCTTAGAGCACTATGTGGGGATTGCTTTTCTATGCCTAATTTATCTACTACTGACGTAAAGTGTTTGTTAAATATTTCACAAACTTCCCCTACTTCGCTATACACATATCCATTTTGTTCTATTTTTATGTCTTTAGAGTGATTTACAGTTTTTCCTGTTTCAGTCTTTATTATATTCCATATTGTTCTCATTTTATTGTCTGAATTTTCAATTTTCGCCGATATGTACCTGTTCTTGGCCTTCCTTATTACATTTCTTAGTATTTTAGAATAAAGTTTATAGTGAACTTTCAGCGTATAGTTATCTATTCTCTCATTTTTAAATAAAGGTCCCTCTTTGTTTTACTAGAGATTCTAATACCCTTTGTTATCCATCCCATGCCCAGTTCATTGTTTGGAGTGTTGAGAATTTTCCTTTTTTTGAAACTACCTTCAAAAAGTGTTAGAAATATATACAGAAAGGAATCAAATTTCGAATTAACACCCTGCGCATTATATACTTCTAACCAGTTTTCATTGTTTATGGTATCTATGAAGTGTTCTATATTATTTTCACTAATATTTCTTCTATAAACCCAGCTTTTCTTTATCTGTTTAACAGTGTTCCTGGACTCGATACATAATAGCTGGGCATCATGATCTGAGATACCATATATTACAGTTTCATTAAGTTTCATCTAAGTCATCTTGCCCCAGTCCTGGGGCAAGATGACAGTTTTGCATTACTTTCTAAAATTAATAAGAAAACTTTGATAATATGATAATAACATTATATATAATTACCAACATTGCAATAAAAGACCAGTCTAATAATATTTGCAATGAAAAAATATTTCTTCAAAAAATGAATTTATTAAAAATGTTTAATTGTTAACATCGTCAACTTGCCCCGGTTTCCCCTACATGTATTGCAATGGATTTGAAATTAGCTTGATACTCTCTAAACAAATTTTGGTGATGTAATGACAAAATTTAGGCTATATTATAAAGTGCCCAGGATTAAATTTTGCCCCAAACCACTGCTCAGGGCCCCAAAGTACAACTCAGGGCCCCCAGCCTCATCTCAGGGGGCCCCTATCAGCAACACGAAGCAAAAAAACAGTTCGCCCATCTTGCCTGAGGGCCCAAAATAAATTTTTGCACCGGGGCCCTTGTTAATCTAGCTACGCCACTGTTTACCGCCCCTTCAAACATGAATTAGCCCTCCCAGTGTAGTGCAATACTTCAACTTCTCCGCACCTCTGATGATTGCCCCACCCATGATTTGCCATTCAAGGGGGAATGGGGGGTTTGGGGGTGGGAAAGGCACCTCCACATGAATTTTCATTAGCATTTATTTAAAAAAAACATGCATATGTTATTGGTTCAACAATTATAGTGGATGCAATTTCAAAATGTCTAGTATAATAAGTCAATCTGAATTAGATCCCCCATAGAATTGAGATAGTCATTTGCCTTACCCACACCTGAGTGGCATAGCACACCAGTGGCGTAGCTAGGTTAAGAAGGGTCCCGGTGCATAAAATATGGGCAACCTGTTTTTAGCTTTGCCAGGTCTTGTGAGGTTTGCTGGCGGGGGCCCTCCTCAGCTGAGGTTGGGCCTCCTAAGCTGTGCTTGGGGGCCCCCTGAGCTTGGGGGATCCGTTGCATGGCACCGCCTAGCCCTCTAATAGCTACGCGCTTATCCTCGTGATTTTTTTAAATAAAAGTTTACTCAATTCTTGTGCTTGGCAACCAAGACTGGTTCTAGTTTCTCAGGTATATAAATTTCAAGGCCATGACGTAGTGATTGTCATAAAAAATACATAGTTCATAGTGTTAGAGAAATATGGTTTCTCACTAACTCGAGTTCAGCCATTATGGACTAGGTTTTCCATAAGATGCCAGAAATCAAGATATTATTTTCAGTATTTAATAACTTTATTAGGATTTAATTGTAATGGCTTTATGTGTATTCTACAGCACACCTTCAAATTGATATATTTTAGAATTAATTACTACAGAGAAAGAAATCCTTTTCTTCCTGCTGTCATTTCTTTAGGGTGCGTCGACAGTGAGGTCATTAATGCCCTCTTTTCTTCCTAGATCTCACAGATCACTGTAGTATTTTTCTGATACTATTACATATGAACACAATTTGACATACTCAATTTTTGATGAGATTAAGAATTTTAAGCAAGTGCTGTGGTTCAATTACTTGAATATTATTTTGAGAAATAGTTGAAGATCTTTTAATTGATTGTGATAATGAAGACACAAACTATTCCAAATATAGACTGGAATAAGTAATTACACAAAGGTAAAATCCTCTTAATGCTTTTTATATTCTTACAGTTTGATTTTAGAAATTAAAATATTGTTAGAAAAAAATATTTTTCATTTGTTGGCTGTATAGTTGCATTTCATGTAATCAACACGAAACATTGTTCAAATTAATCATTGTGAAACATAACATGTAAATTAAATATTATGAGAATGAAATTTTTTAAAAAGATTTAGGTGACTGTCATGGTAGAAAGCATTTCAGTTCCCATCCTTAGAAGAAGATTGTGTAATTTACAGTCAGAATGCTCATCAAGTAAAATGTTGTAATGCTTCTGGTCACTAAGTGACAAATACATGTCAATAATGTAACTGACATCTTAACTGTGGCTACATTTTTTATGTTATATATCATATATGAAATTCTCTATTTTATGAGATATTTCTAAACTTCAGTATTTTACTTGCTCTCCAGTGTTGCTGCACTCTTAAAGGGGTCACCACACTGGATCAGACAGGTATAATAGAGCCAGCTTCGAGTCCTAGCTCCCACATACTGACCATCCTGATTGCGGTTTTTAGGCAGTTTTCCGCAATCATCAAGGTGAATGCTGGGACGGTCTCCAATGTCTGTCTCATAAACCATATATTACCAAACAAAAATACTCTTATTTTACAATCAACATAGTTATACCTATCAGAGACAAATGGCAATACATACACTTCCCTGCAGTCTACAAAAGGCCTAGCATGCTGGTAGTCTCAAAATAAGAACAAGCCTCTAGAAAGAGGATTTATGAGTCTGACCTGCAAAAGTGGAAAAAACCCATAAAAATATTACTAATCTAATTTCATAGTACAGAGTTATGAGTTTTCTTTTAGACCAGCTAATTCAAAATTATTATCCTTAGATAAGAACCAAGATTTTGTCTTGGAACTACACCTACTTATCATCTTGTCCTTGAATTTACGCTGTTTAGTTAAACCAAAATTTTAACTGCCCCAATAATCTTAAGGAAATCTAAAGTGTAAGGATATTTGATTTCATCTTGCGCAATCACCAAAGTGTGTCTATTTACATCATTACATGTATTTTATAATTAAATGGACAGTGTGTAGTCAAGAATTAAATAAAATACAAATTTCTTCACTTTTAATTTTTATTCTTTCTAATTATTCAATAATAATACAACGATTTAAGAAAAAGAAACTACTTTTATTGATTTTCAGGAGATTACCGGGACCTTCGGTTGCCAGCACCAGCCTTCCAAAAAGCTGTTGAGTTATTACGGCACAATACAGAATTCACGCTGGCTGCATCACTTAGGCAAGAAGAGGCTAACTCAGGCACCATCATTGCCTTTTCACATGGATACAACAGGTGCATTAATTACAAGTACACATATATTATATTGAGTGCTTATAAATCTGAAGAAAATGGTTAGAATCAATACTTCTTAAAATTTCTTCATCTTTTCTTCTCTTCAAGGTTAAGATTGGAATGTTGTTAGTTTACAGAAAAGTAAGTGATTTTCAGAGGTCTACTCAGTTTCAGTATACTTAATGGTTTGCCACTACAGCAAAAATAACTTACTGACAGCTAGGTGTGTTGTGAATTTTTTATTTAAATTAAATGATAGCTATTTATAACAAGCAGATGTTTGATAATGTGCAAACTTTGCTCTTCAATATGGGATTCATAAGATTATTATTTTTTATGTGCTTTGAACTGTAGCACACAACATAATTAAATAGTTATAAAACATGGTAATTTAATGCACTTTACTACTGTATGTACATGAGTGATGAGACAACAGAAAATAACAGAAAAACAATATTTTGAAGTTTCTAAATCATGTGTACTAAATGGTGAGATAAACAACAAACCTAATACAGATTCAAGGACTAATGTTTGACAATTATCAATGGCTCACTAGCAATATTGTGTATTTTTGTTCATATTGTTTTCCAACTACTTTGCTTTATTTGAATTAACTACTTACAAATTACCTCAATCTACAGAATGAGGGAATTATGAGATACATGTCATGTCATAACTCACTTGCCATAAAGCCAGTCATGATTGTTACTTGTGAACTGTAGGAGTATAATAAACAAATTAATAGAGTTTCGTTACCTAATAGATACTTATAAACCAATAGTAGTCATACAGACAGACTCTTGATTAAAGGAAGCAGTGCAAGACAATGGAGTCTTCCATGATGGTTGTAATGTACTGCAGAAATATAGGAGGAAAGCCTGATGGTATCCTTGTGGTGTATCAAGTAACTGAAGGAATAAGTGATTATGAGGCAGTTCTGATGTATACTAGAGGGTCCAATAAACCAAAATTGAAGGCGGTAAGATACAATTATAAAAAGACAATTATTCCAAAGCTGAAGAGGAATTTTTATAGGACAAGTTCAGTATGTGGAAGAGAGACATAAATACTGTGCAGCTGAAGTTTAAATAGTTCAAGGAGATAATATAAATGTTTATTCTAAAACAAAAATTGGGGAACAAGTACAGAACATATTATAGAGTTTAGGGGCTTAAGAAACTGGTGAGTTGGGAACACAACAGAGATAAGAGACTGTGAGGTAATAGGGTACAGGGAAACTACTACACAAGAAATTAATTGCAGCAAGGAGGGAGGCTAAAGAAATGGTTAATGAAGATTATTATTGGCACACTGGGACTACTGAAAGATGCATCTAGTTATTCAGACAGTTGCAGATGAACATGGAGTATTCGTTACTGACTGTTTTTAAAAGGCAGAAATATTTAGTAACTGGCTTAATGAGACTGTTAGGGACTATGGTTCAGGAATGTAAAAATCCAATCAAGTAGAAATGTGTTAACTTAATTTTATATTTGTTCTGAGGATATTTTGAAGGAATTAAGAAATCAACAAAATCATAAAGGTACCAGTGTAGATTAGATTACTACAAATGTAATAAATATATCACAATATGACACTGCACTGTAACTTGTAATTTTATTTACATTTAGTGCGGACTTGCTTCTTAACAGAGCTGGAAAATGTGATATTAGTATCAGTCCACAAAGCCCCCCCAAAAAATATTTGAAAAACACAGATTATTTTCTTTTTAAAGATTAATGGTAGGTGAATTGATGTAGAGATTGATGTGCAACCATATCAGATATGTCTGCAAGGAAAGAAACTGATTTGTAAATCAATAACAATCATTTAGGCAAGATTGTTCATGTGAATCACAGTTTGTGGGCTATGTCAATATATTTCTGTTTGAATAGACAAGAGTGGCCTAATATCATGACAGAGTGAGCCTTAAAATGGTGGGGTAAAAAGTTACTTGCTGGGAGGAGGAATTCTTAAAAGAAAAAATGAAAGTGTTAGGGTATGAAATGCAGTATCAGAAGAGGTATCAAAAATGAAAGTGCTGCAGGGTAGTATACTGTCATTCATTATGCCAATGAATTATTGTGTCAACTGTTTACAATTGGAAGTTAGGTTGTTTGCAGATGACATAATGCTTTATAATAGGATCAAATTGGGAGAAATCTGTTAACAGCTGCAGGGTGGTCTGGACATGATGTCTAGTTGGATACATTGGTATGTAAATGCCAAGAATATTTGTCTTATTATGCACACAGACAAAAAAAGTTAATTATTACTGTTGGGTGTGGAAGAAATTGTTTTTTGAAATTCTGAAGCATAAACATTTTGGTGTATTATTTTGTATTAATCATAATTGCATTAATCATAATTGTATAGATGTTTAAAAATCCTTTATTTACTGCAGAAAGTGAAGAGGGGGGTGTAAAGAAAATAGATTTTAAAACTTTGTTCAGACCATTTTTTAGATATGGGAGCATAGTTTGGGACCCACATTTTATGTATCAGATACAGAAGTTGGAGGTGTGTGTCTAGATTTGTCTATGGAAATTACCATAGACACAATCAGTAACTCTAATGATAAAGGCATTGAACTGGAATTAAATGGAGGACAGGAAGAGAGTGCTGAGAGTGTGCAAGGCATGTATTTGTGATGAGGCTTCTTAGAATTTTTTTTTTTTTTTTTAATTTAATTTAATTGCAATGGAGCACAGGCTCCGGTGGCAATTTCCCTACACAGCTATCTTCCCCCTATCCTGCACCCACCTACATTTGCCCTCTACAAATTTTTTCTTTAAATTCCTTCAAAGTTTTCGGTAAATTATTCATGGTTTCTCTTGGTAACTCATTCCAATCCCTGACACCCTTACCTAAAAAAGAGAATCTTCCTACACCCTTGTGCCTGAAATCGAGTGCCAGCTTGTGGTCATGGTCATCTTTTCCCTTCCATGCACTACTTTTCATACCTACTGCAATATCTTTCCATGCCTCATCACCAGTATATGCCCTGTACACTCCCATGACCCTCCTCATCCTCCTCCTGTCTTGCAATGAATCCCATTCCAGCTCCTTTATCATATCCGTCACTGATTGCATTCTGCGATAATTTCCAGAAACAAATCTAGCAGCCCTTCTTTGCACCCTCTCCAACTCCTGTATTTGATACGTAAAATGAGGGTCCCATACTACACTACCATATTCGAGCAATGGTCTGACCAAAGTTTTGTAACCCAATTCCTTGACTTCTCTTGTACATCCCCTCATAACTCTCTCCAACAAGTGCAGAACTCTGAAACCTTTTCCTACCACCTGTCCTATGTGTCCTGCCCAGTTAAGTTTGTTATCAAAAGTAATTCCAAGATATTTGCATTTCAAGTCTTCAGCAAGCAATTCTTTCCCCACCTTATATTCATAATTAACCTTTTGTTTTTTATTTGTGTATCTAATAAGCTGACTCTTCTTTGCATTTATCTTCATTCCATGTTTACTAACCCAATTAGATATCCTGTCCAGATCACCCTGCAACTGTTTACAATCCTCTATCGTTTTGATTCTTTTATACAGCATTATGTCATCTGCAAACAATCTAATTTCAGATAGTAAACAGGCAACACAATTATTCATTAGAATAATGAATAGCAATGGTCCCAATACGCTACCCTGTGGCACACCCATTTTTACTTCCACTTCTTTTGATACTACATTTCCTACCCTAACTTTCTGTTTTCTACCTTTTAAAAATTCTTCTACCCAGCAAATGACTTTCTTATCCACTCCAATGGTTTTTACCTTATTTACTACCATTTTATGGCTTACTCTGTCAAACGCCTTAGACAGATCTAGTGCTACACTATCAATTTGGCCTCCCTTGTCCATTTCATCTGAAATATCTTGCATATATCCCACCAACTGAGATTCGCATGAATATCCTTGCCTGAAACCATGTTGCCTGCTTGAAAACCAATTACGTTCCTCACATATATTTCTGATGTGGTTGCATATCAATCTTTCCATTAATTTACCTACCACTGATGTCAAACTGATTGGCCTGTAATTCTCAACTCTATTTCTCACCCCTCCCTTATGTACCGGTACTACTATTGCACTTTTCCAGTCCTGTGGTAAGCAGCAAGTGTCTAGACTCAATTTAAATAATATTTCAAGATAAGGTACAATGTCACATCCGGCTATCTTTAAGATATCTGTAGTAATATTATCTTCACCAGCCCCTTTATGTTTTTTCAGCTTTCTTATTTCCTTCATGATTTCCTCAGGATGGATATCAAATTTTTTACTATCGTCATTTCTAATTGTGTTGTTAAGCTCGTTCTCCGAATTAGACCCTCCTGTTTCTGATTCATTTTCCCTAATGCTTTCTCTGAACCAGTTACTTAAAATCTCTGCCTTTTTCAAATCGTCAGTAACTTCTTCTCCATCCTTATCTATAAGTGTCTCTACATCCTCCCTTCCCCTCAGTTTCCTGATATAGCCATAGAAATTTCTAGATGCATCAGTCAATGGTCCCCCTGCACTGACAATACTCTTCATAAACCCATCTTTGGCCATTTTCTTTGCTGTTATTAAGTCCTTGTTTAGTTGTTTTAAATATTCCCTACTACCCTGCTGTCTCTTAACTCTGTTATGTTCTTTTCTTACCAACCTCTTTAACCTCCTCACTTCCCTATTATAGTACATAGGATCTCTACTTCTCTTTATTTTTTGCTTTGGAATAAATTTTTCTTCCCCCTTTCTTATTATCTCCTTGAACTCTTTCCACCTTGACTCTACTGTACCTGAGCCTTCCTTCCATTTGCTGAATTGTTCTCTGAAATATCTCCTCAAATTTGAAACCTGTGCCTTTTTATAATTGTACCTATTTCCCCCTTCAATATTGATAGAAGAGTTGAAAGTACTGCCTCAAAACGAAAAGTTGACCATGATCATAAGCTGCAACACAATTTCAGGCATAAGGGTGTGTAAAAATTTTCTGTTGTAGATAAAGGAGTTAAGGATTGGAATCAGTTGCCATGGGAAGGGATAAATAATTTACCAAAACTGCTGAAGGAATTTAAATTTGAAAGGTGAAAATTAGGTAGCTGGAGAACATAAGGGGAAAACAAGAAAGGGAGAAAATTAATGAGTATGGGAAATTGCCACTGGAGCATTTGCTCGATGACAATTAAATTAAAAAAGTGAGGGTTTCTTTTGATGCCCTATTAAAGTACCAAGCATGGTGGATGAGCATTTTGGAGGTACCGAGCATGGTGGATGAGCATTTTGGAGGGTGTGGGTTCTAATCCCCACCCAGCCATTATGAATTTGATTTTTCTTGCTTTCCAGAAACCACTCCAGGTCAATACCATGATAGTTATATAAGACTGGAGATTTCACCATGATATTTCTTTCAAACAGGCAGTGGACAAATTTCTTCCCATTCCTTGCACCAATCCTTTCCCACCTCTATTGACCTCAGTGTGAATAAGGCATAACTGAACATTTTTTCACATGAATCACACATTTTTAATAGGAAAAGCAACAAAATCAGTTTACGTAATCCCCCTGACAGAGAACCAACTTTACTGTCTTGAAGATTTTTAGTCTTGCTGTTAAATAAATAAATATGACTGCATAAGTAATAAATGTAACATGGAAAGGGATTTAATATGGACTTACTCTCAGTTATTGTTTACCTGTAAACAGTGTACAAATGTATCAATTAGCGCTGGTTTTTTATAAGTGAGAAACAAAGTATAGCATGTGGCAATGAGAATTATAAGCGCTTAACCATATAATATGGTGTAAATTATATTATTGCAAAAGACATTGTAAACAGGGATACTGGCTATCAACTTAGCACAGCTTGGACCCTGGTTATTTGCCAGTTAAGAGGTATCATTTTAATGACTGAGGACTTTGTAAGGTCTTCGGTTGGTTCCACCATATTTTAAGAAAGGAATTTTTCAAAATTTGACCCTTAAAGGGTAAAAATTTTAATATTTCAATAACTCATTTTTCTGTCATGAGCCATTTATCTCCCTTGAGTACTAACCGAAATTGATAAATGAGGTATCATTTCAAAGACCAAAGTATCCGCTTTGGTCACACCATATTCTATAAAGAAATTTTTTTGAATTTGACCCTTAAAGGGCATAAGAATCAATATTATTTCTACTTTTTATTTTTTAAAATTACAAGCCATTTACCTCCCTTGATACCTAACCTAAATCAATAAATGACATACTGTTATAAAGATTAAGGTCTCCAGTTAGGTAAAATCATAAATTAAGAAATAATTTTTTGGAATTTTATGCTTAAAGTGGTTGCGCGTATGAGACAGTTCAGAGCCAAGTCCCAAGCAGCAGATATCACAGAGATGTCAATGAACTGTTTTTTTATGCAATAAGTAGCTTTTCGGATATTTTTTTCTGTCATGGAAACATTTTTGTTTTGCTATGCAATTCCAATGTAAACATTTAATTCGCACAGCAATACAAATCACATAGATGTTGATATGTTATGTTCATTTTGTTCATGTTGGTTGTATTCTGTTAAGGTCAGTGACAGTTTGTCGTACATACAGTGTACTATTTTTGTAAGTGTTTTGATGCGTACGTATTACACTAAACAAATAAATATTTGCTTCAAAAGTGTGGTTCTACTTTTCATTATATTACAAGCATTCAATCTCACTATTCATCATATTTTATCAGCGAAATTTTGCCATGGGTCATCTAGTATTCATGTAATAGTCTGACCAAAGTTTTGTTACCCAATTTCTTTACTTCTCTTGTGCATACCCTCATTACTCTCTCCAACAAGTGCAGAATTTCGAAACCTTTTCCTATTACCTATCTAATGTGTCCTGTCCAGTTAAGCTTGTTGTCAAATGTAATGTTTGCATTTCAAGTCTTCAACAAGCAATTCTTTCCCCACCTTATAATCATAATCTACCTTTAGTTTTTATCTGTGTACCTAATAAGCTGACTCTTCTTTGCATTTATCTTCATCCCACATTTATCAACCCAACTAGATATCCTGTCCAAATCATCCTGCAGCTGTTTACAATGCTCTGCTCTTTTGATAATTTTATATAGCAGTATATCATCTGCAAACAATCTAATTTCTGATAGAAAATAATCAACACAATTATTCATTAGAATAATGAGTAGCAATGGTCTCAATATACTACCCTATGGCACTCCCACTTTTACTTCAACTTCTTTTGATACTGCATTTCCTTCCCCAATTTTTTCTTTTATTCCTTTTAAAAATTCTACTACTCAGCAAAACACTTTATCTTCCACTCAAATAGTTTTTACCTTATTTACTAAGTAAGATTTTATGGCTCATTCTGTCAAAAGCCATTAACAGATCTGGTGCTACACTATCAATTTGGCCTCTCTTGTCCATTTCAATATCTTGCATATATCCCACTAACTGCGGTCCATGAGGATATCCTTGCCTAAAGCCATGTTGCCTACTTGAAAACAACTTACACTCCTTGTATATATTTCTGATATGGTTGCATATCAACTTTTCCATTAATTTACCTACCACTGATGTCAAACTGATTGGCCTATAATTTCGACTGTATTTCTCACCCCTCCTTTATGTATTAGCATTACTATTGCACTTTCCAGTCCTCCAGTAAGTGGCATGTAAGACAACAAGGGTGGTGCATAAACTTGAATCTTAACTGTGATCGTGCAAACCTAAGGTGATACAGTTCTGACTTAGCTCTTAACACAGTCGCCACCGTAGTTTTAACCAAGAAACTAGGGAAATGATGAATGTTCAGTTCTGCTAAGATGAATATATTCTTCAAAAAATGTTACAAAGTCAGAGTACTGCACAGGCAATCAGACAACCTTTCCAAATTTATTTCACAGATTCGACTGACCATTCAAGGTCGACCGAACCCCACGCTACCATTATTTCTTTACTTCATGAGTTCTTCAAGATAAAAAAATCCGCCCATGATGACAAAAATTCAACCGATATTAAACAAACTAGCAGTTTGCCGCGCCCCGAGCCCAGAGCTGGCCACCTTACTACATAATGCGTCTACATCGACTAACTGCTGCTTCTTGAATGGGGCGGGAGCAGGTTCTGGAGGGGGTATATATAGGATCGCTTCTTCTTGGACCGTGAGAACTTCCTCGATTTTCCCAGGGATTTGATGTGATAGCTGATCAGTTTCAGACAAATGTTATGAAATCTAATTTGATCATGACAGTAAAAATCATCCTAGCTCTCTGAAATTTTGGTAGTAGCAAGATATTATTACAAACATCAAATTAAGTTATTATAAAAAATTTTGTAACTTTAATAGTTTAGCCAGAAAAGAGTCGTAAAGATGTGATTGCATTAACTTCCGAAATATTGCTCCTATTGAGCTGAAACAAATTTAATGCTACTCTCCTATTGCTCATCTATAGGCTACTCTGATATCAAATAAAGAATTTTACCTATTTTTGAAAGTGGCCTAAAACTCGAAAATAAAATTTAATGTCTTGAAATATTCCGAATATCAACTTGAAAATAACTCTAAACAAATTTCCCTCATGAAAAACTATTACTGTAAAAATTTGGAATCTCTGAGTCCATTCCCTGATTTATTACGAATTTTCTAAAGTTCACTCCAGACGAATGCCGAACGATCGCATCATTTCGTCCAAACTCTTTCTCGCGCCAAAACCCATTTCATTTTATTACAATTAAATGCTTTAATATTTTGCAATAGAACTTTTCCAAAATCATTACATTTAAATAAACTTTACTTTGAATATAATTTCTTTTCATGAATCCCCGAGAAAGACTGAAATATCAAACTTTTACCTGAATCACATGTCTGGCTATATCAAATTATATTCAAAAACGGTCTTTAGAATTTATGAATCTCTCTAAAATTTTAATATGTTATTTAAACCGAAATTACGATACTTTCTATCTATCACTTGACCTCTTAACTGTTTTCTGATAGCTAAATACTTCGAGTTTGGAGTGGAAAATTACGTGATAAAATTCTAAACTGGCAAATCACTTTTAAACGTATTCAGACTCTAAGTAGGATCTTTTAACAACAAAACTAATCATCTCCTGGCTATCTATTTACCTAAACATCTTTTGAACTAAAGAAATATCTTGATTTAGTGAAATTAAATGAAAGTCAAATACTGCCTATTCAAATCTAAGGTTAAGTTTTTTAACAGCTGTTTAAATGAATTTAACTATTGAATTTACTGCTTATACTTGAACAAATGCTTATTTTGGACATATTACTGGGAATTATTATCAAAATTTACTATAAAAATGACTTTAAAATGATGGTATCATATACTTCAATTGAACTCGCTATCTTCGCAACTAATTTCGTTATTCGAAATTCTAAGATGTGTTACAGGCAGGTATTCGTACTCACTTTAAATAATAATTCAAGATAAGAAACAATGTCACATCCTGCTATCGTTAAGACATCTGTTGTAATATTATCTACACTAGCCCCTTTATGTTTTTCCAGCTTTCTGAGTCCCTCCATGATATCTTTTGGATTAATTTAAAATTTTTGGTCTGCTCATTTCTAATTTTGTTGTTAAGCTCGTTATCTGATTTAGACCTTCCTGTTTCCGATGCATTGTCCCTAATGCTCTCACTAAAGCAGTGACTTAAAATTTCTGCCTTTTTCAAAAGACACAGAACAAATTAAATCCCCAGTTACTTTACCTTTTGCTGAATAAAAATGTCATTTGACATTAGCAACCATGAAGTGAGTGTGATTCTCACAGATGTATTATGTATGCATCGATGTAGTTGTTACACAACATCTCGAAAATGAAATGGACAATTCAAGAAATATAGGAAATTAGACTGACATCCAAGACCAGGGTCAAAATATTTGTAAATTATCAGTCGTATCTTGAATTTGGAGAAAAAACACAAAAAGTTTCACAAACTGATGAAAGCTCAAAAACATCAACATGTTATCAAAATAAGGTTTATAAAATGTTATTTTGACTGCGTCATTTTATTACTAGGTTCCATAGAATCAAAAACATTATACAAGAATGCAGCATGTTAGGTATAGATGTTTAAAGTTCTGTAATTAAAGAGGATTTTTATTATTATTTCTTAACTTTGAAATAAAGAGATGAGTAGCCATGAAATATGAGATTTTAGACCATTGTTGTTACCAGCTCTGTCTCAAAAATGGTATTATTCACGAATCTGATATTAATATTAAATGTAAACATTACATTTTATGTAAAAGATAAACAGTGTTTATAGGAATAGTTTGCAGAAAAGCTAGCAATAATGGTAATTATGAAGTTACTTTGCTGCTCATTAACACCAGTTTATTAATCCAGAATGCAATGTACTTTACTATAAGTTTGATTAGGCTACTTTTGTTAAGCAGCTTGTTAGCCGAGTGGTTAAGGCTTCTGAATAGAGATTGAGAGGTTCCTGGTTTGAATCCCTGTCTCGCCCTTTAGATAGATCACCATCTCTGGCACAACTTGCTGTGTAATGCGTAGTATGCTCAGAAAATTCCATGATTTACATTTCACATTAAACTGTAGATCCTCTTTACTTTCTCCTTCGGCAGGTTCCAACCAATCTTTGGGTTGAATGCTTAGCTTAGCTTTCTAAATGCTTTTGAAACCAAGAAATTTCACTAACGATGTGTCACTGGAACCTGTGGAGTGGACTCTGCTGTCTGATCTGAAAACACGTGTGGTACAGATTTTTGTAACAAGTGTTATACCAGTTACAGGTCAAAGTAATACAGAGTCATAGACACGGGAGGTTTGACTATGTTATGTCCAGTTCCGCCGTTGTGTTGATTACCTGCTGATCGATAGATAACACAACAGCTTCAAATAAATAAAAAAAGGCAGTGATGGGTTAAACCTGATCCTCATAATAAATGGAGCTCTCTATGTAATGCAAGTGATTTGTAATTAATAGCTGTAATTCCAAGTGAGTTTTATTATTTTTTTTTTTTTTATTTTTTTTTTTGCGCCTCTGTCTTGTTCCAGATTTGAAGTGTTATGAAGAGGGGTTTTCATGCCAATACTCTTAGCAATTCCAAGGCATTTTCCTTACAACACACTAGTGGGTGGGATCCTTTATTGAGTGTTAAAATTTCTATCAACTTTTCAGCACTACATAGAAAAAAATTGAACTTTTTTTGTTGAAAAATAACAACAACATTGAAGCTGCATTGATTGCCTGATGTAGTAAGGGAGCGTGCACAAACCACATAGCTCCATTTTGGCCTACTGTGAACCCCCCCACCCCCCACGTAGCCCTACGTGACTTTTGCCTCTACCCCCTCCCCCCCCCCAGGTAGCATGTAGCTTTTTTCCCTTTTGATTCCAGAAGACATTTTATACTGTTTTCTCTCGTCAGACAATTGTAAATTATGTAAAAATATAATTAACTGAGGGAAATAAATATTCACATGCTGTTGTGTGTTCTATTCCTAATTTTAACTGTGAAAAATGTTATGAAAGGAAAGCTACGTGGCCTGGCTCGGAACCCCCCCCCCCTCCACCCACGTAGCCCACCGTAGCCTTGCAGCCAACCCCTTCCCCCCCCCCCTGGACCAAGCCACGTGGTTTGTGCATGCTCCCTAAGCTATTTCATGTCTCCATGTATCGCTGTGTAATCTCTTTTTGCTTTCTTGACCATCAGAATATTCATTTAATCGAAGTCCGATAACATTCAAAACATTCTTTTTCTCCTTTTCCACCTAATTCTTTCTTATGGGATCCACATTTACAAATGAGTAAGTAAGTGTTCCCAAAACAGATTTTTCCTATTCCTAACAATTTTCTTCAGGTTTTCAATCCTGCTTACTTTCTTCATTAAATGCAAATACATTGTTGGTGGTTACTCTATTCACATCACTTCTCCAATTATTTTCCTACATACGTTCTTATCCATTTCTGATACATCTCTATGAGAATCTGTTTCGGAAACTCTTGTTTCATTAAGTGATAACACTCAAGCTTTTCAAAAGTTTGTATTATTATGGACGTTTCAATACCTATGTCTCTTATACTACTTCTATCTGAATCACTAATATTCTTAGATGATTAATTGATCTAACTTATCTCAGTCTTTAGAATTACATTTGCAGCATTTTCTTTACTGCAGATTCCCATCATTTGCTTCTTAAAAATCCTTTATGTGACCAGTTTCTAACTTCCTTGCCAACATGTTTCTTTGTCCCTATCTTCTCTATTGTATCTTCTGCTTACTGGATTATCTTTCTTTGTTCTTCACCAGGAAGAGGCCTTCCTGTCCCATCAAAATGTATGCCTATAAACTACAGAGCAGTTGCTATAGATAACTTTTCTATATCAGACTCTGTTCCTAAATCCCCTGTTTGCACTACTATCATCACCTTATGTATACAATGCTACTTCTTCAATTTCTAAAATCTTGTATCTTTGTAATCTCTCATATCGTTTGTTACCATAAGTAATATACATTAACACTGGATGAGTGGACTGTCTTCTTCTTGGTTCTTTAATTTATTTCTATCTAACAACTGAGCTTACTCTCTGAGAGGTTTCGCAACCAACCCCAGTGCTTTAACAGACGATACAATTTCTTTCACTTCTTTTGTGTTGGAAGCTAACAAGTTGGAATGTAACCCTGCAACCTCGTGTTTCATGTCTCATATATGTGATGTAATACTATTTTTGTGTCTGGCTTCATGCCTCATTGATGTCAAGATTATTACAGCCGGGAAAGTACTGGGGACAAGGAATGGGAAGGATTTTGGCCTTGAATTTTGAAGCAACCATCCCGCCACTTTATGAAGCAAATCAGTTAATCTGCAGATTAGCTAGGTAACAGCTTTCGAACTTTAGCTGTAATATATATATATATATAAGATATAATGAATACAATTGATGTAATGATGACATTAGCCTCTCCTGCAAAATACTTAGTTATTGGAAAAAAATTGTATCTCAGGTACAGCCATTGGATGCTTTTCTTTTTGACATGTTACTATAAAAACAGTAACAATCCCCTCATTTCATTCATTATTGTTTATAACTGATAAAATACAAACAAAATTTCTACTTGCCACATAAAAAAAGTAGGGTTGTGCCATTTTTAGTTTCCCTTTGCTGCATTTCTGACATCTTTCTTTCTACATTAGCAGAGAATTATAATCTGTCCTGCTTATAATATTTCTATATCGTATTGAAGCCCTTTTTGATTTTCAAAACTGCTGTAAAAATATTTACAATTATTCTACACCACCATTTCACATCACAATAACACTTTGAACAAAATGAACTGATACTGGGGGGGGGGGGGGGAATCCTGCAAACAAATTTGAGTCTAGTTACTGCATGTCTACTGTTTCTAATATGATATTGGGTAGGTATGTCAGCTAGTTTAAATGCGCTGTGTGAGTGGTTTAGTTCAAATGCCCCTGCTACATGTCACCAAAGCACTGTGAGTATGTAGGTAAATACTTTGAAAATTATTATCATGAAGTATTAACAAAACACAATAATGAGGAAAGTTTTAGTTAATTATAGAAAGTAACAGCCTACTTCAGATAAAAAGTCAGTAGGTTACATAAACTCAGGAAATAAAAGTAAAATAAAAACAAGTAGTGTATCTGTAATAAGGAGAAAATTAAATTTCGGAAATAAATATCCACATGCTGTCATGTATTATATTATAACAGTGCCAAAAAAATAAAAATAAATGTAAAACAATATAGCTTGGATCTGCCTGGCACAGCTTGGTGTGGCTCAGCTTGTCCTGAACAGCTCCCCCTTTTTCACATAGCCCAGTGGAAGCCTTCTACCCAGCCCTTCCCCCATATAACTGAGTCACTCGGTTTATCGACACTCCCTTATAAGACTTTTCTTAGTGAACTACTGGCATATGATCAATAAAGTAATAGAGTTTGATAACTTCACCAAGATAAACTAATCACAGGTTTTTAGAGTGGTTATTGAAAGGAATGTTAGACAATGAGGTATTTGCTCGGTGGTTGTAGAATGCAACACAGATCCAGAGGAGCAAATAGTGGGGCTATTCATACTGGTCAGCTAAAACTGCTTCCATTCAATCATATATGTAGGTCGTAGCCATTAGTTACTTGGAGTAGACTTCTGTGATAAAAAAGAAAATATCAGGGTGTTGGCTGCTTGCCAAAGTGGAAGGATGCATGAAGAATATAACGCTCTTGGAAAAAATAAATTCATATTTAGAGTTATGAGATGAACACAGAATATTTATTATTGGTGGGGATGTGTCAACTGGGTAATAAATTACATCAACAACACAGGCGAACAGAGATTTGCAAATACCTTACTAAAGTAAGGAGAGTTTACATTGGAATAAGAGCAGAGTGCAGGGGGATTAAATATTTTGGATATATCACTAAAATAAATTCATATGGCCTTGTGACCTTGCTTTCCTACACTGGACAAACAGCTTAACATGTAATCCAAATCATGGAATGACCTGGTGTAAACCATACGACTAAGCAGAAATCTAAAAAATTCCTAGCCACGGCAGAATTTAATTTGAACCCAGGACCATGAGATTTTTTAATAACACTGAGCTATCAGAACAATCATATTACTAATATAACCTGATAATAACCTTGTGGGGTCTCAAGTAACTGAAGGGATGGGTGATCCTGAAGCAGTTGTGACAGATATTAGATGGTTCAAACACCAGCGGGCAAAATTAATGGTGATAACAGACACAGTAATAAATAGGCACATGTTTTCAGAACTTAAGATATATTTCAGGGAAAGGTTCAGTGGAACTGAAGTGGGAATTGTTTTAGATCATAAGAAAAGGAGTTAAAATATTTATTCTAAGTTGATTATAAAGACAAGTATAGTTGGGTTGGGAGACTTACAAGACTGGTAAGAAAACAACACAACAGATATGAGAGACAGGAAGAGACTTATTGTAACAGCTAAACAAGGAATTAATAGTAGCAAAGAGGGATGCTAAAGATGAGTTTATGAGACTGTTCAATGATGAATCTAAAAAATTCTGTAGCTGTGTTAGAAAACTAAGGGAAAGGAGAGGTATTCACACAACTTGGAGTTAAGGATATGTAACAAGCTAGTGAGGATTTACAAAAGGCAGAGATATTAAATAATGGATGAAACTGTTAGGGACTATGATTCAGGAACTGAAAGATATAAATTAGAGGAAGAGTTTGTCCAGTCATGTGGAAATAGGCAAACTAAAAATTAAAAATTCATCTTAAACAAATTATGAATTTACTAAGAACTCTGGTTTGCAAAAGATTACTAAACAACTATTAAAGATAGCACGATATGAAAATATACTTTATCTTGAAATATTATTTGGCTTCAGTTTGGAGCCTTGCTGCTCACGAAAGAACTGGAAAAGTGTGATAGTATCACAGCTTGCTATAGGAGGACTGACAAACAGGATTGTAAATTAGGAAAAATTCTCTAGGGTAACTAGCAGGGTGAGTCAATTTGTGAAACTCGATGTTTCAACATCCATAGGCTCTGCCACCATTGTTAAGCAACTGCAACTAGTGAGTGATGGAAATGCTTATATACCTTGCAGAATCCCCACTACTTCATCCTTTTTCCTGATAGGCCATTGGTGGAAACCTTTGAATATTGGTGGTAGCTGCTTACTACTGTAGGGAACCATTGATTGTTGGTGGTACTGTTATAAAGGCATGCCATTTACTGGAATATCTGAAAGCTATTCACAAATTCCACTGAAATCGCATTGGCTGGATCAATTTAGCTCCTTAACAGTTTAGGCCTTTACATTTTGTCTTCCTCTCAAACTGTTATTTCCAGTTATTTATTTACCTTAAAAAATTTGTTTAAATCCTATTCCATTTATTTAGTAAGCCTTTTACATAATGTCACTGGTGAAAAACCATGTTCTATCTTGATTCAAAAGCTATGTTATATCCTGACTCCATTGCCACATTCAGAATTCTTGTTTTCATTATGATTATGATTAAAATGTTATGTTATTTTTCATATTTCTTTCTATTTTTATAATATAAACTTGTCTTATATATTATTATTATATAAAAGCTATATTTCTTCAACTATTTACATCTTCCTTTTGAATTGATGTTTTAATTTGGAACTTTGTATTAAGATCTGGTTAGGTGCTGAGAACACATTTACTTAGTTAAATTTCTCTTATTTATTTAATTAAAGGTTGTTATGTCATTCTATCTGAACTCTTTTGTTTACTTCTATTCCCATTTGTCTATTACTTCATTGGTTACTTCCAGTAAAAACTTTATTTATGTGATTGCTTTAAAATATGAATTTTCTCTCTCTAAAAAGTTTATAAACAAATGATTATCTTTTAGTTCAGAATCCATATAGCTCTGGCATAACTGTGTCAGTCAATACTGGTTCAGTTTTAAACATATGGAATTACTGCTTCACCACAAACTGTAGGAAAGTATATAAGGTAGAATGTTGATAATTTGTCAGTTATGGTGTCTGAAACATTAATTATGTGAATGCCCTCTTTACAAAATGTTCACTACTTTACAAAAATGTAAATTTCATTTCTGTATACAATATAGTGAATCATTGCACTAGGAATTCCATAAACAAATAATTAGGTACATTGAATTTAATCCTTAAATCTGGCATTTGCTATTGTAGTATCACCATGTTAATCTTGTGAATTACTGGATACTGGCCTTAATGTTGAATGTTTGTGGTAACTGTGATGTAACAAAATTACAAATGTAATTGTATCAATCTATCAGTGTGTCCGCAGTTTTGATTTTCTTGGAAATCTGAAGCCCACTTCTGTGACATTGATTCAAGAGTTTTCAAAAATAATATTTTTAAAACAAAACAATTAAAACAGACTATTTTAGGAGTTAACCATACACCTACAGATGTGATGGATGCAAGTGAGATCTGTTTTCGCTGAGTGGATCATTTTTAGTGTTCTATTGACTTCTTTTGCTAGAGATGTGTATAATTATAAAGCAGCTAATTTAATATTAAAGACAATTTTTTACAGTATTGTATCAAACTCTCAAAACAATATTGCAGTATATTTTTATCTGAATGAATAGAAAATTCAAACCCCCCTCAATCCCAGGTAGTTTGAAATATCAAAGCTCTACTGTAATCTTGTGTGGTCACAATGTCTTCTTGACAGTGTTTTTTACTGGCTGTGCAATTTGTCCCTGTATTAACTACATAACCTAATCCTGTAGTCCTAGTGGTTGTAGGGGACCTACAGTTTTATGTAGAGTCCAAACCATGGAAGCATTCTGGCACACTTCAGTTTACACAGCAAGCTATGCAGAGGTCTTAAGGTCTTTGAAAATCGAGCCAAGATTGGGATTCGATGTGGGGACCTTTTGACTTCCAGTTAAACATGTTAACCACTTAGACACCAGATTGCTTTGGGAATGTAAGTATGACAGTATTAACATAAAAAGAATTGTTGGCTATGGTACGTACAGTATATAATGGCAATTTTTCAAAATAATTATTCTTCTTCTTATATGGTACTAATCCATTATTTTAAAATTTTGGAATATTTGTGTATGTGAGTGGGAGGTAGGGAGGAAAGCCTCATTGAGATGTAACTCTCCATTGTACCTACTACTTAGCTCTAAAATTCAAATTATTTTCACTTACCTCCTGTGCATTATGCTTTCTGTCACTTATGTTTTTTTTTTTGGTGGTGTTTTGTTTCACAATATAAAATATAATATAAAACACCACAATATGATTGTGGTGTTTTGTTTCGTTCTTAATTTGTGTATTTTGTCCTGCAACTTTTCTTTCTCCTATTGAAGATGAGTGTTTTCATTTCCACTATATTTGTATGGTATTTTTACATGCTGTGTAATACGCTGTGCTTTTTTCCCCAAATAAAATCACTTACCTTTATTTCAGGTATTTGGAATTACAATCAAGTGGACGCAAAGATGAAATTCGTTTACATTATACAGCTCAATATGATTCTGCAATTCATGTGGAGACATTTCCTTTTCGACTGGCAGACAACATGTGGCATAAAGTTGCTATATCAGTATCAGGTGCCCAAGTTGAATTACTTGTTGATTGTCAAATACTATACCGAAGACTTATTCGAATACCTGATCGCAATTTCACTGCTCCCCAACTATCCCTGTGGGTTGGTCAAAGAAACAACAAGCATTCATTTTTTAAGGTAAGTTTGTGTGTTCATTTTTTATAATTAATTATTAATTCATCTTTAGACAAATATCTTCCAGTCATCCATTTATGTATAAATTGAATTTGTATCTGTTGCTACTGTTGAATTAATGACTAAGCTCATAGTAATCAATGCTTGTGCAGGGATATTATCAGTGGGATGTGTGTTCCATAATACATTTCAAAAAAGTTTAAATGTCTATACTTATAAAAATAGAGAAACTTAAACAAACATGGACCTGGTTGCCTAACTAGTAAGTTAGACCTCCACTTTACTTTATCTGGATGGTGTTGCTTTATTTGAACATTGTGGCAAGACAGTATGAAACCACACATATTATGTGTAAAGCTTAAAATCGTAACGAAGCATTGTTGAGCACAGAGATGCGCGGAGCAAAAGTAATTGTATGAGCCGCCGAAGAGTTCAGTCAGGAGTAGGCTGCTACTGTAGTTTGCATTAAGTTTGGCTGTGCGCCCTGTATTAAGTTGGCTGCTGCACCTTGCACTATGGTAGAGCAGATGAAAAGTTTGAGTTAGTCTGCAACAGGCCGCCGAAGTAGACGGTAGCAAGTTGGCTGCACGCCCTTGTATTAAGTTTGGTTGCATGCCATGAATTATTGTTGGAGCAGATGGAACAGTAACTAAATGTTATTTGCAAGTCACTATATGAAAGTGCTTCATGACAATTGACAAGCTGATAGGAGTTGTGACACAGTGTATAGACTAAGCAAACGAAAGCGTGGTTCAGAACCTGCAGTTTGAAGAGATGAAGCGCCGTATTGTCTTATCCACAGTCAAAATGAATAAGTAGATTTGTTGGTGATGGTGGGTATGTACTTTTGAATTGGTAAATAAATCTGAAATAAATTTAAAGGGGCCCATTTGAATTAGTAGAATTAGAACCTGCAATCAAGAAACAATCAAACCCAATTATTACCTCACCAAACTCATTATCACCCGCTCACCTGCCAACACATATGCTGTGGTGGGAAAACTCATTTAATCATTACAATATATAGATATAAGAAGAAATTATGTGTTAGGAAGTTTGCAGGTTTGGGCAGACACAAGTACTTCACTAGCTATGCAATTAGTGTTTTCAGTAAGAGTGGAAGTTTTTGCAGAGGGGCATAAACAGCATTTTTATAGTGTTCCAGTGTGCGGTGCCTTTGGTAAACACTATTCTGTATCACAGTGTCATTTGTTTACTTTGATATCTATCCAATATTCTCATTAAATGCCTGAAATTGTATTGTCAAAGGTGTCGTATGTAGGCATTCCCTAAGTCGGACCCTATGTAATTGGAATTAATATTTCATTCATTAATTTTAAATGTAGTTTTAGAGGACCAGAAAAAGTGGTGATTTTTTTCATTCGTGAAAGAACTTATTAGCGAATTAGGGCATAAATTATCAAATATTATGAATGTCAAATAACCTAGATTATTTTTATCATGGTTAAATATTAAAATAAAATGATTTAATATTATTTTTAATTTTAATGGACTTTTTTGATATTTTTGTGTACATTTTTAACTTTGGCTATCATTTTCTCAGAGACTGTTTCTGTAACTTTTTACTAAAAAATAAAATTGAGGACTATAATCAGATATTTTCTAACTTTTATCATGCAGGCTATTTGAAAACATACCAAAGAGCTTATTACATTAAAATTAAAGTAAACTTACCCCATATCAAAGACCATATAGGTAAAAAGCAATATAGGGGTCCGAATTTGGTTCCTTTCCTGTATAACTATTGAAAAATTTATTTAAAAATTAATATGAAACCTAACAAAATATTTCCAACATGTTTGAAAGGATATTTTCACAATGTTTGCTGATGTATAATAGTGCTACTTAGGCCCTTATGCCCATTTTCCAACCATGTGATGAACTAAATATGAACAAATATGAACATTTACATTGGTTTTGTGTGTGCGTGTGCTTTTTTCTTCTAATCCATCCAAATCGTATAAATATATCTTCAGTCAGATTAACAGATCATCATAAATATGATTCAATTAGTGCAGATGAAAACAAAAACTAGTTTTATATATTAGGAACACAATTTCAGCAAATGGTTGTAATGGTTGGTTGTAATTTTTATAAAAATATTAATCATTTCTAATCATGTATATTTATATAATCATTCAATCACTGGAGTCCATAATTTAACAATAAAAAATTAATATACAAACAAAATTTTGAAATGTGAAAAATGAAAAAATAACAGTTTTTAGAAAGTAATATTTGCTTTTTTTTCATACTATACACTTTTCTAAAAAATGCACTGTAACTTACCCTGTATGTTAAGTTTTCCCTGGCCTTTTTTTGTTTTGTTTAATATATAGGGTTCACTGGAAGAAGTTCGCATCATAACAGGCTCTCACGGATACTTGAAGCAATGCCCATTGTTGGATTCAAGCTGTCCTACTTGTGGACAGTTTTCATTGTTACAAAGCACGGTGGAGCAGCTAACACAAAATCTTTATGAACTTACTCAAAGAGTAAGTAATCTGAAAAATAGAACTGCAATTGTTTAAATAAGTGACTTAAATCATTAATAGTTTCTTAAAATTTTGTTAAAGATCTTCAGTTATATCAAAGGTTTTACTATTAAACAACATGAATTGGGACATGGCTACATGGCATTAATTCATTATAACTAAAGGAAGAATTGCTGGAAAAATGACAAATACAAATACACAATATTGCGCGGCCTCTTCATCATGCTATCATGAGTTATACACATGGTAATCTGGATGTGAGGACTTCACTGTATTCACATTCATCTTAATTTCTGTTGTCGCAGCACTCCAATCATCAGAGTTAGCACATGAAAATTTTTACTTTCTTCATCCTCGTCTAAATTCTTTCTGCGTTCAGTGGACAACAATTTAAAAAAAAATCTTGTAGTATGTAGTAAAGGTTAGGATTAAGTCCCAAACCTCTCAAAAATGCATATGGACGCAAGGGATAAAGTAAGGACATCAACCCTGACAGCTCTGAAATTTCCCAGTTTTATACTCATCAACACACTAAATTAACAAAGATACATCACATTCATTTACACATGATAATGTCTACACTAAATTTATGGGCAGTTTGCTATGGATGGAATGCACCTTCGATGGTAATCAGTAGAGACTGGAATATATGCAGTTGCATGTTTGCAAATGCATTTGCAAATTAAACCCATTTTCACCAGTTATTGCATATTTTACCTAAAACCTGTTGATGCATATTTTTGCTATATTTACAATATTTTTCAGTATCTAGTTAATAAATAAAATCTTATATTGTATCTGACAAAACCTACTAGCATTTCATTGGTTCTTAGCCATCGTGCCTCTAATGCTTTGATACCCTGTAAAACAGACTCACAGGAGATAAGACTGATGATGCCATTCTGCGTCCTGCTCACCTGCTGCAGCACACCTCCTACTTAGCAAATAATGCAAGCTATTGTTCCCAGGTTCATTTTATGTTTAATTTTTATTTATTTGTACAAAGTTTAATATATACCATGCCTATCGAAAAAAAAGTGGCCATTTCATGAATAGTGGCTACCTTGGAGTTTGCGAGAAAAGTATTTTGTGCACAAAAAAGTTTCAAATAGACCAGCATGAGAAGCCA
Source organism: Vandiemenella viatica (assembly GCA_031002005.1). Lineage (NCBI taxonomy): Eukaryota > Metazoa > Arthropoda > Insecta > Orthoptera > Morabidae > Vandiemenella > Vandiemenella viatica. Next base: position 184,388,669 of record CM061920.1, read on the forward strand.
AGTCTTGCAAAAGAAAGGCCCACAACAACAACTTTTAATAGTGGAATTTAGCAGTAGCAGCAAAGGCAATCCAAATGTCACTTCAGCATGGATCTGTTTGAAGCATTGTTTACAGGTAATATTCCTCTTCACGAACTTACAAATCCTACCTTCAAAGATTTTCTGCAAAAATATTGCTTGAATCAAAATAAAACACCTGAATCAACATCTCATAAAAATTACATACCAACACTTTACCTACATGTTCTTGAAGAAATACGCAATGAACTCATGAATAGCATTATTTGGATTTCAACTGATGAAACTATCAACAATTGTGGTTGTTGCATTGCAAATTTAACTGTCAGTGCATTAAAACTACAACCTTCTTCTTCATTTTTGGTGGCTTGGAAAGAACTTGGAAAGGCAGATCATTCTACGATCACCTGATTTGCAAATGAGGGTTTTAAAAAGGATTTCCTGTATCTTCTGCAGATGAAAGATGTTTTATATTTCTCTCAGCTGCTGCTCTCTATATGATGCAGGCAACTAAAGCCCGCCAAGTATTTTATCCCAATTTTACTCAAGTGACGTGCTTTGCTCACAGAGTACAACGACTCACTGAAGAAGTACGATCAACATTTGGGAAATAAACTGTTTTCGTTAACAAAGAAAGTGTTTCTTAGGAAAGTACTCATAATAATGCCCATAAAAAAAATGCCAAATATACCTTTAACTCTGGAACCAGCGGTAACTCAACGGGCAACGTAAGTTGAAGCTGTACTGTTTTACATTGAACATTTGTAGGCCATCAAATGTGTAGTAACTTTGACAGTGCACAGACTGTGGCATTTTGTCAGAACAAGGAAGCATTTAACAATTCTAGTATTTAAACCATAGCTGTGACCAGTGTTCATTTTTCCCACATACCAGTGAGTATTAAAAAGCTTGAAACTTGAGGTTTGGTGTTGACTGAATCTACTCAGTTAATGAATAAAATCTCCCAAATGAACTCTCCATTGCCAAAGACATTCCTGTGTAAACTTAAAGTGAAGTTTGAAATTATTTTGAACAGTAACCCATGTTTTGAACCTTTGTGTCAAATTGATAGTTTTAGTAATGGGTGAATTAACTTTTTCCAGAAACAATGACTGCTAACACAACACCCAAACTCAAATACTGCCCAGTTACATCAGTGAAAGTGAAATGGTCCATTTTCACTTACAAAAATATTTTGAAAGATTAAAGAAAGGAATTGACTATTTGGAATTGATCAATTGAGTATTTGGAACAGTTGTTTACATTTAAAATAGTAAAAATAAAAAGTTAAAAATAATTGTTAAGTATCAAATTTGTAAGTACATTATTCAGCTACTTACTAATTGTGTGCTGATTTTGAAATAAAAAATTTAAAAATTACCATTTTTATGTTTTATAATGTTGCATATTTTGACACTTTTTGATACTTTTCATGCATTAACCATTTTTCACACATATTTTCAAGCATATTTCTAGTTTTCCATGTTGCATATAATCCGGTCTCTTGTAATCTGTGATCTGTGTAGACTGCTATGGTAAGAACTTTATTTTTAATGTCTTATTAATACTGCTACTAAAGAAAATGAAATCTCTACAACTTTCAATACTTCCATCCATCGGAACTGCTAATAATTATGAAATACATCACGTGAACAATTGTGTCATTTTTGTTTTGCTGAAAAATCTTTTCAAACACACACAAAAAATTTGGGTCTGTGGTACGTATGAGATAAAGTAAACACATAGTTTTTGGAGTATACAGAAACATTTAAAGCACAATTTTAAAGTTACAACATTTAATTTTAATAATGAACTGTGTTACATGAAAAGTATAAATACTAAAAAATTATGAAATCATAATTTAGGTGGGGGGGGGGGGAGTGATGCAAATTTAACTTTTTTTTTTTGTCTTCTTATGAAGTAATAACGTGAACCCCATAAATATATTACCCATTATTTGGATATCTGCATCATTTTATCTTGGAGAAGGAGAAAGTGAAGCTTTGTTTCTCTAAATTGCCTTCTAAATTCAATACACAGATTTAATTTTGTTTTAACACTTCTAATTTCTGATTTTGAGAAGTTACTTCATTATCAACAGACCACGGTTGTATTAGTAATCAAAATTTTTACATGATTTCAAACATTAGAGAATTACAAGAATGATTATTTTAAATTCTTACTTTGGTTATCTTTAACAGCTCACAGATAATAATTAAAAATTTTATTGCATTATTTATATAAATTATATGATTTCAATAGTTTTAGAAATGCTAATCATACATTTCAAATAAGAGGCCACCACTTTCAGCAGAAAATGCCAGAATAATGTAAATTTAAAATGCATACATTCTAGCAGAGATGATGGGAAATGTATAATGCTTCAATTTGCAAAGATTAAAAAAATGGGGTGGTTTGGGATGCCATCTGATTCTTGTTCTTTTTTTATATGAGTGAAGGACTCCTAATCATATATTTAATTTTTGATATTTTCTGGGTTTTTGTGTGTAATTAAAAACTATCTTAAAATCTATTGTGACAGCTAAAATGTTCTTAGTTTTAACTGTTATATAGATATGTGGATAAGAATTAAATGAGACAATACTTCAGAAGTTAGAAATTATTTAAACATTTTCCTTTTTGTTTCAGCTTGTTGCAGCAGAAGATCGCATCAGTAAAGTTGAATCATGTGATTGCTACAAATCATGTCGTACCAATGGCTCAATACATGCTGATGGAGCATCTTGGCAACAGGACTGTGAGATCTGTTCATGTGTGGTAAAAATTTTTTGCTATAGTTTATAATGGAAAATTTATTACATAATAATATCTCACAAAATTCAAAATTAGGTCAATTGGCATTATATCAGCACACTTAAGTGATTATCATGTTTTGTTTATATTAAGAAATGACCAGAAAAATTACAATCTGAAATTACCAAAAACTTTAATTAGCAGATTATAACATCTTTATGATTCAGTTATGAAAATGAAATTTCTTACAATTTTTTCAGTTTCAATATCATCTGTGTCAGAGTTTCAAATTACTGAAAACTGTTTTCTCAAGGTATTCTAAATATAACCATTTATTAACAAACCACAAACATTTTGAATTAAAATTTTCATAGCACCATCATACTGTACCTATCGCTACAAGCTGAATGATTTTCTTCACCATATTTGACGAGGAATTAAATATTGTATATCTAGACGAAGAATTTTCCTCACCACATTTTACAAAGAAACTTTTTTGTGTTTATGTGTTGTTACAATACTCCTCTGTCATTCAAAGACAAACTTCCCAGATGATTTTCTGTACTGTTACATGTAAGCAATGAATGTGTACAACTATTTGTAGTTGTACAAAATTATTACTTGAAACATCATTGTTTAATGTATTTTAATGAAGAATTGTGTGCCCTCAGTAAATTTACATTGCTTCTCCCCTCGCTGGTATATTGTTCTTCTCTAAGATAGCAAATTGTCATGATTAATATTGTTTTAGGAGAAGATGGGATAATCACATAAAATGGAGTGTATGATTGCCATGAACTCTTCATGGGTATACTGCCAGATTGTTAAAAAAAATTAAAAAAGCAATATTTTGACAACTTCCCCATCTGTGAAATCATATGCAGTGGTCTGTTGACCAACAGCTAATGTTAACAGGAAGATGGCAGAGAAATTTGTCAAAGTATTGTATTTTTACAACACAGTCCATTGGTACACCTGTGAAGACTTCAGTGCAGCATAATGATATTTGCAAAATAAATTAGACTTTTCTGAATTTTACCAGATCCCATATAAATAATTGACATTGAATAATTTAATGTAAATTGACTCACTTATTTAAATCAGATACTGACACCAAATAAATAGAATTCTTAACAGACCATGAACACTTTCATTTGACACCTTTTTGGAAGAACACGAAATGTAAACACTTTTCCGTTACGTACCACTAGGTACTAATAGGTCTTTCTGATGCGTGATGGAAAAAACATTGCGGATTTACCAAGTTTACCAGTCTCATCTTTTGTCTTCAGAAAATACACAAATCCCATTCGGGTGTAATCATCTTCTAAACTGAGAAAATACTTTGCACCTCCTATTGACATAACTTCCATTGGTCCACACAGGTCTGCATGAATTTCTTCCAGTGGTTTAGAAGTTCTAGTTCCTCCATGTGGAAAAGGCTGTCTTGTTTGCTTGCCTTCATTACATACTACACAGTTTTGCTTGCTAATGTTAATGTTAATGTCTTCACACACCATTCCCTCTACTGCTCCATCTTTCATTTTAATAAGGTCCTTTGCATTTAGGTGACCTAATCTTCTATGCCAATCATATGCAGTAATCATTCCCAAAAACTGATTTCTGTCAATATTTAGCTTGTACACACCATCAGTAAGATCTGCAGTCGCAACTCGTTCATTATGCCTATTACAAATATTGCATTGATCCCTATTAAATTCAACAGCATTTCCTTGTTCAATCAACTTACTCACAGAGAGCAAATCTGTAGTTAGTTCTGGAGTACACACAACATTTTTTCAGTAATATCAAAAGTGTCCTTTCCAACTACAGTTGTTAAATTAACTTCTCTAAAGCAGAACACTGGAATTTCTGTCTGATTTGCAGCCATTAGTTTATGCATTTTAACATCATTTACTTTGTTTCTTATCCAGTCTTCACTTGCTGTGAGATGCACACTAGCCCCTGAATCATCATAGCAGTCACTTCTGTTAAAAGAGCTGCTTATAAACACTGCATTGAAAACGTTTGAAGTTTTTCTTTGTCTTGTATCATTGTCACTGTTAGGACACTCTCTTTTAAAATGTCCTGGTTTCTTGCAATTATAGCAGACAACGTCCTTCTTATTTTGGTTTCTCACTACACTTCCATTTCGGTGAGAAAACTTCGGCTTACCTTGCCAACTTTTGACCTTAAAAGCACTACTGGCACTAGTAACATCCTCTTCCATATCCAGAAGCTTACTTTTTATTGCGTCCGTAGTGATTTGAATTCCTGAATGCTCAATTGCCATTATCATAGGAGAATATTTTTCCGGCAATCCTGCTAACAATAACAAACAAATCCACTCATCACTAATACCAAAAACAGTTCCACATAATTTCTGACCATTATCTACTACCTGGTTCACATAGCTCGTCATTGAATCACAATTTTCTAGACGTATTGATATCAGTGTTCTCAATAAATTAATTCTTCTTGCAAAACCAGAATCGTCGAACATTGACTTCAGCTTCTGCCAAGTCCACTGTTGTTTTTGCTTCTTTTACATGCACATACAAAGATAGATCAATCATTAGAATTATCTTCGCTTTGGCCTTAGAGTCTTCTGGTATAACTACTTCTGAGATACATTTTGCTAATCCTTCGAGAATAAGCACATTTTTGATAGCGAACGCCCAATCTCCGTAGTTCTCACGACCTTTCAGCTTCGGCACATTTACTAGATAATTTGTCGCCATATTTATCAACGAGGGCATTTCTTCTCTGTGAACAATAACACACAAAGGACTTCAATGACACGTGGGTTTTATTCAGCGATTCCTGATACTTTTGATAATCTGAATCTTCTCCTGCACTGGTTACCTGGGCCCATAACCTGTTGAGTTTCCATTGATACTGAAAATAAAGCCGTGTATGTTCCACATAGTTTATTATAATTGAACATAGTGATACACTTTATACGTTAGCACACATACATCTATACAGACAGAGGTACAGGAAACGACTGAGCAGTACAGCATGTAGGTACAAAGATCTCAGAACACTCAAAGATAACACATACATATATTGATATCATTTAACATGTTTTGACCAACTCAACAGACTTCAGTGCAGCATAATGATATTTGCAAAATAAATTAGACTTTTCTGAATTTTACCAGATCCCACATAAATAATTGACATTGAATAATTTAATGTAAATTGACTCACTTATTTAAATCAGATACTGACACCAAATAAATAGAATTCTTAACAGACCATGAACACTTTCATTTGACACCTTTTTGGTAGAGCACGAAATGTAAACACTTTTCCGTTACGTACCACTAGGTGCTATTAGGTCTTTATGATGCATGAAGGAAAAAACATTGCGGATTTACCAAGTTGGTGTGTGATGAGTCAATCTGCAAAGGCTATTGTCCGGGTCAGCTGCCAGTTATCAAACAGCATCTTGGTTCCATCTGTGCAAGACAATGTAGCTGCACAAGCTCATCAGTCAGTGCATCCACTATGCATCAGCAGAATTTAATATGATATTAGATTTGGATCACATGAACAAACCAAGTCCAACTACTCAATTCTGTACTGAGACAGACATCTTCAGCAGTACTGCATGCATCAGAATTCACTGTGAAAGTTATTCAGAAGGGATAAAAATCAAATATTGAAATGATATTGTTAGTTATTTATCAAAAGGATAGTGTTATTCATTTTCCTCTTAATTCGTTTAATACAGAAATAAAATGATGCTACACTAAGATGCAAAGATAGACTCAGACATTACTACCATAACTGGAGAACTGTCAGCACCAGAATAAAAGCAAGAAAAATCAATTTCATATCTGTTCAAATGACCTGTTTTCAACATAATTTAATGAAATTTGCATGATAAATATCCATAAGGAATAGTGCAATAACTGTAGATCTGAATGTTTAGGCTTGGATATATATGGCTTTTATTACCAGATTCTGATGATCCCATTTGTGTATGGGAAAAATATATCAGTAGGAAACTTTCTTATTGTGCAGAAAGAAATGCATTTCATCCAAATCTTAGACATCAGTATAGGAAATAATTTTCTAAAAATGAAGCATGGGTTAGCTTTGATGCTCTGGCCTCCCATTTGGGAGGATGTGGATTTGAATTCCTTTCCAGCCTTCCAGATTTTGGTTTTCCATGTTTTTCCCAAATCACTCCAGGTTAATTTCAGAACGATTCCTTAAAAAAAAACTTGGCTGAATTCCTTCTTTGCCTCAGCCCTTTTCTATCTCTAATGACCTCAATGAGATGTAAAGCTGTAAAAAAATCCTAATAATTAATGCTTTATTAAAAAAATAATAAGATTACTCAGTCTAGCCTGGATTAAAAATGTAAAACTGTTATTGATTACATGGAAAACAATTACCGTCATGGAGGCCACAAAATTTAGTACTTTACATAAAAATGGATTCATTGTTACAATTTGGGGTGGAAATTTTAGGACGAAAAATAAGGTATCCTAAAATTTCACAACAGGCAACAAAGAATGAAACACACAGTGTAAATGGATTATGTTTAAAACATCAATAATCACCTAAGAGTTAGAAACTAAATCAAAGTAGTATATAAATTTAAAGGAGAAATAAATTAGTATGTGAAACTGTATAGTAAAGGGATTACTAAAGAATATATAACCATAGTTATAGGTAAAAAAATAAAATAAAAAAACCAGTGATCCTTGTCACCATATAAATTCAACATAGCCCTGCTTGTGTAAATATACAGTATAAACTCTTCAGACCAAGATACCAGTGAAGAATTGAGAACTATTTACATAGAAACTTGAAGAGAATAATAAAGTAAATAAAAAATATTGTAGGAGTTAATGGAAATGAAATGAATGTAAACAAACTAATTAAAACAAAAGATAGGAGCATTGTTGGAAATGAACAAATCTGAGACAAGATGAGGAACTAGTTGACAATTTGTTGAATGAAGAGTCTCAGAAGGAAGAGAAGCTCAGCATAACTGATGAAACTGAAGCTGACATAAGCATAAACACAAAATGAGATGGCAAGAACAGTTTAGCTAACAGCATATATAATAAAGCATTCAGGACAAAGAGGAATATGATGACTCTGGGAGTGATACAAAAATTGTTATGAATTAATCAGTTGCAAAGTAACTTATTCTCCAGAAGCAATTTCCTCACACACCTACTTTTGCCATATTTTAAATTTTTGTTCAAATTCTTTTACTGATTGAGGTTGACTGTTTGGCACTTCTCTTTACAATTTTTACAGTTCCTGGCTGCCTTATCTATAAATGAAATATTTTACACAATCTTTTAACTTAACTGAAGTGTTACTTTATTGTCACGATCATCTTTTCCTTACACTCCAACCATTCTCTTCACCCAAATCTTTTCTTCCAATAACTCCCAACTAAATTCCTTTAACATATCATTACTGACTTTTTTTCTGTGATAATTTCCAGAGATAAATCCAGATATATTCCTTTTCATCCCCTCCAAATCCTATATTTGATACCATATCTCACCTTACTCAAGCAAGGATTTAGCCAAAGTTTTGTATCCTAATTCCCTCACTCCCCTGTCATATTCTCTTTAATACATTCAGGACTCTCCCATCTCTCAAGTATGTGGTGCTCAACTATATTAACTATTAAATGATGTGTGAAGAAATTTACATTATTACCTTCAACAATCAAATTCCCCATAATCATATACCAAACTAAAGTTTTTCATCAGTGTATCTAATAAATTACTCTTTCTGCCAATTGTCTAGTATTGATATGAATTTTTTTAGATGCAGCCAAACGGATTTATAGTGCATATACTGAACACACTTCCATATTTTCGGAAACCACACACGTCACTCATTTTTTTCTTCTTTTCAATAACTGAAAAATAAACTTATGTACATAGAAACAGCTTTTATGGGGTCAAAAACTGCTTCCAACACATAGATGCTTACCACAGGGAATAGGAAAATTTCTGTGGAATTTGATAAGAACTGTATGAAGGATGAGTCATCAATTTGACCTCTGTGAATTCCAGGAACTGGATGGAGAATTTGGCTGTGAGGAAAGATGTGTTTTCATCATTGAGGAGGATACCTTGAAGTCCTGTTTTTGACTGGCTGTTATTGAAGCATAATTATAAAACTTTTAGAATGCACTGTGGAGTAGCTCTGATCAGAGACAGTATCCTTTGTTCCCCCATAGGGATTGTTGCTTCGTGACTGCTTTTGAAGAAACAAAGTGGCAACAACTTTTGGACACTGATTTACTAGCATATTGTCATCAGTAAAGATTCAAACTTTCAACTGACATTTAGTCTGTGGGTCAAATTAATAAATCTATTTTTTTTTCACCAGTGACAATGTTAAAAACCTGTCTGGCATCTCCTCCTTCAAACTCTTTCTTCACGTTATTCACTGCATATACACTTGTTCATCAATGGGATGAAATCTTTCTAATTCTATCTGCAGAGTTTACTTTATTTCCTTAAAGATGACAAGATTTTTTCCACAGCAGTGATATTTTTCTCAGTTACTGCTGTGGATTGACAGCCATTCCTCTCCTAATTTTTTTTTTAGCTTTGTCTGCCTCTTTTACCACCACAAAACTATGGCGTGATATGGGAGAGACACCAAGAGTATGTTGGAAACATTCAAGACTTAAAACATCATTTAACCTACTTTTAAAATCATAGAAGTTCATGATGTGATAGTATTCCCATTTGAGATCCATTGTAACAACTTAAAGGAAGGGCATATTGTGTTCTTTTGCCTTATGCTGTTGGGATGTGTGGAGTGGTAGTGTGGCTACTTACTACAGGTTTATTGAGAATGAATCATCATCATCATCTTCTTCCATCTCCAGTTTCCTGGGTGCGTTGTAAGAGCGCTCTATTGAGAATGAATAGGGATCCATATTTGTGCATCCAGTTTACATTGGTTAGCCTTCATCTTCAATTCCTCAAAACTTTCATAGTACCTTACTAGATGCACTGTATGATCTCTCAGTGACTATTGTCAGCCCTTTCATATTTTAATCCTTCTGTATGAAACATTATATAATCTGCAAATCTGTAATTTTATTAATTAGAATAAGTAATAGAACATTAGGAGAGCAAAATACTATAAATTTGAGCAAATATTGATGAGTAGGAACATTACTGGGGCATAAACTCCATCATAATTAAAATAATAACAAAAATTCAACTGCCAACTGCAGCATAGTAACTATGTCACAATGTTTTCAGAAAGCAGAAAAGATCATTCTGGAGACTGTGAACAATAGAGTACTAGTCTGGAGAGGAGCATTTATACTCTTAAAAAAGGGATGAGTATTGGGTTAGTAACACCTTAATAATAGATACAATATGATTATATTAGGGAAATTAATTTTTTTATTGATTCACCTTATTCACCAAATAACATTTATTTTTTGATGATAGTATGAATTTTAAGTAATTGACATTAAAATTTCACGCATTTCAAAGCCCTTCAGAATGTGTCTTTCAAGATGATGTGGGCCAAAGTGACATCATATACACACACTTTTGATAAATAACACCTTGTTTGTTTCTCTGAATTGGAGTAAAAACTTTTGAAACATGGTTGATAAATGGTGTGTAGTACACCAGTGTACAACCACAACAATAAAAACTAGAAAAAAACCCTTAGTATTCCCACAATAGCTGAAATATGAAAAAATGTTGCTGCATCTTGCTCGTAAAATCCCAGATATTACTGCTACTAATTCCCTTATCATTTTCCGTGAAGGTCATTTATATAGTGAGGAAAATGTAATGATAAAACATGATAGAGAAATATACCCACTTTCAACATAAAAGAAATCGCTGGATCCGATGTATGTAAAATCTCTTATTTTTCATCCTAATATTAATAACCATATGATTTAATCTAAATTGTCAATAGGCTAAGCTTTGATCCTCACTTCCATATTTATTTTATTTTTTCCCCTTTTCTTTTGATATTATTTGCTGTTAGTGATACTGCAGATTAATTTTTGTGAAACATCACCATAATATTGGTTTTTCTTTGAAGGTTTAATTTTTTTTTTATATATATAATAAGCGTCTCACAAACATTTGAAGCATATCTGATTGGAAATTGAAACTTGATTTTACTTGCATACTGAAAAAAAAGTTTCTTCAAATTGAAAATTAATTTCACATTAAAAGTAAAAAATATATATGGTTGTAATTCTGACAGACAGGTAATGTGCAGTTGTATCATTATAAAAACATTTCAACAAATCGAATTTGAAGCATTTTGTAATTGTTGCAAAATTGGCATGCAATTTCTACATGTTATTTTGCAGTCAAAATAAATTCCATTATTCACCACTGAGCGTCTGTAACTTTTGCCATTATAAAGTATGTCCGGTGTGTTTGAAAATTAACAGAAGGAAAAGAAGAAACAATTTAGATATGTAAATCAAATGTTTGCCAATATCAAAAGTTTGATGCTATAGAAAGATGGGTTTTCATAAAATATTTTGGTATTACAGCAATTTATGTTTTAAAAGATTGCATGATGCTTATCATCTAAAAATTTGTGAATTCTTTAAACAAATGTAAACTAATATTTTGGTGAATTTTTAGCAAAAAGCAAATGTGTACTGACCATGATGGGTAAGCAGTGATGCTGTAGTAATGCATTCTTGATATGGGTTCGAATATCTGTCTGGCCAACCAGATTTGAGCTTCCCATGGTTTCTACAAATCAATCAAGGTGAATGCCTAGGTAGTTCCTCCAAAAGGCTGTAGCCAAATTCTTTCCCATTTCTTTCTCCCAGTACCTCCCCACCTCTAATGACAATGACTTCAATGAGGCATAAATTCATAAGCAAAAAAACAAGCAAATTTGTCATGCAATGGACAGAAAATAGATATGTTTCCAGCAAAGTTTAAAATCTAACATTATATAGAATGCCTAGGCAGAATTGTATGAAATTATTCATATTTCACACATTTCCTAGGCATTCTATAGTATGCTAAATGAGAAACTGGCAAAGTATGAAATACATCTCCGATTCATTTCAAATATCATGTGGCAAGGCACATGACTTTTAACATACATGCTAAGAATTTGTCAGTTACCCTTTTTGGTTTGTTCGGGAGTTTCAAAATATGCAATTTTACTTAAATTTGTTACAAAAAAAAAATAGTTTTTTTTACTGAGCTCCATGAAAATGGAGGAACAAGCTGTAATGATGGAGAAGAAGTCATGGTTTTTTGAAATGAAACAACAATTTGACATTGAACTGTCCAAAATTCGAGTTAATGCTGCAAAAAACAGTATTTTCTTAACCGAAACTACTTACCAGAAGTTAGTAAATGATGTACAAAAAGCCAAAATGACTACTAATAAGGATCCCAGGGATTATTGGTTGCTGAATCACTATGATGTGATGACTATAGAAAACAAAAGTAAACCCATTTATCCTGTTAAAGAAGGCATCAGTACTAAACAGTATTGCATCAAGGACTCAGAATTATTTCACATACTTCATGAAGCTTATTTGGCTATTGGACATGGTGGACTTAAAAGAATGTTGAAAGAACTTTCAACCAAGTATCAAAATGTTACATGTTATGATATCCTCCTTTATGAACCTTGACAGAAAAAAAAGAAAGGTATTAAAAAGGGTATTGTTGTGAAACCTATGATTTTTTTCTGAAATTAGTTCCCTTCTTGACCTTTAGTCTCAGCCAGATAGAGAATACAAATTTATTATGGTAAGACCATCTCACAAAATTGGTGATTCTTAAGTCTGTAATGCCAAAGAGGGCTGAAGAAGTATCCTACAACCCACTGGACATATTCTCATTGCATTGAGCACCATCCATATTACAGTCTAATTCAAAATGTCTTTCAACCCTTCCATGTTGCAATAAGTAGGTTATTTTTAATTTCTTATTTGTTATATGAAAATTTTGTTTTCTAAAGTTTTCATTTTTCTTTATGTATTTTGAATATTTTTTTAATGGCACTCTCATTATTTCTTTCAGAACAAAATTTGTATTTTTTAGGAATTTGTAAGCTACCTTTCGCTCTATTTTCAAGATTAAGTTAAAATCCGGCAAAGTTTGAGGTTAACATCAGTACACGATACCATAGTTAAAATCGAGATAACAACACTTTGAGTTCAGAAAAGGAGATAAACAACACATAGCAACCATAAATAAGAAGTTTCTAGTAAAATATAAACCATAAACTTACCTAAATGAGCGTAATCCATAATAATCCTGAAGTAGAAAACACAGGTTTGTTTACCCGACCACAGCACTAATATTCCACTAAATTAAACACTGTAAAGCACTTCAATAATTAGAATTTCACCATCTGATATTAAATTCACTAATAACTCGTGGTTCCAGACCGACTTAAAGCATCTCCACATGGGAGTTATTTCGGTATTTAATTCCACCAAATCTAAACAACTTCAAAGCTTTAAAAGTTGATTTAACCAAGTAAAATAACCAGCCAGTTAATATTCTTTAAGTTTCCGGTAACCATCAACTAATAAATAGAAAATATAGGGGAGAGGGGGGGAAATACACGCACCTAAGGAAAAATCGATTTAAATTGTTCATTATCTCATTAAAAACCTAAGAAAACCACTGCATACCATACTTTGGACATTTATCGACCTGTTCCAACTGGCTGAAAATAGTTATGAACATTACTTTAATTTTTATAATTAAAATAAAAAAAAGTGCAAACGCGTTGTATTACCCACCGCTGAGGGTAATGACACGCATGGGATGGGGTAATAACACGCAAAACAAACAATGCATAATAATGGACAATACACATTATTTTTTATTACTATATTAGTTTAGTTTGTTGACGAATACATTAATGAACAAAATAATAATGTATTTTAAACATGTATTTTTTATTAAGTGTTTATAGGCGTGAAAAAGAGTTCAGTTTCATTTATAACAATCATCACACTTGTAACCTTTTGGAGTGTTCCAGCCACTACATTCTTTATGGCTCCACCTACTACATGAAACACATCTGTACCATAGTTCTCCATCTTTTCCAAACTCTCCGCAAACTAAACAGAGCTCTAAAAACGCCGTGGATTAACATCATCCATTTCGGTAGCATCATGAATGTCCTTTAGGTCATCTTGGATGTTACTTTCACTTTCTAGTTCCAGTTTCCTATTGCATGCTGTCTGTTTCTTCTTTGAGCCATTCTTAAGCAGTAGAATAGTGCGCTTATCTTCTTTATCCGTTAGTTTTCTTTTCTTATTTTCTTTGGCTTTCTTTTTCGTGGCTTCTTTTGCTTTCTTTATTGATAACTCCATTTGCAGTTTTTCCTTCTCTGGGGTTGCTGTAAGGATCACTGACTTTCCCTTTTGCTTTCCTTTATCTTGTTTTGTCTTAGGAATAACTTCTTTTTGTTTTGGAATAGGAGAAATGTCAGATACACTAATATGATTGTCACTTGAACTTTTAGTTGATTTTGTTGAGACCTCTTCAACCAAAAGTGGAACATCTTCTGCCGATGATCCAGGAATCTGTTCTTGACTACGTGCTGAGATAACTGTTTCCTGTATAGAGGCAACCACACCATTTCCATTTGTTGCATTCGAGATCCCTTCTTCTTCAAGGACAATGTCCCTGAAGGTCTCATATTGTTCTAAGTCAACACGTTGAAATTTGTGTGGATTTAAAGGACAAATTCCACATGCCTTGAACCCCGACTGTCCTTTGTCCATAGTAGCAACCTTAATGTATGCCTTATTAAAAAGTTCAGCTAACTCATATGGTGTAATTTTTTGATACACCCTTGACTTCATATACAGGTCACACTCTCGATTAAAGGCTGATTTCAAAGAAGAAAAGAAAGTAACGTCAAGCGGTTGAAGCTTGTGAGAAGTGTGTGGAGGTATGGTTACCATGACAATAGAATTTTTTTTACAGAATTCAAAAATATCAAGTGAAATGTGACTACTGTGATTATCTAAAATCAGCAGCACCGGGTCGTCAACAGATGATTTTACATGCTTCTGGAAATGCTGGAGCCATTCAAAAAATAATGACTCATTGGACCAACCATTGACAGAACAACCATATATTGCTCCAACTGGTCCACCTTTACTTAAGACATGTGACATTCTTTTCCTGGGGAGATGAACATAGAGGGAATGTACGTGCCAGCAGCGCTGAAACAACATATTGCTGTAACGTTTTTCCCCCTTTCCCAAGAGGTAGCCCCTCCTATTTTTTTAACACCTTTAGGAGCCAAAATTCTGTTAGGCTTTTGTACGGTATTTATGCCCGTTTCATCGACATTGAACACTCGACCCTCTTTAAATTTATATTTTTCAAAGACATGCTCAACATTTTTAAAATATGCATTAACCTGTTCTTCATTAAATGCCTGTATTCTATTAATGCTAGTTGCTTCAGGTTTTCTCGGGCTAATACTCGGGTTTCTTTTTAAAAACAGAGCTAGCCAATCCCTTCCAGCTAATCTTGATGACTTATCAAAATTGTTTGGGATCTTGTTAGCCTCTGCGAACTCAAACGCAATCTTTCGCAGCTGGATGCTTGTAATGCCGTAAAACAGCTTGGCCATCGTAATAACATGATCCCTAATCTCATTTTCCTGTTCAATAGAAAATGTGGGTTTTTTCCCAAGTTTTGGCCCCGTGGTATTTTTTGCTCTCATTCGTGTACGCAGAGTAGCTTCGTGAATCCCAAAAGTTCTTGATACTTCTCTTATTTTTTTCCCCGATTTTATGGCTTCAAGACACTTGCGAAGTTCCTCTTGGGTCCATTTTGCTTTCTGCGTTTTCCTTTTATAATATCTAGTCATCTGAAATAAAAAAAAAAAAAATTAAAAACACGTTCGAATTGAAGACATAACTTACTAATTTTATTATGATGGGGTAATACCACGCACTTGAAGAGCCGCGTGCTATTACCCCAAATCGAGTTCGCTGACTGAACTAACCACAACTTGGCTCTTAGTTCAAATACTTCGACAAATCTACACTTATATGAAAGGTTACATCTACGGCTAGTAGTTTATGTGCAAAACATTACATAAAAGCAACTTATAGTAGCACTTACCTTCCAAAATACAGCTGACAGAAATTACATCAAACACAGCGAAAAAAGACTTCACACTACTGCTGCCACAAGACAACTGGAAAATGGTTGGCGGAAGTGGCGCTGCAATTGTTGTGCCTGCTAGAAAAGTACACCAACAATCGGGCACGGCCTGCGACATTCAAACTGCGTAATTCAGCCTGCGTGTGATTACCTCCATGCGTGTATTTCCCCCGCTCTCCCCTAAGTAAATAAGAGCCAACTGGTAATGGCGCAGTAGCAACGAACTTTTAAAATTCAATAACTCACTAACTAACGTATTTAACAGACTAAAAACTTTTCTAAAGTGCTTAAATTAAATAAAGGTTCAATTTAAATTTAGTTTCAGGACACGACCGGCTTTAAATAAAAAGCGAAATATTTGGTTGCACAATGGAAAACAGTAAAAATTTAGAAATTCTATAACTTCTGATAGACTTAACAGATTTAAAAGATTTTTACACCTCTGGACTCGGCAGGAGCCGGAGAACACGTTGAAAATAATATTTACTTGAGATTTTAAAGCTTTGAGGTGAAGCATTTTTCACGTGACGTATGATGACGTAGAACAGTACGCGATACAAATATGCTTTTAAATTAACTAAACTTCAAAATTCATTTTCACTGGTCTGGAAGCTCTAAAAACAAAACCAAACACATCACTACACTTGTCTCATTACGCTCTTCATCCTGTGAATTTCTGGTAGCACGCAGTTAACAGGTTCTTTTTCCAGATAGACTATTGTTTAGGTCAGTAAGTCACTTTGATAAAAGGGACCCGTCCGCCATTTTTATCACATTTTGATGAAGTATCTTGTTGGGTTAGGATGTAGAGCTCTGTTTGACGAGTTCAACGAGACTGGCTCAAGCGCACGGTGGTTTATGGGAAGGGCAGTTCAAAAACATGATGGCCGACCGGCTCCATTTCTAAAATCGGCATGACCAACGTAACTTTCTAAAACTTTCCGACATGTGGTTATAATAGATTTCAAATTCATTTGGGGTGGTGCGGTCTCTTCTGTTTCACGATCTGTGATCTTCGGCTGATGATTTTCTCCGATTGCCATTGCTAACTGTGACTTTTGTACCTTCTGTGAAAATTTTCAAGAATACCTATATAATTCAGTTATCTGGATTCAGACTTTCATTTCTACATTAGTACCT
The DNA here is from genome assembly GCA_031002005.1 of Vandiemenella viatica. Classification (NCBI taxonomy): domain Eukaryota; kingdom Metazoa; phylum Arthropoda; class Insecta; order Orthoptera; family Morabidae; genus Vandiemenella; species Vandiemenella viatica. The sequence continues at coordinate 184,405,756 of CM061920.1, forward strand.
TTCTTACAGGAGGTTATCTGTAAGTGGCGACTGTGGTCATTTTACAGTTACCATTCTACATGGTTTAACACGGTTATAGAACTTTTTACGAACTTTGAAAACTTTTGGATGACTTTGAGTTTAGGTGAAGAAGCCGATACCCAGCCCCGTATCCAGCTTATTCCCTAACAAATTCACATCTCTTATATAATACCCTTATCAGGATCTTTTTTCATAATTTGCCTAAATAGCATTTGTCATTCTATAGAACGCCTAGGTATTATATAAAATGCCTAGTTAAAGTATGTAATAATTCTCATATTTCATACATGTTGGGCATTATATATGGTGCCTAGGCATTGTAAGGAACAAGGCTGACACCGGGGTAGAGTATCGCCTATGTGCCTTAACTTACTCTCTTGATCACACCTCCCAGTCCGATGAAAACTTGTTGAATACTTTAATTTAATTTGACCTTGTTGCCAGGATACAACTAGAACGCTACAGGTCGCCACAATATTTGAAGACCCCAAATATTGAAAAGGTATGATAGTAGCTACAGAAATGAAACAGTTCACTTTTCCAAAAATTCTTCAAGTTTATTTAGAATGAAATTCAAAGTTCAAACAGCATTCTTAAGTTGCTTAGGCAATCGAACAATCGTTCCAAAAATCACAGATTATGGAGAGAAGTAGAAACCGACCAACACCCCGTTGAGAATTAAAGGTTCATATTAAGTAAACAAATGCCACGCCCCCCGACAATGTTCCATCATGGCCGAACCCGGTAGTGCCAACATAAAACCTGAGCTACCAACCTACCAGCGCACACGCTTATAACATCTTATTAGCACGACTTCAAACCCGGAAAAGACGCCGTAACCTCCCAGCCCTCTGATTTATACCTTCGCTGACGTCAGAGCCAAAACACAACTTTCTGCTAACACCTAAACGATTTAGATCGGAAATATCTCAGCAACTAACCAATTATGCGAAACTTTAGGTGTGACAGTGTTTATACTTATTTAATTGTGAAATAATGGATATTTAGTGATTAACTTTAAGCAGCTGGTTTAAAAGTTGTAAGTGTAGGAGTGAACTATTTCTCTACTCTGGGTAATTACTATTGTTCTCGAAACTTCTACATTTCGTCATTTTCTTAAAGCCACAATTTACATAAATGTTATTGTTATTGCCGTTTTCTACTAAAATCCTAAGTTTATTGGTGTAATTTTTATTAAGATTGGTGCAGGGAAAGTTTAACTACGACGTAACCAAAGTGAAATTTCAGTTTTAATTTTATAACTTTATTTCTATTACTTTTATCGCAAATATAAAATTACCACGGGATTCACTGAATTAAACTACGTATTCTGAAAGTTATCTCATCTCTGTATCTACTTTAGATCGGTTGAAATTAATTTCGAAACTATGCACGTGCCTGCGATGAGAAATAAATTTTTAGATCTCTATAAAATCGGTTTTATTACTTGGAATTACTTGAAATTATTATGTGTGATATTAGATTTTTAGGTCTTCCCGGAAATCTACTTTTTATTTCGAATGTTCTCTAGGATTTTGAGATAAAAAATTATTAAAAGTGCAGAGTATAAAAATTGATTTAAGTTATTTAAACGTTCAGAAACTACGAAATTTTAGTGAATTTATATTTTAATTGCATGATGACTTCCTTACAATTACTTTATTTTGTTCGAAAGTGTGTGAAAACAGTGAAATGCCAAATATTAGAAATTGCTTGTGTACTCAACTGGATTATTTTGGATTATCATATTTAAGGTTAGTAAAAGGTGTTAATATCATTACAGAAAATTAGTATAGTTGGTTTATCAAGTATTGAGTTACTTTACTGCTCGTAAATTGGTTTAAAAATGACAAAATGCTCCCCAGTTAGAAGTTCATAATTACAAAGTTGGATTACTGATGATTATTTAATTTTCAGTTGATTTAAAGTTTATTTATTATCATTCAAAGTTTATATTCGGCGTTTAGCCACTACTGAAAGTCTTTACTGCATTCAAATTGATTTAGAAACTGTAAAGTTAACCTATATCAAAACCTATTATTCGAAATTGAACTTGTGGGATTTAATCTATTTCCTCCCAAGCTGACGTTTTCTTTCTTATATAGAAGGTTTACTTTAGGGCTTTTATTTAATTTTGAATACTTTTATTATCCCTAAAGTGTTTTATTTAGTGTGTTTTGGTTACAGTATCTCTATGCTATACAAAGCTTTACTCCCATAACCTGTACATGAACTGAAAACTATCTTTTACTACAGAGTAAGCTTTCCCCCTAATACCTAAAGGTGAGAGGCTAGAATTTACTAAAATTCTAAGATGCTTACAGCATTCTATAGAGTGCTGGCTTATCATACATTGCCGGTAACAGATACATAAGAAAATGCAAACAAAAAGATAAAAAAAAAAATATTCTGAAGCACGGATCGATCTCAGGATCCTTCATGAAGATACAAAGATCTTTAAACCATGCGGCTACCTGACGACCTAAACTGCTGGCTTATCTACACATAAATAAGCAATAAAATTTTTCAGTTTTTTCTTGTGTGAACAAAGTGAAACACATTTTGTGAATAACAAATGAATGACAGATTAAAAATCCGGGAGAATTGGCAAAAAGCATTTTTTTTCCTCTTCATTTCAGCCATCTGTGGATTAAAATTATTTACACTACTTCATTTCCTCATCTAAGTTTCCTTCTTCTGTTGCCAGTTCTCTTTTATTCTCTGTCTCACTCTTGATTTTTCTTCTTCTGAGAATACTGTCCTTTTACTGACTGGTTTTTCTTTTGACTTATCCTTTACTTCCACAAGTTTTCAATTGAATAATTCTCTGTCTTTGATGTATTCCACCTTGATTCCACATGTTTCAGAATATGATAGTCCTCTCTCATCCATGTTCTCATCCTGTTCTTGTTTTTTTATTTTTCATACAAACTATACAGAGACTTGTCTTGACTATGGTAGTGTTTGGTCAATATGCTTAGGTAAATGACCCAAATGTTTTGTGTGCAGTCTCTCTGGTATGATAATCATCCTCATTCTTTGTAGTCTGGTTTTGGTATATTCTTGAGCAGTGATTCTTTCCCCCCCCCCCCCTCCAGTTATTTATTTTTTTGAATGAAGTGTATGAGTTAAAATGTGCAATATTGAACATATAACCGAAAATTTTTCCATATCCTTTCAAATGTTTTCTCTTGATAGGAAATCACATTAGGATTTTGCCTTGGTAATTAATTCCAAGCATTCCTTTGTTGTAATCTATGGCACATTTTTGTTTCTTAATATGAATTGATTTGTTCCTTGTGCATTCGTTTCTACTGTTATGTATTTTGTTCTGTGTTTTGATTAGTCTCTGTTACAATATTTTCCCAGAAATGATTATCATATATTATATTAAATATATTCAATTCATTTTTATTTGCTCCTAACTTACATAAGGTTGTCACTTTTATGCCAGTGGTCACTGTATAAACCCAGATTTTTTGATTATTTTCTTTCCAAATCCAGTGCTCTGGTAGCTGATGATTAATGCCATCTTCATTAATCGGTGTCATCAGATATAAATATTCACTACCAACTTTTTCGTACAGGATGTACAATTTCATTATCACTAACTGAAGTACCAAACAAATCTTTGAATGAAATGTCAATGGAACTGTTACTGTCATCATCATGAAATTTTCATTTTGAAGACATTGTATTAGGGATACTTTTCTAATATATTTAAGAAAATATTTTTTAAAGTGTGAATGTAGTCAAGAATAATACACAACTGTGTCCAGTAGCCTGGACTATGCTGTTTGGAGTAGGGCGCATAAAAAAATGTGGCTCTGATGTATGGTATTTATATTTTGCCTGACTGACATGCCATGGACCATGCCCATGATATTCAATTTTGATCCAGACCTGTACCATAAGCCAGACTCACGATAATCGGTTTTGGCCTGACTGATGCACCATGGCCAGGCTTGTGATATTCATTTTTGGCTTGGTAACCTGACCACCAACCTCACACGTGGTTTGAGCACTTACACTAAAAACTGTAAATGCTGTTAGTGCCTTTATCTGTGACAAGTGGTGCATATACTTTTTGACAGACTTCAAAAAAATAGGAGGTTCTCATGTCAATTGTTTTTTTTTTTATATATGTGCAGTGATATCTTTACCAATAATTGTAAATCAATTTTATTGTTTCACATATAAATTTCATTGAGAAACCACCCTCTCTACACCCCTTAATTTATATATAAACCTACATTTTTTATCTGATTCCTATACAACTAAAATAAAAATACTGTCAAAATTTGGTAAGCAAAAGCCAACCCCTGTCTCTCTTTCCACCCCCTTAATTTTGTCAGTGATCTTTATAGAAAGCTGCAGTTGACATCATTTTAGTGATCAGCATGAAAGTTGACCCATGTATGTATATTTTTATGGAGAAGAATTCTGGCCAAAAAAATACAAAATTAACATCTATCACCCTATAAACTCCTTAATTTTTATACAAACACACATTTTATTCCGATTTTGATGGAAATTTACACACTTATACCATAAAATAAAGAGAAAAATACCGTCAATATTAGGTTTGCAGGAACACAACCCTCTCCTACTTTTCACCCCCTAATTTTTGTAAATGTTCTTTACACAAAGTTACAGTCAACATCATTTGACTGATCACCATGAAAGTTGGCACATATATGTATTTTTTTGTGGAGAAGGTTTCTAAACAAATATTTCAATGTAATTTTGCACCAGTATACTTTAAAATGAAGAGAAAAAGAAAGATACTGTACGCATTAGTTTTCCAAAAACCCAATGACTGTTCCCCTTTCAATCCTCTTAATTGTTGCCAAGGTTCTTTATAAAAAGTTACAGTTTCCATCTGATTTTGAAGGAAATACATATACTTTAAAACAAACAGAAAAATTCTTCTGCATTTGGCATGGGCACCAGGAGGTGAGTGCAAGGGGGTGCACTTGCACCTCCCTGGCTTGAAAGAAAATACACAGAAAAAGATTAATAAATACAATTTTTATTATTATATTAACTGTTTCATAATAACGTAAGGCATATAGATTGTTGTCAGTATTTGTTCAACACCTTGTCAATAAATTCAGTGTTTTCCTCTTTTCCTATGAACACTGAGCCTCCACAGGCTGTTTTGCCTCGCATTTCCCGTTGTTGACTTGTTCCATGTCTTGACTCTCGTAACGTACTAAATAACCATTCAATGCTACATATTATCGGTGGAATAGTTATGCCAATCCTGATTATCTCACAAACCTCTGAATAAAGTGGATTGGGCTGAGCAATCAAATTTGTGTGTTCAATAAGGGATTCATTTAAGGCAGCATTACTCACTTTATCATCTTGAACATCTCATACTACATGGTAGGCTGTAGAAACATTCATTAAGATTGTGTATATTTCTGGCCATGGCTGAAAATGAAGGTTTGTCCAATTTTCTTATATTTCTGGGTGTAGCTGCAAAAATGAAAATGCTTTTTTACGTGTAGAAGAAAATCATATTCTCAGGGAAAAAATAAAGGCTTAAGTATGTGATGAAGATAGGGTATTCTGAAGAATTCTTTTGTATTTTAAGAGGGCTTATTTGATCTGTTTGTCTACCCAGTCACTATTCAACTACATTTAAATTCAAAATCCACTACTTCACAATTTTTTTGAGCTTTCTCAAAAATAATAGCGATCTCAATTGTGGTATTATAACGGTGAGATGGAAGTGCATCCATTAATTTATTTATGTGATCATGTACTGCTTTTATATTCTTATTTACTTATTGTAATTGGTCGTACACAGTTTGGCAGAATAGGCAGTAATCACTATTACTTGAAATAATACAATGTGTGTTGGAGTTGTTGCAGTAATCAGAGGCGGCCTTTGGGGGTGGTGAACAGGGCAATCGCCCGGGGCCTCACGCAACCAGAGTTTTTTAAATAAATATTTTACATTTAGCTATTAATGATAACACTAACTTGGTTGGTTGTTAGTAAAGTATACATTAATAAGCACCTAATGAAAATTTCTCATTTAGATTTATTCAATTTCATGTTCTTATAACAGCAGCAGAAACATCTGATATTGATGGGCAAGAACTGTATGAAGAACTGAATATGTTTATCCGTGTATAAGAAGAAAACAATGGTATTATCTTGGTGATAAGATATATAATAGAAAAAACATTAAGTGAAGCGTACCCCATTATCGAAGTATGCCTGAAAATTATTGCCACGACACCTAAGACAGTTGCATCCGCAGAAAGAAGTTTTTCATGGTTAAAATTTACTAAGACATATTTAATCAATTCGATGACATAAGATCGGTTTTCAGCCCTTTCTACTATTTGAGTTGAAAATGACATAGTTCAATCGTTTTGTGCCTTAATTAAATATTTTAGTCTTAGGAAAAACCCGAACATCATTTTTAAATCACAGCGTATATTTTTCAAGGCATTTATGCACTTCAGTTAATCCTTAATAATTTGTCTTTATGTTTATTAACTTCTAATAACTTTTCTAATATAATATTTTAAAACTCAAATTTTATTTATTTGTGACTTTAACATTTTTCTTCGATCATCAGAAATACCTACTTTCGATTCACATACTTTGTACAAAGGGCAAGAGCCTCGCAAAGATCTGCCACCCCGGGCCTTGCAATGGCTAAGGCTGCCGCTGGCAGCAATGTAGAGCTGATATACTTTTGTTTTTTTTGTCCCAGGAAATTTTAACAAATTATTGGGTTTTTATTATCTTTATCACAATGCAGATTGTAAGAACCACTTTATACCACTAATATCAGCAGGGTCATCAGCTAACGCTGAAGCATACTTCACCTTCTCAATTACTTGGATTTTCAGAACATCACAATAAATCTCTATCAACTCATTTTGAATCTGATGTAATGTGTACAAAGGGTTTTTTTGCTCCTGACTCTACATGATTTTTCAAAGACTTGTCCCCAGACTCAATTAAAAAATGTAGCACATCTATGAAAACAGAACCCTCATCGACTTTCCCACCAAGTGGAAGATCATGCTATACACAAAACAAAATTTTGATACAATTGTTTGAAGCTTCACACACTTTTCTTCAATTGCCTTATGACATACCGTAATCAAAGATTCATGAACACTCAGTCCTCTTTTATCCACGATCTTTTCTTTTCAAAAGTTTTTTTGAGGAAGCCATTGTGTAACAACGCCATTTGTTGCATGAGACTGTGGAGCTTCATGAAACTTTTGACAAGGAGAAATTATAAACTTCCTCTTGTATACTGCACTGCACCATAGGCTGAAATAAACTCATATTCCACGTAAAAGTTCTTTTTGGTGTAGCTGAGTAGAAAACCACAGGTAGGTTGTAAGCTATTCAAATCGATAGGCTCTTTTAGCATCAAAGTTTATGTCACTTTTAAAATTGTACGTTTTACTAAGATTCCAAGGATATCTCATTAATTTTACATGTAGATCATCATCAATTTAATAATCAAAATTAAAAAAAGAGATTTTAGTTAAATACCATAATGGTTTCAAGATTAAGAAGTCTACACGAAAGAAAACAGACTGGAGAATAATTAATTAAAAATAATACGAACGAATGACCTTCTTGAAATACCTTAAGTTTACTAGCCATTTTCACGACTTCGTACCCATTTATATCAAGACTGTCATAATTTTTAAATTTTAAAAATAAATTAGATTCCACTCAGCCGTAATGAAGGTGATTAAGGGACAAATATCCAAACAAACATACTTTCAAATTTTGTAACATATCTTAGAATTTCGCATAGCGAAATTAGTTTCCAGAATAGCGAGATAAGTTGAAGTATATGCTACCACTTGTAAGGGGCTAAACCAGTATACTGGCGTGTAGCATCAGGTTAGTCACCTTAACTGCATTTTGTCTTGTTGAAAGATCTACTAAATTTGCATTAATTAATTTAAATGACCATGTATCTGCCAGGATAGTTCAACTGTAAAGCCTATCAGTCACCGCAAAGCTTATTTAAACCAAAAGCGGAGGAAAGGTTAGTGTTCATTACAAAAGTATGTAAAAATCCAATTGATGAAGAATTGTTAAGTTTATTTCACAGTCATATTTGAAAAATGACATTTACAGTCGAATTAGCCAGCGAACTAAACGTCTCCAAAAATCACAAGTCATGGAGAGGAAGAGTACCTGACTAACCCTGATAGAAAATTTATAAGTCCATAGTCAAAGCTAGCGTCGATCACTGTCGAGAAAAATCAACATGGCCGTGAGGTGTCCATAGTGTGGTTCAACTGTTTCCAGAAATCATCTTGGCTTAACCGACACACACACTACACAACAAAACACACTAGCGCATGATTACTCCACAAAAGGTTCCTTGATAGAGGCAACAAGACGTCCTGAGCCTTCCAATTATACCCTCAGCTGCATGCTTGATGTGAACTACCGCTTATCAAAAAATACTTTAAAAGAATGTGATTATAGTTCATGTTCAAAATTTAACAGTGTGTAGCAGAGCTCTTAAGATTTATTAAAAGTATGATGACTATAATTTAAAAATAACTCTCTTTCTTGTAAATGAAGTAAGTGTGTGGGCGCAATTAAATAAGTTCCCAAAAAACAGTTGGTGAGTACCCGATTTATATCCTAATTTGTGTAATTTTTATACATCCCCGCTGGATTACAAATTATCGTATTAAAATTTATGTCAACATGTTCTGTGTTTGCTCCTAATTTCAAACGTGTAACTTTTATAATTATCGGTGGTGTATTAGCAAAGTTATCTGTTTACCAAAAATCGGGGTTGAAACTATCTAGACGCCATAACAGAAATTACAATTTAATTTTGAAAACTACCACATTTTGGTTTACAACGTAATAACTTGAAAATTGATTTAATTTTTTTTTTACTGCATGGAATGTTTTGAAACTTTAATATATTATACTAGATTCTTTGCTCTTTCAGGAAATTTACTTTTTAGTTCGGGGAATTATTGCAAACATGTGGTTATTAAATGTTGAAACTACAAGTGTGTCTAATGAAGTGTTTAAAATTTTATTTTCTCTATTTACACAAACTGAAACTACTGAATTTAACTTCCTTTCTGATTATTATTATTATAAAATTACTTTACTGCACCAAAAAGTGTTGAGTGACTTTACTGTTTTTAAAACGGCTTATTTACTGAGTTAGGTTGCAGTATCGGCTTCTGCATGAAACATTTCTCTCATGTCCTGTAGTTGCTAACTGAGAAATTTGAGATTTACTGGAAAGCTTACTCCCTCCCTTATGCTCTGTTGCCAAGAAAACTAGAATTTACCCAAATTTTAAGGTGCTTACACACTATTTTAAAGTCATTTTTACAGTTAGTTTTGGTAATAATTCCAAGTAATGTATCTAATATAAGCAATAGTTAAAGTGTAAATGGTAAATTCAAGAGCTAAATTCATTTAAACAAATTGTAGAAAACTTCACCTCAGATTTGGATATATAGTATTTGGTTTCATATAACTTCACTAAATTAATATTGTTTGTCATTTACTTAAAACAGCAACCTTGGTTTAAGAAATTATACGTATGTCAGTCCTCATCCAAGGGATATATGGAAGATATTTTGTACAAAATGGACAAATGTATGTTATATATCTATTATCATGCCTAAAATGTTTATCAGGAGGCTTATTACATGTAATACATATAGAAAATAACTTTCATAATCATTTTCAACAGTAAAGTACTTTTCAGCTCAGATCATAACCCTCTTATACATCCATTATTTTGCTAAAACTATTTTGAAGGTGGCCAACCTTACAACGTTGTATAGTAAAGAAATTTTATAACCATTTTTTTTAAGAGTAAAGTCCTTTTTAAATTGATTCTAAACCATTTTTGTAAAAGATATAAGATTCAAATAAGGTTGTTTTTCAATTTTAATTAATTTTGTTGTATTCATTTCCACTAGGGAAGCAGAGAATTACATTCATTTTCTGGTAGTTTTTGTATGCTTTTAAAATTTATTTAAGGAGAATTGAAAAAAATAAAGAATTTGAACTTTTTAGATAAAAGAGCTAGAAAGATAAAAGTAGGCTCAAATGAGAGAGAAAAATTCATTTAATAACAATAATATATAACAGTTTAAAGGTAACTTGAAATTTAAAGTAAGAAAAACAAGAAAAAAATTTCAGGAAAATCTGAGTAAACTTAGTGTACCACAAGAATATAGGATTTTGATAATTCACCAGAGAATAGTATTTCCCTTCAGGAATAAACCATTGTTCTATGACAAATCAGCAAAAGATTAGACAAGGATATAAAAAGCCAACCAAAGCTTTCTTGGGGAACAGTTTTCAAGCAGGCAGTCAAGGCAAGAAGAGCTCCACGATGGGCAACAAACTATGAGGCTAGAGACTTTAAAGATTTTTAGTAGCAGTGAAATGGGGAACTTAGGAAATTTCAAGTTGTTATAAACTTTCTATTAACAATCAGCACGGTGGATTCTGGAATCCCCACCAAGCATATATATATGACATGGGCCCAAATTGATATTGAACCCTTGAAATCTCAAAGCATTTGACTGTGTATGTCATAGAATGGCTGCAAATAATGTAAATATGATTAGAGAGTATAAAAATGTAACTTGCTGTGTGAAGTAATTTGTAAGAGGTGGGAAGCAAAATGTTGGATTAAGAAATACAGGAGCAAAAGTGATGGAAGTGAAAACAGGGTTGCCAGACATCATATACTGGGACAATTAATGCTCATTCCAACAAATTATTGTGTTTGTGGAAAAAAGGAAAATTTTGATTGTTTGGAGATGATACAATACAAAATAATTTGATTAATCTAGGAGAGGATTATTTACAGTTACAGGGAGTTCTGGCAGATTAGGCCAACATAATATCGAGACAAATGCCAAAAAAACTTGTTATGCAAGCAGACAGAAAAAAAAGGTTTTAATTTCTATATAGAAACTACAATAAATGAATTAATTGTTGATGAAAGAAAATGTAAATATCCTAGCACATCATTTGATGATAAACTCAGTTGGGCAGTACACACTAAAAAGGTAGGATTAACACTTTTTCAATATACTGGAGAGGATGACAGGGTTCTGTATCAAGGATGTGAGGAGATGAAACTTTTGTTAAGTATTTTTTGTGTGTGAAGATGTAGTTTGGAGACCACTTTAGAGATATCAGATATAGGATTTGAGGGATATGAGACATGGCAACATATTTGTTTGTAAAAATAAATTATATTACAACACAAAAATTAACTTGTATGATAAAGGGGTAGTTTTAGTCATTGGAATACAGAAGGAAATTGAAAATAGAGCTTGTAATGTAAAATGTATATGCTGGATAATGGTGTAAGAATTGGAAATAGCAACTGAAAGGCAGTAGATGACTATTCCTAATAGTCTTGATTACACCAGCCCTTTATTTTACAGACAAAGGATGAGAAAATTTTCTTTTTCAACGTAGGAGTCAGAAGTGAAGAATATGCTGAACCATTTACCTTAGATACTGGAATGGTTAAATTTAAAATTTATGAGTTGCATAACTATAGATGTAGGGAAAGTTCTGCCATGATATGTCCTTGATTGCAGTTAATCAGTAGGAAAAAGTATTTATGGTAATTAGAGCAAGTGTATATATATATATAGTTACCAGGAAATAATAGGAGCTAATTAGCGAATGGATTTACAAAAAAAGGGATAGTGAAACAAACCACCACTTACCTTAGATGATGGTATCATGGGGTGAACACACAAATAAACACAAAACACAGGAAAAACAATGAATATTTCGAAACTTGGCCAAGTCTCGAAATATTCATTGATTTTCCTTTGTTTTGTGTTTATTTGTGTGTTCACCCCATGATACCATCATCTAAGGTAAGTGGTGGTTCATTTCACTATCCCTTTTTTTGTATATATATGCTGTATATATATGTATGGACAGTAGTTACCATATATGACCAGACTATATAGGATGGAGCTAAACTACATGATGTAAGTTGTTGTAGAAATTGCAATTAGTTAATCAGTTCTTTCACTTAAGAAGTATGAAATATTTCAAAACTTAGTGTTGTTTATGTTGGTTTACAAAGCTTTGTGTGTAATTTTGTTAAGTTGCAAGGTGATTTTAACTTTCACCAAATAATACACCAAACTTCTTACATGTTTCAATGATGGGTAGTTCCTTAGATAACAACACTGTTGATTAACTGTTAAATAATGTTCTGCTGTAATAATAATATGTTTATTGAGGCACACACACTACAACTTTATATCCACATGTTTTCTGTTCAACAGCCAGACGATGACTCCCCTCACTCATGTACAATTCCAAAGGTACATCTCCAAAGATACATCAAGCACCAGAACTTTCCTCACAGATATAAATGTACAATACTCAACACGCCTCCTTACATTTATATCTGTTCTTCTATTAATTCACATTCAATATCTCTCTAAGCCTTTTGAACTTAACTTTGCACAATGCCTTCGTAAATATGTCAGCAATGTTTTCGTTAGAGTCTATTTTCACAATGTCTATTACACCATTTGTATAACACTCATTTACAAAATGATAGTGTACCTCAATATACTTGGAGTTATTTGAAAAATTACCATACTTCGCAATATTTACTGCTCCTGAGTTTTCTTCATATACTTGGACAGGTCCTATGATATTTACATTAAAAGTTTTTAATACATCCAAAACATACTTTAGTTCAGTAACAATTCTGAAATCTACTTAAGTAATTAACACTGTAACTGATATCTGGTCAAGTTCCTGAACTGATGTACCTATTAAGTTTCTGTATCTAATGTCTTGACATACTTCATTCACAGGTTCTAATTTTAAATTAACTTCCATTGGTGTATCATACAATTTTGAGTTTACAATTTTATACTTTGAGGCTAACATTTTCTTCCAGATTGTAATCTATATTAATTCCTAAATAGGTTTTTACTTGACCCAAGTCTTTCATCTGGAATTTCTTCGACAACAGAATCTTGATTTTATCTATTTTCCTTTTACTGTTACAACAAATTAATAGATCATTCATAAATTCATCAAAACAATCATACCAAGCTCTAGGGCTTTCTCGTAAACCATACAATAATGCTTTATTCAATTTACAAACCCTATTAGTACCATCTTCATACCCTCTTGGCTGATTTAAATAAACCTCTGATAAAACTTTACCATTAAGAAATACAGTTTCAACATCCATTTGCTCTATAGCTAAACCATTTTGACAACAGTATGACAGTAAAAGTTTCAATGTCTGCATCTTAGCCACTGGTGAATATATAACATCCACAACTTCCTTTTGTTGAAAACCCCTTACAACTAGTCTTGCTTTATAAGTGTTATCTGATTTTTTAGTATAAACCCACTTTACATCAAGAGCATTTACATTCTCTGGTTTCTTTACTAGTTTCCATGTTTTGTTTTGATACAAACAGTCAATCTCCTTGTCCATTGCTTGTTTCTAATACACTGACTCTTTACAATTAATCGCCTCCTCTTAATTATCTGGACTATCAGCACAACAAAAGTTTACATAAATGATATTGCTACAGACATAATCGTTAAATCTATCTGGCATTTTACATTTTCTACCTGACCTAGTCAGTTTACATTTATCACTGTTTAAACCTCCTTTAACATCTCCTTCTTTCCTTTCCTCATCTACAGATTCATTTTCATCACTAGAATCACTCTCTGAATCATAACCCTTTAAGTGGATAAGTTTAACATTATTCTCTACAATATCAACATGTCTTGCAACAACAATTTTATTATTCACTAATACTCTGTATCCAACTTCACTATAACCTAATAAATTCCCATATCAGCTTTACGATCCCATTTAGACTTTCTCAATTGTTCAGGTACTCTTACAAAAACTTTACTACCATATAGCTTCAGATATTTAACATTTGGTTTCTTTCCTAGTAAAATTTCATAGTGAGTTTTCTTTTCAATAGTACTAGCTAAAGTTCTGTTTTTAAGATAAACTGCTGTACAAACTACTTCAGGCCAGAACCTCCTATCTACTTTTGCTTCAGCTAGCAAACACCATGATATATCCATGATAGATCTATTATATCTTTCAGCCGTACCATTTAACTCATGTACATAGGGAGGGCAAACATTTAAAACAATTCCTTTTTCCTTTACAAATCGATAAACATCAGAATTTAAATATTCCTTTCCATTATCACATCTCAGTTTCTTAATAGTTTTACCTGTCAAATTCTCAATTTCATGTACATATGCAACTAGACAATCATAAACTTGACTTTTTGATTTGATAGGGTAAACAAACACGAGCTGCTTTGCTATAATCATCTATAAAAGTTAGAAAATATCTTTCACCATTCAAACCAAGAGTTGAGTGAGGCCCATTTAAATCAGTGTGAATAATTTCTAAAATTCCTTCTGCTTTGCTTCTATTATTTTCAAAAGGTAAATTGCGCATTTTGTTTTCAATACAAACTTTACACTTCATATATTCAGACTCTAAACTTTTAGGTAAACCAACTGCTAATTGATATTTACACAAAGTATTTAAATAGTTAAAATTTACATGCCCTAATATGCGATGCCATCACTCCTTTTCAGTCATAGAATCACTGTTACTCACAATATTTACATTAACATCTTCATTAAAAATGCTACTTGTCATTTTATACAGATTACCTTCCTTCATAGCAATTGCAATTAGCCTGTTATTTCCATCAAAAACTTTTGAAACATTTCCTACAGATACAATCTTGTGCTTGTCTGTTACTTTCACATAACTAATCAAGTTTCTACTCATGTCTTTAACATAAAATACATTTTCCATATTAATTTGAATCAATTTACCATAAACTGAAAAATAACTAACTACATTTCCTATCTTAGTTGCTTTCAAAATTTTTCCATCAGCAATCTTTACCTCTACAGGCTTTTCTAAAGTTACACACTCAGAAAAATACTCTTCATTATTTAAACATGATCTGTACAACCACTATCCAATAACCAATCAATTTTAATATTTTCTTTGTTACCTGTGTTCATTTTATTTTGCACCATCAAGCTCCTAACCTCTGTTACAAAACTGCCTGTTGCACTTTCACTTTGGTGGTATACTTCACCATGCCGATACTGGCCGTTTCTTGATCCCGTTGCACTTACACTTTCACTTTGTTGGCATTCTTGACTTCGCCGATACCGGTCGTTTCTGGATCCCTTGTGCTTACTTCCGCTCCACGGTTGATCATTGTTGTGACCTCTGAAGTTTCCACTTTGATGCTTACGGCCTCTGCTGCTTCTTTGATACTGCCTGCTGTGACTCCATGTGCCTCTTTCATTTTCTTCATTTCGACGACGACAATCTCTCTTGAAATGTCCTCTTCTTCCGCAGCCCCAACACAATTGTTCCTGACGACTTGTACCAGATTTTCTCATTCTATGGATTGTATTAGTTTTTACAGATTCACTTTCACCTTTGTCTTTCAAGTCCATTAATTGAATTTTACTTTTAACAAATTCAACGGTTTGATCTTCTTCTTTCAAAACATCGACCAAGTCACCAATGTAGCACAAACAGTCCGGCAAAGTTCTTAACATGTAGTTTAATTTTTCTTTCTCAGTCACTTTAGCCCCAGCAGCTTTCAATTCATTTACTGTTCTTTCAAAATCACTAAAGAATGTCGCTGTTTCATTGTAGTCTTTTAACTTCAATTTTTCCAGTTTTTTTCTACAAATTATTTGGAGTGCAGTCGATTCCTTGGAGTATAATTCGTCTAACTTATTCATTATTTCATATGCATTCACTTTATCACTCACAAACTCAAGTTGCTTATTCGTAATAGCACTATAGATGTAGTTTACTGCCTTCAGATTTTCTTCTTCCCAAATTTCAGCATTATCCATACTTGTTTTCTCTCTTGAAGCCACTGTATAACATTTTTTCATTTTCAAATACATCGTTATTCTTTTCTTCCAATTTCCATAGTCCTCGCCATCAAAGCACGGTATTACAATGTCTGCCATTATTACTTGAAATCAAAGTTTCTTGAATACACAAAAGCCACAGACCTTGTTTTTCCAACCATTTAACCACTCAACCACTGAACCATGCTCTGCTACCATGTTAAATAATGTTCACCACACAATAAGGTCTGCTGTAATAATAATATGTTTATTGAGGAACACACACTACAACTTTATATCCACATGTTTTCTGTTCAACAGCCAGACAACGACTCCCCTCACTCATGTACAATTCCAAAGATACATCTCCAAAGATACGTCAAGCACCAGAACATTCCTCACAGATATAAATGTACAATACTCAACATTAACTGTTTACTTTACTTTTATTGTATCA
Organism: Vandiemenella viatica; assembly: GCA_031002005.1. Classification (NCBI taxonomy): domain Eukaryota; kingdom Metazoa; phylum Arthropoda; class Insecta; order Orthoptera; family Morabidae; genus Vandiemenella; species Vandiemenella viatica. The sequence continues at coordinate 184,422,188 of CM061920.1, forward strand.
AAACAGTCAGAAAAACATACATAATTAGTATAACAGACTTCTTGCCAAAGACTGAAAGCACATTGATAATTCAAATGATATATCATTGTGTTAGTATCACACCAAGTGAGCTGGCCCATTTGCCACCTTGGGAGCTTAAATATGCATCATAAAAATTTCAAAAGTATGTCATAAGCATCATTTTCTGTTTCTGGAGTGCTGGCAATGATTCCAACAATAGAAATTGTACAAAAAGTTAAACTTATACAAAACTGCTTAGTTTCACAAGGAAAATATTTAAAGGATTTAAAACATCATATAGACAAAATTTAATCATTCTAAACATGCACTTTCAAAACATTTTATCTTACACAATATTCTAAATTATAGTTTTTAAATTAAAATTTCACATACTTTACAGTTTTTAATAAAATTACTGTTCATTTAAACCAGGGGTGGCCAACCCAAATGATCTTGTGAGCCACTTTGGAAATGCGTAATAACTCCGCTGGCCGCATATAAAATTATATATCCCCATATTAGATTTACACTCACTATAGACATTTTTTTGGAGTAAAAAATTGAAACATAATGAGTTATTATTATTTTGTTTATTATTTTTCTTACATGTAAAAATAGATAGTAAAATAATAATGATACTAAACTCACATTTTAAAGAAATATATAACACTAAAAATGACATATAAAAAACATATCGACATAAATGAAATAAACTTTGAAAATATGGTTGCACAAATAATGTAATTTTTGATACATTGTTTTCACTACTTTGGCCATTATAAATATATTTTGTAAAAGTGTGTTGAATCTCGTGGGCCACAACAAAAAAAAAAAAATAATAATAATAATAAAAAAAATAATCAATTTATATTTCTCTATACACAAATTAAATTAATTTGTAGGACTACAACTAAGAGGAAATATGTCTAAGGATTGTTACATACTTTCTTATTTTATATATGGATTCCAGACTATATGATTAATTATATTAAAGAAAAAGATAATGGGGTTTAAGCAATATAAATAACAAAGGATCGGGAAAATGATTCATTACTAACCAAAGTTCAAGGCTGTGATAAGTGAAAAACATAAAGAATGAAGTAAAACATATACAATATTCCATATTGTGAGTCATGTGGTAAACTTCAGCATATATACACCTCCTAAACCATATGACTCTGTACCTACAAGATGATAAGGTGTAAAACTGAAATATTGCATACATTTTTGTTCATCTCATATGTTTTTCCCTCATCGCAGTCTTCAACTTTGGTGAGTGATGAGTCATTTTCCCTATCCTTTGGTGGTCAAACTATACCATTAAACACAATAAAAGATCTAACAAAGATTTCATATCCAAATTTCTTCACATTTTTGATACATTCCCTCATCATTCTCTCCAGAACTTTGAAAACTGTGCCATCTACCTGTCCAATATGTCCTGTCAAAATTTCTACTGGAGTGTGCATTCCATCAGAATTAAATTTAAATTAAACTGAGTTTATCAACAAATGATGTGCCAGGATATTTACATATTATTCCAACAACAATCTCTTTATGGTAGTTCCTTTTTATAGGTTTTGAAGTGTGCAGAAATGTGTGTGTTGTCTTTTGGCAAGATGATGTATACTCGAAAGCAGGTTACAAGGATGTTGTGTGTAGGTTGATATGTGGTATACTAATCATCAGATTAAAATGGAAAGGATTTCTGTATTTGAGACAAATTCTTATATCAATAATTATCTATATCAGAACAAGAGATAGATTAATAGAGCTTGTATTAATTCCACTTCTAACATTTGTGAGAAGAAATTGACATAGTAGAGGATTATGAAGATGTCAGTGGCATTGCCACATATTTGATGCTACAACTGAAGTTTAAGCTTTTCTTTCCAAGATGACAATGAAAACTCATTATTTTTTAAACTAATTTCTGTTAAAACTATTTTAGGCAAAGAGTTTTAACAGAAATTAATTTAAAAAATAATGAGTTTTCAGCTACCAAAATTAAAAATTGTGTAGGGATTAATTGATATCAGAGGGTTATCAAACAAAGTGGATGAATTGCTGTTTCACATAAATGAATTAAATGCTGTCAATAGAATTGATGTTTTATGCTTGTCTGAACACCATATAACTACAGAAATAGGTATGTGAAATGTAACTGACTTTAATTTAACTTCTCATTACTGTAGAACAAACCTGGGGAAAGGAGGAGTTGTCACTTATATTAGAAATGGTTATAGTTTTGATGATATAAGTATTAGCAAGTTTTGTTGTGATCAACATTTTGAAGCTTGTGCTATACAGCTAAATTTCAATAATGAAATTATTTTCATAATAGTAACTGTATATGGAGAACACTCAGGAAACATTTCTATTTTTCTGAACCATTTTTAACTCTTATTAATATTTTTAAGCAGAAAAAAGTTAACATAGTGTAAGACTTAGATGTGCACTGGGGTGGTGCACAAACTTGAATCTTATATTTCTGATATGGTTGCATATCAACTTTTCCATTAATTTACCTACCACTGATGTCAAACTGATTGGCCTATAATTTCGACTGTATTTCTCACCCCTCCTTTATGTATTAGCATTACTATTGCACTTTCCAGTCCTCTAGTAAGCGGCATGTAAGACAACAAGCTTATGATGGGGTGGTGCATAAACTTGAATCTTAACTGTGATCGTGCAAACCTAAGGTGATACAGTTCTGACTTAGCTTTAAACACAGTTGCCACCGTAGTTTTAACCAAGAAACTAGGGAAAGGTGATAGTTCAATGATGAATGTTCAGTTCTGGTAAGATGAATATATTCTTCAAAAAACGTTACAAAGTCAGAGTACTGCACAGGCAATCAGACAACCTTTCCAAATTTAGTTCACAGATTCGACTGACCATTTGAGCACGACTGAACCCCACGCTGCTACTATTTCTTTACTTCATGAGTTCTCCACCCATGATGACAAAACTTCAACCGATATTAAGCAAATTAGCAGTTTGCCGCGCCACGATCCCAGAGCTGGCCACCTTACTACATAATGTGCCTATACTGTCTAACTGCTGCTTCTTGAATAGGGCGAGCTTAGGCTCTGGAGGGAGTATATATAGGATTGGACCGTATGAACTTCCTTATCTCGATTTTCCCAGGGATTTTATACGATAGCTGATCAGTTTCAGACAAATGTTACAAAATCTAATTTGATCATGACAGTAAAAATCATCCTAGCTCTCTGAAATTTTGGTAGTAGCAAGATATTGTTACAAACGTCAAATGAAGTTATTATAAAGAATTTAGTAACTTTAATAGTTTAGCCAGAAAAAGAGTCATAAAGATGTGATTGCATAACTTCCGGAATATTGCTCCTATCGAGCTGAAATAAATTTGATTCTACTCTCCTATCGCTCATCTATACTCTGATATTGAGTAAAGAATTTTACCTATTTTTGAAAGTGGTCTAAAATTCGAAAACAAAATTTAATGTCTTAAAATATTCCGAATATCGACTTGAAAATAACTCAAAACAAATTTCCCTAATGAAAAACTATTACTATAAAAATTTGGAATCTATAAGTCTATTCCCTGATTTATTACGAATTTTCTAAATTTCACTCCAGGCGAATGCCGAACGATCACATCATTTCGTCCAAGCACTTACTCGCGCCAAAACCTATTTTATTTTATTCCTATTAAATGCTTTAATATTTTGAAATAAATCTTTTTCAGAAATCTTTATATTTAAATAAACTTTACTCTGAATATAATTTCTTTTCATGAATCCCCGAAAAAGACTGAAATACCTAACTTTTACCTGAATCACATGTCTGGCTATATCAAATTATATTCAAAAACGGTCTTTAGAATTTATGAATCTCTCTAAAATTTTAATATGTTATTTAGACCGAAATTATGATGCTTTCTATCTATCACTTGATTTCTTAACTGTTTTGTAATAGCTAAATACTTCGAGTTTAGAGTGGAAAATTACGTGATAAAATTCTAAACCGGCAAATCACTTTTAAACATATTCAGACTCTAAGTAGGATCTTTTAACAACAAAATTAATTATCTTCTGGCTATCTAATTACCTAAACATCTTTGGAACTACAGAAATATATTGATTTAGTGAAATTAAACGAAAGTCAAATACTGCCTATTCAAATCTAAGGTTAAGTTTCTTAACAGCTGTTTAAATGAATTTAACTATTGAATTTACTGTTAACACTTGAATAAATGCTTATATAGTACATATTACTGGGAAATATTATCAAAATCGACTATAAAAACGACTTTAAAAGGGTGCTCCCATATACTTCAACTGAACTCGCTATCTCAGTAACTAATTGCGTTATGCGAAATTCTAAGATGTGTTACAATAGTCATATGTGGTGATTTTAATGTAAATTTTTTAAATAGCTTACCCTGTAAAGTAATGTTGTTGGAATCATTTGTCAGTACATTCAATTTAACTAACATAGTTAATTTTCCAACTAGAATAATGAATAATAGTCACTCAGCTATAGACAATGTTCTCTAGATACCTCAAAATTCAATTATACAATCAAGCCATCTATCAATGGACTTTCGGATTATGATGCGCAGTAAGAACTAGCTCTCAGAGTAATGTTTTTAAACTTCAGTGTTTAATAAACAATGAGTCAGTTACTTATTTTATAAAGTGCCTCAATACCACAAACTAGGAACATGTTTAGAGTGTACAAGGCATGAATGAAAAATAAAACATTTTTAGTAGCATGGTATTATATTACTTTGAATGTTGCTTCCCCATGTTTCTCAAAAAGAACAAAAACCATGGATAACTGTGGTTATTAGAACATCATGCATTTGTAAAAGGAAGTTATATATTGTCTCGAGGAACAGTCAGAATGCTGATGTTAAAACACATTATAAACAATACTGAAAAAGGTTACTAAAGAATCTAAAAGTATGTACTACAAACATAAAATTCATGATTCTGAAAATAAAATTAAGATAATATGGGACATTGTAAAACAGGAAATAGGAAAAAATAATCAAACAAGTAATGACATTTTTATCAAAGAAAATTCAGTAGAAACTATTTTTTCAATTACTGATGTATTTAATAAACATTTTTTATCTGTTGAAGATAAATTGACTGCCAATAGCTCAGTGACACACAGAATGGATATTGTTAAAACAGGCTTCGAATAAAAATTTGACACTATGTCTGTGAATTTAGCTATTCCAGAAGAAATAATAAAAATTATCAGGTCTCTTAAGAGCTAATACTCAAGTGGTTATGATGGGATTTTCAGCAGATTAATTAAACTGCTCTCCACAGAATTAAGTAATATACTAAGTTAGCTGTTTAATATATCTCTATTTGAGGGTAATTTTCTAGAAAGCCTTATGTACGCTATAGTTAAACCACTAGTTAAAAAGTCAGTTGTAATGAATTACTGTCCTATTTCATTACTAACAGCCTTCTACAAAGATTTTTAGAAAGCAATCTACAACAGAGTTTATGATCACCTTAAAAATAATAATATTATAACTAAATCACAATTTGGTTTCCTAAGGGTCATTCAATAGAACAAGCTATAGTTGTATTCACTGACAATATTTTAGAAGGAATAAATGATAAATTAAATCCTGTGGAAATTTTTTTGGACTTACCTAAAAAGGCATTTGACTGTGTAGATTCTAAAATTTTGATACAGAAATAAATATATTATGGTATAGATGGCATTGGTAATAAATGGCTGAATAGAAAACAAAAAGTATCAATGGAGAATTTTAAGACTGCCTTCATCTACATCTACATCTACATATATACTCTGCAATTCACAAAATTGTGGGTGGCAGAGGGTGCTCAGCACCAAAGCTAATCTCGTTGCTGTGCATTCAAATCCCTAATGGTACGAGGGAAAAAAGAATTCATATACGAGTCAGTCCGGCACCTTATTTCTCTAATTTTATCTATCCTGTCCTTCCGACTCAAATAGGTTGGTGGAAGAAGTATTTCACTACACTCATGAGTGAAAGTTGGAATACGCATGTTTTCCAATAAGTTTAAACGAAACGTGTGTCGTCTATCTACCAGAGACTCCCAACCTAATCTACTAATCAGTTCTGTGACTCTTTCATAAGGACTGTATCAAGCGGTCACGAATCGAACGGCTCTTCTCTGTACTTTCTCTATACTTTCGATCAATCCCTTACGAAACGGGTCCCAAATGGCACAACAATAATCCAAATGTGGACGCACAAGATATTTGTACGCTATCTCCTTTGTTTGTTCATTACAATTTTTCAAGATTCTACCTATGAATCGCAGCCTAGAATTTGCTCTATCTACTAAAGAATTAATGTGTATGTCCCATTTCATGTTCCTTTGTACTGTTACTCCCAAATATTTAATAGAATCGACCATATCAATAACTGTATTGTTTAACTCGTATTTCTGAACAATCAGATTCTTTTTGTTAGTTATGCTCATTGTCTTGCACTTTTTACAGTTTAGAGTAAGTTGCCACTCTGCGCACCAAGCCAAAATAACATCCAGATCGCGCTGAATTTCTAAGCAATCGGCCAAAGTTCTTACTTCCCTATAAATAACCGCATCATCAGCAAACAATCTAAAAAGGCTTTTCACTTTGTCTCCAAGATCGTTTATAAAAATTAAGAAAAGAAGTGGTCCTATTACACTTCCTTGAGGTACACCCGATGTAACATCTAGATTAGAAGAACTTTCTCCTTCAACGACAACATATTGCAACCGACCAGTTAGAAAATCCTTTATCCATTCACAAAGCTGATCTGATGTACCGTACGCTCGAAGCTTCGCTAAAAGGCGGTTGTGTGGCACAGAGTCAAAGGCTTTCTGGAAATCTAAAAAAATTGCATCTACTTGTGAACCTGTATCGATAACTTTCATTATGTCGTGTGTAAATAGGGCCAGCTGTGTTTCACATGATCTTTTCTTCCGAAATCCATGTTGATTTGTTGTAAGCAAATTATTATAATCTAGAAAATTCATAATGTTCGAGCATATAATATGCTCCATAACTCTACTACAAACAGATGTTATAGATATGGGACGATAGTTCCCAGGATCACTTCGATCACCTTTTCTGAAAATCGGAGTTACTTGCGCGATTTTCCAGTCTGAAGGTACTTTTCGCTCTTCTAATGATTTACTGAATATATCAGACAGAAATGGCCCGATTTCTGCAGCATACTCTGAAAATACTCTTACTGGAATTCCATCTGGGCCCGGTGCTTTCCCCCACTTCAGGAGCTCTAATTGCTTAACGATACCTGCAGTATCTATTCGTAATGATTCCATCACCGAGTCGCCACGGCGTGGGAAAACGGGAATACTATCCTTATGTTCATTTGTAAATGAATTTTTAAATACAGTAGTTAGTACGTTAGCTTTATCGCGGCTTTCATTAACCTCGGAACCTTCACGAATTAGTAGTGGAAAATTGCTGTTGGTACAATTAACTTTTCGTACATATGACCAAAGTTTCTTTGGGTTCTCTGTGAGACTCTTAGAGAGAGAGTTGGAGTGAAAATCGTTAAAGGCCTCGCACATTACATTCTTAATACGTCCTCTTAAATCAGCTAAGGTTTCTAAATCGCTGGGACACCCCTTCCTTCTTGAGCGTGCGTGTATTTTCCTTTGTTTTTTGAGTAATCTTTTGACTTCGCATGTGTACCACGGTGGATCATCCTCTCCCTTTATTGTCCGCTTTGGTATATGTATTTCCATGCCTTCCCTGACTATATGTATAAAACGATGCCACATCTCTTCAACGGTGTCCTTTGTTGACTTGAAGTTATGGTATTTATTCCTCAGGTAGGTTATAAAACACTCCTTTGAGGCCTTACTGAATCTGTATACAATCCGCTCTATTTTCCTTTTTCGCTCGGTCATTAATTTGATAGTCGCAATTACCGCTTTCTGATCGCTTATTCCTGTGGTCGTTGAAATGTCGGTGAATAATTCTGGCCTGTTGGTAACCAGCAAGTCTAATATGTTTTCGCTACCGTTATGACACCGCGTAGGTTCATTAACTAGCTGCTCGAGATGATTATCTGACAACAAATCGAGAATTACTTCAGAAGCTGCCTTATCCCTGCTATCTGTGATGTGAACGTAATTACGCCAGTCAATATAAGGCAGATTGAAGTCGCCTCCTAGAATCATAGCATGATCTTTAAAACGGCTAGCTATACTATTTACATTATTTCTTAACACCTCGACAATAGCTATATCCGAATCAGGTGGACGGTAGAAGGCACCTATGATGAGTTTTGACCCAGCAACGTTGAGTTTAATCCATATGATTTCACAGTTCGTATCAACGTCTATTTCATTACATGGGAGAAATTTACTCACAGCTATAAATACCCCACCTCCATGCGAATGTAATCTGTCTTTACGAAAAACGTTCATGCTATCTTTAAAAGTTTCGGCGGAACTTATTTCCGGTTTCAACCAACTTTCTGTACCGATAACGATATCCGCTTCTGTACTACAAATAACGCTTTCAAGTTCTGGTTGTTTGTTACAAACGCTTCTACAGTTAATTACGAGAACTTTTAACTGACGAGATTCTTTTAACTGACGAGATTCTTTTACGTTGCTCCTACATTCAGGTGTTGTATCTGATTGGGTTGCCCGTAACTGAATTTCATGTTTCGGGTCTTCCTCCCTCAGCCTAAAAATCACCCAGTGCATTCCACACGGCCCCTGCCACCCGTGTAGCCGATTCACGTGTGTAGTGCACACCTGACCAATTAAGGGGAACCCTACAAGTCTCGACCCTATGGCGAAGATCGAGAAACCTGCAGCCAATGTCATCACAGAAACGTCGTAGTCTCTGGTTCAGCCCCTCAATACGGCTCTGAACCAGAGGTCCACAATCATCTGTTTAAGTGGTCCACTGTTTTCTAGGGTGGAAAATTAATCAGACGTGTAGTACCTTATTGTTCTATATTGGGGTCTCTATTGTTTTTAATATGTATAAATAATCTACCCTGTGTTTCATCCAAAATCTTAAAATTTGTCCAATTTGCAGATGACACAAACATAGGAATTAAAAATACTCCAGTATTATCCACAGAATATATTTAAAATGATGTATTTGAACTTATAAATATATGGTTTTTTGCTAATGGTTTATCTTTAAACTTTGATAAAACTCAATATACGCAATTCAGTACATCACACAGATTAACACCTGATATAGACATAAAATTTGAAGGCCTGTCCATTCAAGAGGTAGAATTTTTGAAATTTCTAGGTTTGTGAATTGATCATAATTTAAATTGGAATGGTACATGTTTCTGACTTATTAAAGTGATTGGGTGCAGCCACATTTTCAATTCATACAATTTCAGCTATAGGTGATCTACATATGAGGAAGCTAGTTTATTTTGCTTATTTTCACTTCTTAATGTCATAAGGAATAATATTCTGGGGCTATTCTACCCATGGAGAAAAAGTGTTCATAGCAAAAATTGAGTAATAAGAATTATGTGTTGGGTTAGCAAATAAACTACATGTAGAGAGCTTTTCAAGAAGTTAGGGATTTTAAAATTGGTGGCTTAATATATATATACACATTAATGTCCTTTGTAGTCACAAATTCTACTTTGTTTCCAACAAATAGTAAAATACGCAACTATGGCACTAGAGGTAAAAATTATCTTCACAAGGATTACAAAGTCATTATCATTTGTTGAAAAAGGGATCCGATATTCAGGGATACATATCTTCTAAAAGCTCCTGACACATGATAAGAATAAATTCAGGAAAAAATTTAACGAATTTTTAATTAACAACTCCTTCTACCCTGTCACAGTATTTATTTCTAAGGTATCTACAAAATAAACTGCCAGTTGTTTTTGTAAATGTAGTTGACATAATTAATGTACCATGTTTGCCATGACTGTACATCTTCTGATGTATGTATTATTTTAGTTATGCCATTGTTTAATGTGCCATGCTTGCTATAACTATACAGTCTTTATCATTAAAGTGGCCAGGCTCATCTGAATCTATCCATCTATTTTTGCACAGTTTGGCAACACAGCACAAGCATGAAATCACAGGAAACTGTAGCCCATCTCTTGACTTCTCCCATGACGACATCCTATTGGTGGATGTTGAATCAAGGGCCTTCTATATTTCAGACGATTAGTTTCATAATGTTAAGTTGCAGAATATAAAATTAATGTTAGGTGGTGGATACATGCCTAGCTCCACTCTCTGAAGTGTCTGATTGGCCAGATATTTCAACCAATGCCATTTACAACTGATTCCCTTTCTAACATCATGTTCTTAAAACTAATATTAATGTTTGGAAAGTAACTTAAAGGTGTAGAAAAGAAAAGACAGGATGTTATATTTTATTCAGGTTTATCACAATTTTGCTAAAGAAACATTAATTCTTATTTTATTATGCATTTTATTGGCTACTGTTGTAGGCTAGTAATGGTGCAGTCACTGATTCGAAACTACATTGGGGTATTTTTTGTTTTGTTTTGTTTCCAAACTATTACAACATACCCATTGTCCAATGTATAAAATATGTAATTTCTATAGTAAAAAAACAGATAACAATTAAAACTATTTTTAGCTGTATGTGACTTGTGCTCTGCTCCTTGATACTGCCTCTTCTCCTTGACCGACAAAATTACCGATTCTTCCAAAAGGGTGATATCAATGATTTCTGATAACGGTAAATCCGTTCCCCTTGCTCCCAGCTGCCACAATCGTTTCATCTATCAGCCCATTTGTGATCACAGCTTGGGTCAGATTATGAATTAATTTGAAAACTCCATTTAATTCACTTCCTTTTAAATCCTTCTTGGTGCTTCTCGTAATTCATGCACAATTCCATCCAATCTACTCGCCCAATCTGCTACCATTTCGCCCGTCCCTTGATGACTTGAGAACATCCCAATCAACTGTATGTTTAGATTGAAAATGCTCCACTAAAATGACTCTCACATCCTTCCATTCTTTAACTTTTTCTCGGGAGAGTTCCCACTGTCTATCTGCACCTCCGATAAATAACTTTTAATAGAACCTCTTGTTCTTCCTCCCCAACAAGATTGAAAGCTATATCGCAAATGTCAAGAAGAGCGTCCAGCTTTCCTTTTTCACCACAAAAGGTATGAGCAATTAATTTTAACACTTCCACTAACCCAACTCGCGGCTTTCCCTTCTTTGCGATATTCTCGCCTCTGGTGGCGTCACTATTTCCCGCACTGTTTAGCATTTTTGTAAAGCTTGCTTACTCACTGTTTTCATTGCGTTGATGTGGCTCTGCTCAGCTCAGCACTCACAATGACCTTTAACTCCCTTTTGTTGCGTCCTGATGTGCCGATGCCTGCACTCCAATTCTGCTTACTGCTGAATGGCAAAGAAGGCCAGTGCACTGATCCTGTAACACTGTTACAGTCGAGCGGTAATTTCCGTCTTACAACTCTCTTACTTTTAATTTTTCTCCCAAATATCACTTATTGTAGTAGTACTACCCTCACCACCAGTGCTTTATTGCTTGGCTGATGCCACACCATGACACCAGATAAGATCCTACTGTGGTGGACTGGTGGGCCTTTTTGCTCTCACCCTGCCACTTTCCAAAGGGAACATATGAAATGTGGGCAAGACTCTTCTGTCATGTGTGAGTAGTACTTGAAAATGACACTCTCAGTAAGGATATATACATATGTACAATTTATTCACATCAGGTTTATTTACAACAATAACATTGTTAATCCCCTTTAACTCTTTCAGAGGCAATGACTCCCATTACTTGGTTCAACTACTTGATTTCCCCATTACCTTCCTTCATTGGCTTTCTCCCACCTGTTATGGTGACTGTTGCTGGTGTAGACATTTGGCTGCCACTATTGAAGACTGCAGCTCGCCTCTAAGTCCAGCCTCACGTAGCTCCATCACTCCATAGCTGTCAATGATGATCTTCCTGTATGAGAGAAAGAGAGTGACCCCTCTCAGCAAGTGCACCGAGGTTTTGTTAGCTGCTCCACTCCATAGTACCAACAGTGGGGAGAACCTCCAGCCAATAGTGGTGATTGCTTACCTACCATCTTCTTACACGTGCCACCATGCTCCAGCTTAATTCTGCTTACACTTTGACCTACCTCATTATCGTTGCTATCTACATCGCCACATTCCAAACCTCTAACTGTTTTGATTTTCTGTTGCAAGTGTTCTGGTTCTGGCTGCCACTGTATACAAACAACTCTCGCCCAGCTTTAGTAGCTATTGCCCAGTTTTAGCCAAAAATTCCTCGGGCTGGCCACTACACAGCATTAGTGACAGTTACCTCACTTTTTGAGCCATCAAGGTGAATAAAGTCACCATGTACTGCATACTGATATAGAATTTTTTCAAACATGGTTGGTTCTTGGAGTTTCATGTAAACACAATAATCATCTGTCACTTTGACAGAACAAACGAAAAACTAAGTAGCAGGTTTACTCCAATCACACCTCTTTATGGCCGTAAATTCCACTTAACTTGTCAGATTATATTGTCTGAACAGTGTTTTAAAATCAAAACACATTCATTCAACCATGAATGTGGCACGTGAACTAAAAAAAAAAAAAAATCATTTGGAGCGCTAAGTGATAAACAACCAAAGATGCTAGTACATTTGTAAACAGAGACATCTCTGTATTGTTGGACAGAATATTCAAAAGTGTAAAGAAATATGTATATTGATAACTGTAAAAAATCAAATTGTTGTAACTATAGCTTATCATTTCAGTTTCTTATATTAACAGAATAAGTGGCTTTAAAGAAATGATTGTTCTACATCCAACAAGCGTATTCACATTTGAGATCAGACTTTATTTTTAAACAATTTGCTGTAAAATATGATAATGGTATTTTTTACATATATGATATGTATTTTGTAACAAGTGGAAAGGAAATAATGAATGAAAAAATATTTAACAGGATATGGGTTTGAACCAAACCACCACATCAACAGCCCAGTGCAGTAACACTTTAAAAAAAAAATTATTCTGACATTCAGTTACAAGTTTCACATTTATAGGTCGGAAATAAAGCAGACTTGAGCCGCTCCTGCTTCAGCCATTGGGCCGCTGTGAGTCGCTGTCTCTGTCACTTGCACCTTCTCTGACGGGGACAAAGCAACAAATCGTGGAACATTTCACTGATCAGCGCAAAATCTGGATGACTCAGAAACGATTTATTTCTTGCGTTGTGCAGCTCCTCAGCCACCTGGACTTACAGAAACAAAGCCTTGTCAATTATATGATCAAAGTAAAGATATATACATAAAGATACAAAATTTTGTGATTGAATAGTAAACTGTATATAGAAGCAAACTGTTATTACAGAAGTAATAGCTTAATTAAAAATATTCCAGATCAAACTGGAAGAAAAATAATTTTTCATTTCACTAATGTGTCTGTTCTTATGACACTGCCCAGCTATGAGACACAATTCCTTGTATGGGAAAATTGCTACAACGCTGCCAGTAGGCAGAAAATGTAACAACACTGTAGGAAGCAAATGTGGCAACATTGTACCAGGAAATAGTCTTAACTTTCCATCTTACTGTGGCTGAGAATAATACCTTTATAACGCAAGAATAATTAATACATGTAATGATTTAATGCAAGCAGTACATTCGACAAAGGATTTTATATGTTTCAATACAATTATCCAACTTAAAGCTGGAAATTACAGCTGGTAATTGAAAATATGGTGTGAATCCATGTTAATTGTATGAGGGCAATCCAAAAAGTAAGGTCTCCCAAGCATTTATAGATAAAGAAATATTTTTTTTCATCTATTCCCCGTTTTAAATGTTGAACATGTATTTATTACCATTTCAGAATACGCATTTATAGACACTGTGACTGTTTATGACTGCCCGGGCATGGTCAGAAAAGCGGTGACGCTCTGGCATAGGTTGTAATCCTCGTTCTGCCATGCAGATGGGGGATTTCGAAGGTTCCCCAAAATCACTCCATATGAAAACTGGAATGGTTCCTTTAAAAGGGCATGGCCACGATCGTTGCCACTACTACTATCCCGCCTCTTGGAAATGAATTCACCCATGGCCTTCTAAAAGAGGCCGATCGGGGATTCGAACCTGCCTCCTCCCGAGTGCAAGGCCCGATCGTTACCACTAACCCATGATGCCTGGTCTTCTGGTATTTAGATATTACCAACCTTACTTTACTGATACACTGCATTTGTTTGAATTCTTGAGGTTTAGGCAAATTTGGAGTTGATTATCATGGATGATGAAACATGAGCATTCAACTTTACACCTGAGACTAAAGAACAATCATGCATGTGGCAATATCCCTATTCACTAATATGGCAGGTCGTGGGGCCCTGACCGCTCCTGCCTTCTAAAATTTTACAGAGCATTTGTACGGTTGCATCTCGAGTATGGTTGCATTGTATACGGTTCGGCACGGGACAGTTATCTTCGGATACTAGATAGTGTCCACCATGCAGGAATCCAGCTTGCCACGGGTGCCTATTGCACTAGCCCAATACTGAGCATTTGCTCAGAGTCTGGTGAGCTGCCGCTTTCCTCCCAGTGGCATCTCCTCATGGTGCGACACTATGTACATATTGCCACAACACCTGACAGTCCCGTGCACGGCGTAGTGATGTGACCAAACTTTGAACGGCTATATGCTAATCGCTGCAGAGTGATGAAACCGTTCAGCCACCTTACAAATGCTATTTTAGAAGAATATGGTTATGAGCTGCCCACTTTTTAACACCAGGGATGGAGTAAATCTCTTCCCTGGCTTTTAAAGAGGCCCAGAACGATTCTAGACCTGTCCCGGTACAACAAACTGGGCAGACAGGGTATTTTGGAATGTTTTTATGGATGTTTTGAACCAGCATCGCGATTTTTCCCCGGTATATATGGATGGGTCTAAGCAGGCTAACAGTGCAGGGTGTTCCCTCGAGCGACTTACAAATACAAGCTGGATAGCAGGTGCAGTGTTTACACTGCGGAGTGCTATGCCCTGCTAAAGTCACTCCAGCATACGAAGACATGCCGCGACATGGAGTACATCATATGCTGTGATTCCCTCAGTTGTATTCAGACGTTAGCAATTATGTACCCAGCAGACCATCTAGTCCAGGATATCCAGGACATCCTCCTTTTCCTTTAGTCCTGTGGGAAGGAGGTGGTATCCTGCTGGGTACCCAGGGTAATCATGGGGAATGATGCAGCTGATGAAGCTGCCAAGTTAGCCTGCGACAAGGTCCGAATCGACTTTGCTCCGGTCCAAAAGTCAGACCTTGCCTCGGTGGTGAAGAGATTTATTTTTGATAATTGGAAGAGGCAGTGGCTGGAAGTCGAGCATGATAAGCTCCGGCAGGTCAAACCAACCATTCAGCCATGGAGCAGCTCCTTCCAGCGGGCGAGGGAGGAAGAGGTTCTCCTTACTCACCTCCATATAGGGCACTGTCCTCTCACACACAGCTTTCTTCTCCACTGGGAGGACCCACCGGAATGTGATGCTTGTAGCGAACCTCTGACGGTTAATTGATTGTGTATTATTTTTAGACTTGAGGGCAGATGTTGACCTGGGCAACGATCTGTCCCTTATTGTAGGTAATGACATTAGCAATGTGGCTAAAGTTTTAAAATTCTGTGTTCTGGACGGTCTCATCCCAAAAATTTTGGGAAGACCGGCCTAATCGTTTAAGGCGGATGAGTGGCCATTTTACTGCCACTCATCCATGTACATAGTTTTTGTTTTGTTTTGTTTCATTTTTATTCATTTTACTATTAGATTTAAGCTTTTATGTCTGTCTGGCCTCTTTACTGCCAACCAGACATGGGCTGTGAAGTTCGTATTTTAATGTCCCCTTTACAGCCAACATTTTATAGCATTTTACTTGGCTTGCCATCTGTGTGGTCGACCCGTCTACAGTTGGCCACACAGACGGTAACATTTAGATTTTAAGCCACATTGCTAAGCCGGTTGTTGTTAGGGCGCTAATGACCCCACCGTCGACACGCCCTTAATCCCCAACAGCAACAACCTATTCACTAAATGCTGGTGTTTATTTATGTTATTGCACTATAGTAATTCCAAACAATGAATAATGCAGGAAATTTCATGAGTATTTAACCCTTGTATTTATCAACTCACAATGCTGTAAAGCACATAAAATAATTGTATACAGACTCTACTAAAAGCATTGTAGAAAACAGAAAAAATGATAACTTCAGAACTTCCAACTTCTAAGCCCAATTCTCAATGAACTTTCTTTACTTATACCAGTTATAAAAGAATTTATGTTTGTGCTATGATAATAATCCAATTGTAAATTTTTGAGTGACAATGGTCATTTAATTTGTTACAGTACTAATATTTAGTTCTATCTGATTTCATCTCATGTATTTACATAATTCATAATCATTATAGTGCACCTACAGGATTAGAGAAATAATTCCAACAATAAATGAATAGTTTCTGAAATGTGCAATTCGCTCTGGTGTGAAATAATTATTTTGGGAACAAGCAGAGGTGGACCCAGGCAGGGGCGGGGGAGGGGAAGCTGCGGGGCTCAAGACCCTCCCTCCCCCCACCTCGAGAGGGTTTTTGGTTCACTTCCGACATCGTAAGTAATATTCTGAGACTTTTTTTTAGCTCACCTGATGACATGAATATAAAACCTGCCCTTGCCCAACTCAAAGCCCCTTCCCTCCTGCAAACGAAATCCACCCAAGTTCCCTCCCCAAATCAAAATCAGTTCAAGTACCTCCCAAGCCAAAAATCCTGGATCTGCCACTGGAAACATGTGCACCATTTGAAAATGGGACAGACAATGTGATTTCGGTGTGGCTAGAAACCCGAGTAGCTTTCTTTCGTTCTTGCCATCACAGTAGCATTCATATTTACGTTGGCAGTTGGTTAAGAAACAGTGGATACTTTCAGTTATAAGTATGTTATTCCATGATGCAGTTAGGAAAGAGTCAAGGATACATTCTATGCATAAAGCAATGTGTGCGTTTGGAAAGTTTATAAATGAAATAATAATAATAAAAAAACACATAGTTGGATTCGAACTAAGAACTGCACATTTGGCAATATAGAACACTAACCATAAGACCAAGGTATTCAAACTGCTTCCTTCCTCGTCAAGGTGTATAAGATGCTGCTTAGGAATACAGTTTCTTTCAACCTGTCTTGCAGACACACTTTTCTGAAATAATCCCTTTATGATTCTTTCTGCAATTTCATAATACAAAAAATTCTTCCGTCTCAAAAATTTTTGTTTGTCCACTAACCAAAAATTCTAATCGATTATAAATAAATGCTTCTGCTGTTAGTAATTCCTTCCAAATTGGGCAAGATTCAAAATGCATCATTCAATTAAAATTTCTTAATATGCGTTCCTGATCTAATATTATCATTTTATAGCCAAGGGGGAAGGTTATTTATGTTAGAGATTAGAATTTGTTCTTAAATTTAATGCTGTAAATGGGCTTTTTATGACACCTAATTGTTCTAGGTTATTATTTCTACAGGTATGTGAAAGTATTTAAAAAATATATATATATATTTGCCAAAAAAATAAATCAGCTGCCTGCTGCAAATAGTAAGATCTGCTTGGACATTCTTTGAAAATAATCACTAATAGTCAATAATTCCAGATATGAAAGTGCTCATAATGGTTAGTCATGAGGTGTGAATTCAAGAGATGAATCTGTTTATGGCTTTGCTTTCGATTAAACATTGTGGTTTTTGTAATGAAGATTTTATTCAGCAGAATTTAATAGATATAGCTTTTTAGTCTGATATTTTAATTGTTAACTTTTTTTTACTACTAAAAGTACATATTTTATACATAAACAATGGGTATATTATAATAGTTTGAAAACAAACAAAAAATTACCCCAATGTAGTTTCAAACCAGTACAG
This sequence comes from Vandiemenella viatica, assembly GCA_031002005.1. NCBI lineage: Eukaryota > Metazoa > Arthropoda > Insecta > Orthoptera > Morabidae > Vandiemenella > Vandiemenella viatica. Next base: position 184,440,165 of record CM061920.1, read on the forward strand.
CCTACAACAGTAATCACTAAACTAAGCTGCTGGCTCTATGAGTATGGTCATCCTGTCTGTAAACAAACCCACCTATATGGAACATATGTCTGCACACATCATTGGGTTTGAGATACAGGTTTTTACGTTAATATCCTTAGGACCGCTTCTGTATCAATTAAAAATTAAGATTTCAACAATTGGTGACTTGCCTATCCTTTGATACGCACGGATTTAGGATTTATGGATGATATAAAAAGCATAAATAAGAAAAGAAATTACCTATGATAAAATGAGAATAAACATTTATTTAGCAATAATGCGATAAATCCGAATAAAATGTGGCATCCTGTTTACTCTTTTCTCCATTTTAACCAATCCTTTAAGTTACTTTCCAAACATTAATATTAGTTTTAATAACATGACGTTAGAAAAGGAATCAGTTGTAAATGGAATTGGGTGAAATATCCAGCTAATAAGCCACTTCAGAGGGCAGAGCTAAGGCATGTATCAGCCATCAAACTTTAATTTATATTTTGCAACTTAACATTTCGAAATTTATGGAGTAGATATTATTAATGCCCTCAATAACTGCATTCCATGACTCCATGATACACCCATTTCAGCTTGTATAGCTGTAATGACTGGTGGATTCAGGGGAAGGGGCTAGGGGGTTCAAGACCCCCTACCCCCCAAATATCTAGGTCCACCCCCGACATCGTAATTTTGGAGACCCTTTTTTATTATTTTATTTTAGCTATTTTAAGGGCAGCAATTTGATTAGACTTTAAAGACTACCCTAGACCCTGACACAACCCCCACCCCCCAAGTAAAATCCACTCAAGTCCCCCCCCCCAAACCAAATTCCATTCAAGCCCATCCCAATCCAAAATCTTGGATCCGTCACTGGCTGTGATGTTATAGTTTTTGACCAACTCTCTTATGGATCAGGTAGAATGAGTATTAAGATGATTTCAAAGAGTGATGATAGAAGTGAAGTTTAGGAAAGATGGCGATGATAGGTAATGAAATTGCTTTCTCTATCCTTTTTATTAATATTCATATCACCGCAAAACATTTTCTCTCCTATTAATATTGAAAAATTTGGAATTAAACAATATGAAAATCTTCTTAATGAGTATTTGATTAAATTTATATTTGGTATTTGTTTCATAAGAATGTTCTACTTCCATCAAGCTTCTGACATTTGTTTCAGCACGGAGAAATTCAGTGCCGCCCTGTACAATGCCCAGAAATCAGCTGCAAAAATCCTGTTCTGGAACCTGGAAAATGCTGTCCTGTGTGCCTCAGTAAGACATACTAAATATTCTCTTACAATTTCTACTGTGTAGTACATATTGAAATGACCATCATAGAGAAAAAAAGTTCTCTTAACATCATTTCTGTTATTTTGTGGTTGTTAAGTGTCATTTTTACTCAAATGGATAAAGTCCATACTATATCACAGTTTGTATTCCACAGAGATGCCTATATATTTGTTTTAAGTAACTAATTTGAGATACTGAATAATAAAATATGCCCTGTAGGACTGTTTTGTGATTTTGCAAAACCATTTCACTATGTTAATTATGAATTAATATTATAAATGGAATACTATGGTATACGAGGCATATTTTTTTTTTTATGGAAGTACTGTTTTGAAATTAAAAAAAGACGTGCAAATATATCTCAATAATTTTATTTTTACATGAAAGCCTGTCTGTACCTTACTCTACTTTTCTTCATAATTCCCTTCAATATTGAGGCACTTGTCATAACATAGTACCAGTTTTTGAAAACCCTCCTCATAGAAGTCTGCCGCCTGACTTGTTAACCATTGCATCACAACTGTTTTGACTTCATTATCATCTTCAAGACACTGATCGCCCAGGTGTTTCTTCAAGTGCAGGAACAGATGGTAGTCATTGGGTGCCAGGTCAGGGCTGTACAGAGGATGATCTAGAGTTTCCCATCAAAAGATGTGATGAGATCTTTGGTCTGATTAGCCACATGTGGACGGGCATTGTCATGCAGCAACACGATGCCCTTGCTCAACTTGCCAAGTCTTTTTTTCTAGATTGAATGGCGCAGATTGTTCAATGTCTCACAATAAGCTGCTGCATTGATTGCCTCATTATGAGTCAGAAATTCCACAAGCAATACCCATTTTCTGCCCCAAAAAACTGTGCACGTGATTTTCCGGGCAGAAATCGTTTGCTTGAACTTCACTTTTTTGGGTGAATCTGAATGCCGGCATTCCATGGACTGTTGCTTTGATTCAGGTGTGATGTAGGCCACCCATGCCTCATTGCCCATAACAATTTGGCTTAAGAAATCATCACCATTGTTGTGGTACCGCTCAGGGAAAGTCAATGCACTGCCTAAACGTTTGGTTTTGTGCACATCCGTTAACATTTTCTGTACCCAACGTGAGCACAATTTTTGGTAATTCAAGTGCTCGGTCACAATGCCATACAAAACACTATGAGAAACATTACGAAAGTCATCACACAAGGAGGAAATCGTTAAGCGTCTGTTTTCTCTCACCTTATTGTCCAATTTCTGCACCAGACTTTCATTAATGACCGAAGGACGCCCACTCCGTTGTTCATCATGCACATTTGTGCAGCCATCCTTAAATGCTCTTACCCACTTTCTCACCATTCCATCACTCATAAGTTTTTGTCCGTAAACTGCACAGATCTCATGATGATATTGGATAGGTTTTAGGCCTTTAACACAATGAAATCTTATAACGGCCCTTACTTCACAGTCGGCGGGACTCACGATTATCGGAGGCATCTTAAACACTCAGTGAACAACGTAAACAAGGAAGAATTAGACTGTAATGGCGTCAGTGCGTAGGCAAGAGATGCAGGTACCCAGTGCGCATGTGCGGAATGCCGACCCTAGCGCTGCAGCCACGGTGTAACTAAACGGTATTTACTTAAAAAATACGCCTCGTATATGGAACCACGGACAAATATTTTAATTCATACATGGCAAGGCAAATTCAAAAATGTACCTTTTTCATTGTAAATTAGTAACTATGCTTCATCAGACTGCCAGAAAATACAAAATGGTTTACCACAAGCCTCTGTCACTAAACCAGGTATTTTTTTTTTTTTTTTTTAAATATGTCAGTGATCATCCTGGAGAATTATTCAATAAGGCTAAGAGCACTTTCTTAGCACATGACAAACTCATTAAAATTAGATTTTGATAAATATTCCTGGTTTAAAACAACAAGATTACATGTAAGTTATAAAAAAACACAATCTTAGAATCAAAGAATATCAAATTCTTGGCGTTTCCAGTAGTGGCGCCTTCAATGCGAACACTATATCTAACAGTTCATCTGAAACTAACAATAGATATGCCACCTTTTATTTTCATGTAGTGATGTCACATGGCATAAGTTTTGTGGGAAAATTCTTCATTAAAAAAAAAAATAAAAAAAAAAAAAAAAAAAAAAAAAAAAGTGCATAGCACAGAAAAGAGATATTTTGATGCTGTTTTGTTTAGGATAAAACCAAGAACTATCTAAATAGCTCAATTTTCTTACAATGAATTCTCATTGTGTGTATATATTAAACATTCAGATAGGAAAAAACCAACCGCTTACCATAGAATAGGAATCCTGCAGTGTTAAGACATGGAAAAACCATCTACACACATAGAGTAAAATATTTGATTGTATATATATATATATATATATATATAAAGATTTACAAACAAAAAAGGATAGCAAAATGAACCACCACTTACTTTAGATGATGGTTTCATAAGGTGAACACATAAAAATGCACAACAACAGGAAAAACAATGAATATTTCAGGACATAGCTCTTCGTCAACATGAGAACATCATGGAGTGAGGGTGGTGTGGGAGACTATTTCACAAAATGATTGTTAGTAAGGAACAAGGTGGGGGTAAATTCAAAAAGAACATAGGTAGAGAGGGACAGAGAACTGAAGTTAGTACTTGACCAAATGTTGCAAATAGTGCAGAAAAAATACATTAAAATCTACATAACAAAAATCTGAAAAAGTGCAGGTAAACAAGTTAACAAAATCGAAAAAAATACAAAAACAATATAATAAAAGAACCTATGTAGTTAAACATTGCCTCTGGTATGTAGTGGTTCAATATAGACAGTAGGCATGGAGGAGGTGAGGATAGATGGGAAGGAAAATTACTGACTGGGTATTATCTCAAATTGAGACCAGGAGGTTGCTTTGTGCTTAGTTTTGTATTGGTAGGCAAGTTCCCACCTTCTGAGTTCAGAGGAACTGGTGTTGTTTGGAAGGACTCTGATAGCATGGACTGTTAAACAAGAATTAAAATTAATAGTGTCATGGGAGATGGCATGGATAGCTACCACGATGTTTTGGATTCCGAGTGAATACTGTCTGATGCCTGCTATTCATTCTAATGGCTAATGGATTGGTAGTAAATCTATATAGGAAAGCCAGGCAGTGTTTGCAGGTTAGCTGGTATATTATGTGGGAAGTTTCACAGGTTGCGTGTCCTATGATAGGAAAGCTCTCGCCAGCGATAGTTTGGTGAAAGTGGTGGAGGCATGGTGTATGGTTGCACATCTTACAGCGGGGTTTATGGCACAGGAAAGATCCTTGGAGCTATATGGTGGGATGCTGGTGGACTGATTGTGGACTAAGAGCTGGGATGACTTGGGAGGATTTTTGGAAGAATGGATCTCATTTCTGGACAGGTTAGTATTAAATCATAACCCTGCCGAAAGATTCTATTGATAGATTCTAGGCCAGGGAAGTATTGTGTAGCCAGGACTGGACTATGGTTGGTTTCTGGGAGTTTGGAGCAATCAATAGGTTGAGCTGGTTGCAATGAGGCTTGTGAATGTTGCTTGTGAACTAAAGCTGGGGGATAGTTGCGGGATACCAATTCTTGTGAGATGTTGTTTGAATACTCCATAAGGGATTTCTGGTTTGAACGTATATGACTGCCCTCGACTTTCAAGGCTGTAAGGGAGTGAACCTTTAGTGTGACATGGATGGCAACTGTCAAAATGGAGGTACTGCCGTGAGTTGGTGGGTTTGGTGTGGAGTGAGGAGTTGAGGTGGCCATTGGAAAAAGACCGGTTCACATCCAAGAATGTGGCCTGGGTGTGGGAGTAGGTCCATTAGTCCGTACAGGGTAGTTTTTACTTGCATTATATCACGTAGAAGATTTTTTTTTCTTATCTTGTATATATTGGTGAGGGTATGCAGAAACCTAGTTTTCGTCCTAACACCCTCGGCACAATGTTCTGTGGCCAAAAAATAAAAATTATGGTACTTTTTCAGTATTTTGTCTATAACTCCTTTCTGATGAGTCCTAGCAAGAAACACTCTATCTCCAATTTGAAAGAGGACCCACTTTCCTACAACTTTCGTAGTATACATTTTTTTCTAAGCTCCAAACTAAGCAAGCTACAGTTCTTCAAAAATCAGCCAAATTTCACACTTTTCCCAAAAGTTGGGTTTTTACCTACTTTGCTGCTGAAAATGACCTGAAACCCCTGTATATATAACTGAAATATATGTATTTCTGTATGACATAGTATATATATGTACTACACTTTGACTACTGATGGTCAATTCAATAATTATTTAGCATTGTTGGCCGTGAGATCCCGAAGGATTGTTCGGCCCCCAGGTAACAGTGTTTTCGAAACAGTGTGCAATGTGCTCCTTTGTAGCTATCTAACCTGACCAAGTAATAGTACTGGATATAGCAAACCTACTTCTTAAGGTGGAATCCAAACCACAGAATCGTTGTAGCTTATTTCATATTACACACCAAGCTGTAGGAGAGGTGAAGGTCGGGTGAATGGCCTTTGAAAATTACTGCAGAGGCAGTAGGATGGGGCCGTTCGTCTTGGGTTTTCCTGAGCAAGTGTGACCAAAGTTTGTAAACCATTGTCGGCGTTAATGTTTTCGGCCGATTTTGTATTTCTAACACTTATCTTATACCCCTAGCCACCATCTGCTTTCAATGGCTATAACGCTGGTCTTATCGAATAAAATTGAATGGCTGCTATAGGCTGAATGTAGAACTACAGCGGATTTGCTTGCATCATTATTTTTAAAATGCCTAATGTGTTCATTGAGCTTCTTCTTAACAGTGTGTCCTGTTTCCCCAATGTATACCTTGCCACAGCAACAAGGAATTTCATACACTCCTTGTGTTTGCAAATGTTATCTCTTGTCTTTAATGCTTTGTCAGGATGCTGGATAATTTTCTGGAGGCTTTGAATACAGGACATATATTCTTCTTTTTAAGCAGCTAACCAATTTTATCCATAACTCCTTAAAAGTATGGCAGAACGGCCACTGCCTTGTCAGGTGGTTTGTTGTTTTCCGCCGATGATGCTGCAGTGCGAGACAAAGTGGACTGATCTAGGCATGCCAAGGCTTTATTACAAGCAGCCACGCTGTAGGCATTGGCTAGAAATGTCTGCTTTAAATTTCTCTTTTCAGCTGCCATACTCGCTTCGTCACATAGTACGGATGAGCGGAGCGTTAATTTTTTAAAATTCCACTTTTGATTGCTGGATGATGGTGAGAGTCGGTGTTTAGGTACCGATATAACCTTATGCAGGAGGCATCAACTGTCCACCAACAAAACTTTTTATGTTGGGTGTTGCATCTTGATGAGATTTAAATGTTTCATATAGAGACAATATTTTCCCTTCAAGTACGGAACAAATTAAAACGAAAAACATTGTTCAGTCCATTATAACTGAAAAGAAATGGATTTATCACTAATTTTTTACTTATTATGACTTAATTTTGACTGCGTAAATAAACTTTGTTCCATAATATTATGTTTTCAATTTTGCAAATCCGGTTTTCAAAGTGGTACAAATACCCTCAGGTAATAGAAAGGACTGGTAGCTGAGTGGTTAAGGTATATGACTTGGAGATCAAAATCCCGGTCTCAGCAGTAATTTTCAAAGTCAATTGACCCGACCTTCACCTCGGCTATAGCTTGGTGTGTCATATGAAGTAGATAGAACGATTTTGTGATTTGGATTCCACCTTAAGCTGTAGGTTCGCTATATCCGGTAGTATTACTTGGTCAGGTTAGATAGCTACAAAGGATCACATTGCGCTGTTTTGAAAACTGTTACCTGGGGGCCGAACAATCCTTCGGGATCTCCTGGCCAACAATGCTAAATAATTATTAAATTGACCATCAGTAGTCAAAGTGTAGTACATATATATATTTTCTATGTCATACAGAAATACATATATCAGTTTAGGTCATTTTCTGCAGCAAAGTAGGTAAAAACCCAACTTTTGGGAAATGTATGAAATTTGGCTGATAATCGAATAGCTATAGCTTGCTTATTTTTTAGCTTAGAAAAAATTATACTACGAAAGTTGTAGGAAAGTGTGTCCTCTTTCAAATTGGAGATAGAGTTTTTCTTGCTAGGACTCATCAGGAAGAGTTATAGACAAATACTGAAAAAAATACCATAATTTTGATGTTTTTTGCAACAGAACATGTGCCGTGGTGTTCGACGAAACTAGGTTTCTGCATACCCTCACCAATATACAAGATAAGAAAAAAAAATCTTCTACATGATATAATGCAAGTAAACTACCCTGTTACTGGACTAATGGACCTACTCCCACACCCAGGCCACATTCTTGGATGTGAACCTGTCCTTTTCCAATGGCCACCTCAACTCCTCACTCCACACTAAACCCACAACTCATGGCAGTACCTCCATTTTGGCAGTTGCCATCCATGTCACACTAAAGGTTCACTCCCTTACAGTCTTGAAAGTCGAGGCAGTCATATACGTTCAAACCAGAAATCCCCTATGGAGTATTCAAACAACATCTCACAAGCATTGGTATCCCGCAACTATCCCCCGCTTTAGTTCACAAGCAACATTCACAAGCCATATTGCAACCAGCTCAACCTATTGATTGCTCCAAACTCCCAGAAAACCAACCATAGTCCAGTCCTGGCTACACAATACTTCCCTGGCCTAGAATCTATCAATAGAATCTCTCGGCAGGGTTTGATTTAACACTAACCTGTCCAGAAATGAGATCCATTCTTCCAAAAATCCTCCCTGGTCCTCCCAGATATGGTTTCAGCTGGCCTTCCAACCACAAGCCAGCTCTTAGTCCACAATCAGTCCACCGCATCCCACCATATAGCTCCAAGGATCTTTCCTGTGCAATAAACCCCGCTGTAAGATGTGCAACATACACCATGCCCTCCACCACTTTCACCAAACCTATCACTGGCGAGAGCTTTCCTATCATAGGACACGCAACCTGTGAAACTTCCCCATAATATACCAGCTAACCTGCAAACACTGCCTGGCTTCCTATATAGATTTACTACCAATCCGTTAGCCATTAGAATGAATAGCACGCATCAGACAGTATTCACTCGGAATCCAAAACATCCGGTAGCTATCCATGCCATCTCCCATGACACTAGTAATTTTAATTCTTGTTTAACAGTCCATGCTATCAGAGTCCTCCCAAACAACACAGCTCCTCTGAACTCAGAAGGTGGGAACTTGCCTACCAAAACAAACTAAGCACAAAGCAACCTCCTGGTCTCAATGTGAGATAATACCCAGTCAGTAATTTTCCTTCCCTCTATCCTCCCCTCCTCCATGCCCCTGTCTATATTGAACCACTACATACCAGAGGCGATGTTTAACTACATAGGTTTTTTATTTTTATTTTATATCGTATTTTTTTGATTTTGTTAAATTCACAAATTTTTGTTATGACATTTAATGTATTTTTCTGCACTTTTGCAACATTTTGCTCAAGTACTAACTCCAATTCAGTGTCCCCCTCTCCCTGTCTTCTGTTTGAATTAACCCCACCATGTTCCTGATTAACAATCGTTTTGTGAAATGGTCTCCCACCCCACCCTCCCTCCATAATGTTCTCATGCTGACGAAGGGCTAGGTCCAAAAATATTCATTGTTTTATCCGTCTTGTGTTCTATTGTTTCCTGGTTATATATATATATACATATATTAGGATAGAGAAATGAGCCACCACTTACCTTTAGATGATGGATGTGGGGCACGAACACACAGGAAAAACAAAATTAGATATATGTGTGTTTTTGTCTTTCCTGTGTGTTCACACCTCACATTCATTATCTAAAGGTAAGTGGTAGCTCATTTCTCTATCCTAATATATGTATATATATATATAACCAGGAAACAATAGAACACAAGAACAGGATAAAACAATGAATATTTTTGGACCTAGCCCTTCGTCAGCATGAGCACATTATGGAGGGAGGGTGGTGTGGGAGACCATTTCACAAAACGATTGTTAATCAGGAACATGGTGGGGGTTAATTCAAACAGAAGACAGGGAGAGGGGGACACTGAATTGGAGTTAGTACTTGAGCAAAATGTTGCAAAAGTGCAGAAAAATACATTAAAATGTTCATAACAAAAATTTGTGAATTTAACAAAATCAAAAAATACGATAACAATAAAAATAAAAAAACCTATGTAGTTAAACATCGCCTCTGGTATGTAGTGGTTCAATATAGACAGTGGGCATGGAGGAGGGGAGGATAGAGGGAAGGAAAATTACTGACTGGGTATTATCTCACATTGAGACCAGGAGGTTGCTTTGTGCTTAGTTTGTTTTGGTAGGCAAGTTCCCACCTTCTGAGTTCAGAGGAGCTGGTGTTGTTTGGGAGGACTCTGATAGCATGGACTGTTAAACAAGAATTAAAATTACTAGTGTCATGGGAGATGGCATGGATAGCTACCGGATGTTTTGGATTCCGAGTGAATACTGTCTGATGCGTGCTATTCATTCTAATGGCTAACGGATTGGTAGTAAATCTATATAGGAAGCCAGGCAGTGTTTGCAGGTTAGCTGGTATATTATGTGGGAAGTTTCACAGGTTGCGTGTCCTATGATAGGAAAGCTCTCGCCAGTGATAGGTTTGGTGAAAGTGGTGGAGGCATGGTGTATGTTGCACATCTTACAGCGGGGTTTTTGCACAGGAAAGATCCTTGGAGCTATATGGTGGGATGCGGTGGACTGATTGTGGACTAAGAGCTGGCTGTGGTTGGGAGGCCAGCTGAAACCATATCTGGGAGGACCAGGGAGGATTTTTGGAAGAATGGATCTCATTTCTGGACAGGTTAGTGTTAAATCATAACCCTGCCGAGAGATTCCATTGATAGATTCTAGGCCAGGGAAGTATTGTGTAGCCAGGACTGGACTATGGTTGGTTTCTGGGAGTTTGGAGCAATCAATAGGTTGAGCTGGTTGCAATATGGCTTGTGAATGTTGCTTGTGAACTAAAGCTGGGGGATAGTTGCGGGATACCAATGCTTGTGAGATGTTGTTTGAATACTCCATAGGGGATTTCTGGTTTGAACGTATATGACTGCCTCGACTTTCAAGACTGTAAGGGAGTGAACCTTTAGTGTGACATGGATGGCAACTGCCAAAATGGAGGTACTGCCATGAGTTGGTGGGTTTAGTGTGGAGTGAGGAGTTGAGGTGGCCATTGGAAAAGGACAGGTTCACATCCAAGAATGTGGCCTGGGTGTGGGAGTAGGTCCATTAGTCCAGTAACAGGGTAGTTTTTACTTGCATTATATCATGTAGAAGATTTTTTTTTCTTATCTTGTATATTTGGTGAGGGTATGCAGAAACCTAGTTTTCGTCCGAACACCCACGGCACAGTGTTCTGTTGCCAAAAAACATCAAAATTATGGTATTTTTTCAGTATTTTGTCTATAACTCCTTCCTGATGAGTCCTAGCAAGAAACACTCTATCTCCAATTTGAAAGAGGACACACTTTCCTACAACTTTCGTAGTATAAATTTTTTCTAAGCTAAAAAATAAGCAAGCTATAGCTATTCGATTATCAGCCAAATTTCATACATTTCCCAAAAGTTGGGTTTTTACCTACTTTGCTGCAGAAAATGACCTAAACTGATATATGTATTTCTGTATGACATAGAAAATATATATATGTACTACACTTTGACTACTGATGGTCAATTTAATAATTATTTAGCATTGTTGGCCAGGAGATCCCGAAGGATTGTTCGGCCCCCAGGTAACAGTGTTTTCAAAACAGCGTGCAATGTGATCCTTTGTAGCTATCTAACCTGACCAAGTAATACTACCGGATATAGCGAACCTACAGCTTAAGGTGGAATCCAAATCACAAAATCGTTCTATCTTACTTCATATGACACACCAAGCTATAGCCGAGGTGAAGGTCGGGTCAATTGACTTTGAAAATTACTGCTGAGACCGGGATTTTGATCTCTAAGTCATATACCTTAACCACTCAGCTACCAGTCCTTTCTATTACCTGAGGGTATTTGTACCACTTTGAAAACCGGATTTGCAAAATTGAAAACATAATATTATGGAACAAAGTTTATTTACACAGTCAAAATTAAGTCATAATAAGTAAAAAATTAGTGATAAATCCATTTCTTTTCAGTTATAATGGACTGAACAATGTTTTTCGTTTTAATTTGTTCCGTACTTGAAGGGAAAAATATTGTCTCTATATGAAACATTTAAATCTCATCAAGATGCAACACCCAACATAAAAAGTTTTGTTTGGACAGTTGATGCCTCCTGCATAAGGTTATATTGGTACCTAAACACCGACTCTCACCATCATCCAGCAATCAAAAGTGGAATTTTAAAAATATTAACGCTCCGCTCATCCGTACTATGTGACGAAGCGAGTATGGCAGCTGAAAAGAGAAATTTAAAGCAGACATTTCTAGCCAATGCCTACAGCGTGGCTGCTTGTAATAAAGCCTTGGCATGCCTAGATCGTCCACTTTGTCTCGCACTGCAGCATCATCGGCGGAAAACAACAAACCACCTGACAAGGCAGTGGCCGTTCTGCCATACTTTTAAGGAGTTATGGATAAAATTGGTTAGCTGCTTAAAAAGAAGAATATATGTCCTGTATTCAAAGCCTCCAGAAAATTATCCAGCATCCTGACAAAGCATTAAAGACAAGAGAAACATTTGCAAACACAAGGAGTGTATGAAATTCCTTGTTGCTGTGGCAAGGTATACATTGGGGAAACAGGACACACTGTTAAGAAGAAGCTCAATGAACACATTAGGCATTTTAAAATAATGATGCAAGCAAATCCGCTGTAGTTCTACATTCAGCCTATAGCAGCCATTCAATTTTATTCGATAAGACCAGCGTTATAGCCATTGAAAGCAGATGGTGGCTAGGGGTATAAGATAAGTGTTAGAAATACAAAATCGGCCGAACAACATTAACGCCGACAATGGTTTACAACTTTGGTCACACTTGCTCAGGAAAACCCAAGACGAACGGCCCCATCCTACTGCCTCTGCAGTAATTTTCAAAGGCCATTCACCCGACCTTCACCTCTCCTACAGCTTGGTGTGTAATATGAAATAACTACAACGATTCTGTGGTTTGGATTCCACCTTAAGAAGTAGGTTTGCTATATCCAGTACTATTACTTGGTCAGGTTAGATAGCTACAAAGGAGCACATTGCGCACTGTTTCGAAAACACTGTTACCTGGGGGCCGAACAATCCTTCGGGATCTCACGGCCAACATGCTAAATAATTATTGAATTGACCATCAGTAGTCAAAGTGTAGTACATATATATTTACTATGTCATACAGAAATACATATATTTCAGTTATATATACAGGGGTTTCAGGTCATTTTCAGCAGCAAAGTAGGTAAAAACCCAACTTTTGGGAAAAGTGTGAAATTTGGCTGATTTTTGAAGAACTGTAGCTTTCTTAGTTTGGAGCTTAGAAAAAAATGTATACTACGAAAGTTGTAGGAAAGTGGGTCCTCTTTCAAATTGGAGATAGAGTGTTTCTTGCTAGGACTCATCAGAAAGGAGTTATAGACAAAATACTGAAAAAGTACCATAATTTTTATGTTTTTTGGCCACAGAACATTGTGCCGAGGGTGTTAGGACGAAAACTAGGTTTCTGCATACCCTCACCAATATATACAGATAAGAAAAAAAAATCTTCTACGTGATATAATGCAAGTAAAAACTACCCTGTTACTGGACTAATGGACCTACTCCCACACCCAGGCCACATTCTTGGATGTGAACCGGTCTTTTTCCAATGGCCACCTCAACTCCTCACTCCACACCAAACCCACCAACTCACGGCAGTACCTCCATTTTGACAGTTGCCATCCATGTCACACTAAAGGTTCACTCCCTTACAGCCTTGAAAGTCGAGGCAGTCATATACGTTCAAACCAGAAATCCCTTATGGAGTATTCAAACAACATCTCACAAGAATTGGTATCCCGCAACTATCCCCCAGCTTTAGTTCACAAGCAACATTCACAAGCCTCATTGCAACCAGCTCAACCTATTGATTGCTCCAAACTCCCAGAAACCAACCATAGTCCAGTCCTGGCTACACAATACTTCCCTGGCCTAGAATCTATCAAGAATCTTTCGGCAGGGTTATGATTTAATACTAACCTGTCCAGAAATGAGATCCATTCTTCCAAAAATCCTCCCAAGTCATCCCAGCTCTTAGTCACAATCAGTCCACCGCATCCCACCATATAGCTCCAAGGATCTTTCCTGTGCAATAAACCCCGCTGTAAGATGTGCAACATACACCATGCCTCCACCACTTTCACCAAACCTATCGCTGGCGAGAGCTTTCCTATCATAGGACACGCAACCTGTGAAACTTCCCACATAATATACCAGCTAACCTGCAAACACTGCCTGGCTTCCTATATAGATTTACTACCAATCCATTAGCCATTAGAATGAATAGCAGGCATCAGACAGTATTCACTCGGAATCCAAAACATCTGGTAGCTATCCATGCCATCTCCCATGACACTATTAATTTTAATTCTTGTTTAACAGTCCATGCTATCAGAGTCCTTCCAAACAACACCAGTTCCTCTGAACTCAGAAGGTGGGAACTTGCCTACCAAACAAACTAAGCACAAAGCAACCTCCTGGTCTCAATTTGAGATAATACCCAGTCAGTAATTTTCCTTCCCTCTATCCTCACCTCCTCCATGCCTACTGTCTATATTGAACCACTACATACCAGAGGCAATGTTTACTACATAGGTTCTTTTATTATATTGTTTTTGTATTTTTTCGATTTTGTTAACTTGTTTACCTGCACTTTTTCAGATTTTTGTTATGTAGATTTTAATGTATTTTTCTGCACTATTTGCAACATTTGGTCAAGTACTAACTTCAGTTCTCTGTCCCTCTCTACCTGTGTTCTTTTTGAATTTACCCCCACCTTGTTCCTTACTAACAATCATTTTGTGAAATAGTCTCCCACACCACCCTCACTCCATGATGTTCTCATGTTGACGAAGAGCTATGTCCTGAAATATTCATTGTTTTTCCTGTTGTTGTGCATTTTTATGTGTTCACCTTATGAAACCATCATCTAAAGTAAGTGGTGGTTCATTTTGCTATCCTTTTTTGTTTGTAAATCTTTATATATATATATATATATATACAATCAAATATTTTACTCTATGTGTGTAGATGGTTTTTCCATGTCTTAACACTGCAGGATTCCTATTCTATGGTAAGCGGTGGTTTTTTCCTATCTGAATGTTTAATATATACACACAATGAGAATTCATTGTAAGAAAATTGAGCTATTTAGATAGTTCTTGGTTTTATCCTAAACAAAACAGCATCAAAATATCTCTTTTCTGTGCTATGCACTTTTTTTTTTTTTTTTTAATGAAGAATTTTCCCACAAAACTTATGCCATGTGACATCACTACATGAAATAAAAGGTGGCATATCTATTGTTAGTTTCAGATGAACTGTTAGATATAGTGTTCGCATTGAAGGCGCCACTACTGGAAACGCCAAGAATTTGATATTCTTTGATTCTAAGATTGTTTTTTTTATAACTTACATGTAATCTTGTTGTTTTAAACCAGGAATATTTATCAAAATCTAATTTTAATGAGTTTGTCATGTGCTAAGAAAGTGCTCTTAGCCTTATTGAATAATTCTCCAGGATGATCACTGACATATTTAAAAAAAAAAAAAAAAAAACCTGGTTTAGTGACAGAGGCTTGTGGTAAACCATTTTGTATTTTCTGGCAGTCTGATGAAGCATAGTTACTAATTTACAATGAAAAAGGTACATTTTTGAATTTGCCTTGCCATGTATGAATTAAAATATTTGTCCGTGGTTCCATATACGAGGCGTATTTTTTAAGTAAATACCGTTTAGTTACACCGTGGCTGCAGCGCTAGGTCGGCATTCCGCACATGCGCACTGGGTACCTGCATCTCTTGCCTACGCACTGACGCCATTACAGTCTAATTCTTCCTTGTTTACGTTGTTCACTGAGTGTTTAAGATGCCTCCGATAATCGTGAGTCCCGCCGACTGTGAAGTACGGGCTGTTATAAGATTTCTTGTGCTAAAGGCCTAAAACCGATCGATATTCATCGTGAGATCTGTGCAGTTTACGGACAAAACATTATGAGTGATGGAATGGTGAGAAAGTGGGTAGAGCATTTAAAGATGGCCGCACAAATGTGCATGATGAACAACGGAGTGGGCGTCCTTCGGTCGTTAATGAAAGTTTGGTGCAGAAAGTGGACAATAAGGTGAGAGAAAACAGACGCTTTACGATTTCCTCCTTGTGTGATGACTTTCCTAATGTTTCTCGTAGTGTTTTGTATGGCATTGTGACCGAGCACTTGAATTACCGAAAATTGTGCTCACGTTGGGTACCGAAAATGTTAACGGATGTGCACAAAACCAAACGTTTAGGCAGTGCATTGACTTTCCTTGAGCGGTACCACAACGATGGTGATGATTTCTTAAGCCAAATTGTTACGGGCGATGAGACATGGGTGGCCTACGTCACACCTGAATCAAAGCAACAGTCCATGGAATGGCGGCATTCAGATTCACCCAAAAAAGTGAAGTTCAAGCAAACGATTTCTGCCCGGAAAATCATGTGCACAGTTTTTTGGGACAGAAAAGGAGTATTGCTTGTGGAATTTCTGCTCGTAATGAGACAATCAATGCAGCAGCTTATTGTGAGACATTGAACAATCTGCGCCGTTCAATCCAGAACAAAAGACGTGGCAAGTTGAGCAAGGGCATCGTTTTGCTGCATGACAATGCCCGTCCACATGTGGCTAATCAGACCAAAGATCTCATCACATCTTTTCGATGGGAAACTCTAGATCATCCTCTGTACAGCCCTGATCTGGCGCCCAGTGACTACCATCTGTTCCTGCACTTGAAGAAACACCTGGGCGGTCAGCGTCTTGAAGACGATAACGAAGTCAAAACAGTTGTGATGCAGTGGTTAACAAGTCAGGCGGCAGACTTCTATGAGGAGGGTTTTCAAAAACTGGTACTACGTTATGACAAGTGCCTCAATATTGAAGGGAATTATGAGAAAAGTAGAGTAAGGTACAGGCTTTCATGTAAAAATAAAATTATTGAGATATATTTGCACGTCTTTTTTTAATTTCAAAACAGTACTTCCATAAAAAAAAAATATGCCTCGTATACCATAGTATTCCATTTATAATATTAATTCATAATTAACATAGTGAAATGGTTTTGCAAAACAAAACAGTCCTACAGGGCATATTTTATTATTCAGTATCTCAAATTAGTTACTTAAAACAAATATATAGGCATCTCTGTGGAATACAAACTGTGATATAGTATGGACTTTATCCATTTGAGTAAAAATGACACTTAACAACCACAAAATAACAGAAATGATGTTAAGAGAACTTTTTTTTCTCTATGATGGTCATTTCAATATGTACTACACAGTAGAAATTGTAAGAGAATATTTAGTATGTCTTACTGAGGCACACAGGACAGCATTTTCCAGGTTCCAGAACAGGATTTTTGCAGCTGATTTCTGGGCATTGTACAGGGCGGCACTGAATTTCTCCGTGCTGAAACAAATGTCAGAAGCTTGATGGAAGTAGAACATTCTTATGAAACAAATACCAAATATAAATTTAATCAATACTCATTAAGAAGATTTTCATATTGTTTAATTCCAAATTTTTCAATATTAATAGGAGAGAAAATGTTTTGCGGTGATATGAATATTAATAAAAAGGATAGAGAAAGCAATTTCATTACCTATCATCGCCATCTTTCCTAAACTTCACTTCTATCATCACTCTTGAAATCATCTTAATACTCATTCTACCTGATCCATAAGAGAGTTGGTCAAAAACTATAACATCACAGCCAGTGACGGATCCAAGATTTGGATTGGGATGGGCTTGAATGGAATTTGGTTTGGGGGGGGGGACTTGAGTGGATTTTACTTGGGGGTGGGGGTTGTGTCAGGGTCTAGGGTATCTTTAAAGTCTAATCAAATTGCTGCCCTTAAATAGCTAAAATAAAATAATAAAAAAGGGTCTCCAAAATTACGATGTCGGGGGTGGACCTAGATATTTGGGGGTAGGGGGTCTTGAACCCCCTAGCCCCTTCCCCTGAATCCACCAGTCATTACAGCTATACAAGCTGAAATGGGTGTATCATGGAGTCATGGAATGCAGTTATTGAGGGCATTAATAATATCTACTCCATAAATTTCGAAATGTTAAGTTGCAAAATATAAATTAAAGTTTGATGGCTGATACATGCCTTAGCTCTGCCCTCTGAAGTGGCTTATTAGCTGGATATTTCACCCAATTCCATTTACAACTGATTCCTTTTCTAACGTCATGTTATTAAAACTATATTAATGTTTGGAAAGTAACTTAAAGGATTGGTTAAAAATGGAGAAAAGAGTAAACAGGATGCCACATTTTATTTCGGATTTATCGCATTATTGCTAAATAAATGTTTATTCTCATTTATCATAGGTAATTTCTTTTCTTATTTATGCTTTTTATATCATCCATAAATCCTAATCCGTGCGTATCAAAGGATAGCAAGTCACCAATTGTTGAAATCTTAATTTTTAATTGATACAGAAGCGGTCCTAAGGATATTAACGTAAAAACCTGTATCTCAAACCCAATGATGTGTGCAGACATATGTTCCATAAGTGGTTTGTTTACAGACAGGATGACCATACTCATAGAGCCAGCAGCTTAGTTTAGTGATTACTGTTGTAGGCTGTACTGGTTTGAAACTACATTGGGGTAATTTTTTTGTTTGTTTTCAACTATTATAATATACCCATTGTTTATGTATAAAATATGTACTTTTTAGTAGTAAAAAAAGTTAACAATTAAAATATCAGACTAAAAAGCTATATCTATTAAATTCTGCTGAATAAAATCTTCATTACAAAAACCACAATGTTTATCGAAACAAAGCCATAAACAGATTCATCTCTTGAATTCACACCTCATGACTAACCATTATGAGCACTTTCAT
This sequence comes from Vandiemenella viatica, assembly GCA_031002005.1. Taxonomy (NCBI): domain Eukaryota; kingdom Metazoa; phylum Arthropoda; class Insecta; order Orthoptera; family Morabidae; genus Vandiemenella; species Vandiemenella viatica. The sequence goes on from CM061920.1 coordinate 184,458,591, forward strand.
ATCTTAATTATTGACTATTAGTGATTATTTTCAAAGAATGTCCAAGCAGATCTTACTATTTGCAGCAGGCAGCTGATTTATTTTTTTGGCAAATATATATATATTTATTTAAATACTTTCACATACCTGTAGAAATAATAACCTAGAACAATTAGGTGTCATAAAAAGCCCATTTACAGCATTAAATTTAAGAACAAATTCTAATCTCTAACTAAATAACCTTCCCCCTTGGCTATAAAATGATAATATTAGATCAGGAACGCATATTAAGAATTTTAATTGAATGATGCATTTTGAATCTTGCCCATTTTGGAAGGAAATTACTAACAGCAGAAGCATTTATTTATAATCGATTTGAATTTTTGGTTAGTGGACAAACAAAATTTTTGAGACGGAGAATTTTTTTGTATTATGAAATTGCAGAAAGAATCATAAAGGGATTATTTCAGAAAAGTGTGTCTGCAAGACAGGTTGAAAGAAACTGTATTCCTAAGCAGCATCTTATACACCTTGACGATGAAGGAAGCAGTTTTGAATACCTTGGTCTTATGGTTAGTGTTCTATATTGCCAAATGTGCAGTTCTTAGTTCGAATCCAACTATGTGTTTTTTTTATTATTATTATTTCATTTATAAACTTTCCAAACGCACACATTGCTTTATGCATAGAATGTATCCTTGACTCTTTCCTAACTGCATCATGGAATAACCATACTTATAACTGAAAGTATCCACTGTTTCTTAACCAACTGCCAACGTAATATGAATGCTACTGTGATGGCAAGAACGAAAGAAAGCTACTCGGGTTTCTAGCCACACCGAAATCACATTGTCTGTCCATTTTCAAATGGTGCACATGTTTCCAGTGGCAGATCCAGGATTTTGGCTTGGGAGGTACTTGAACTGATTTTGATTTGGGAGGGAACTTGTGGATTTCGTTTCAGGAGGGAAGGGGCTTTGAGTTGGGCAAGGCAGGTTTTTATATTCATGTCATCAGGTGAGCTAAAAAAAAGTCTCAGAATATTACTTACGATGTTCGGAAAGTGAACCAAAAACCCTCTTCGAGGTGGGGGAGGGAGGGTCTTGA